>CM062817.1:1841991700-1842517813 GCA_031772625.1 Pinus tabuliformis | reverse complement strand
TCCTGCTAAATGTATCAGACGTACTGGAATCTTGTTGTAGCTTTCGAATAAGTGCCCATACTTCTTCATCATTATTCCATTCCTCCCTTGCTTCGTTTATCCAATCTGGTTGGATAATAGAAATGGCGCACAACAATGCTTTCACATCCTCATCCTTCTTGAGAGTGCATCTTCCACCACATTTTGCTTCCCTTTTTGTAGATGATTTCAAAGTCATAACCCAACATCTTTGTGACCCACTTTTTGCTCTTCAGAGGATAATATTTGTTCTAAAAAGTATTTAAGGCTATCATGATCCGTTTTTACCTTGAAGTGTCTTCCCATTAGGTAGGGTCGCCATTTCTTAAGTGCATGGAGTATTGCCAACATTTCCTTCTCATAAATAGCTTTTCTTAAAAACTTTCCCTTGATTGGACGACTTTCAAAAGCAATGGGTCTTTCATCTTGCATTAGAACAGCACCAATTCCATTTCCTGAAGCATCACATTCCACAATAAAGGTTTTTGTGAAGTCTGGTGTAGCTAAGACCAGTGCTTGGCACATTGCCTCTTTAAGATGTTCAAAGGCCTTTGTTGCTTCTGGAGTCCATGAAAATGCATCTTTCTTCAATAATGTTGTTAGAGGTGCTCTATTCTCCCATAATTCTTAACAAACTTGCGATAATACCTTGTCAACCCAAGAAATCCTCGCAGATGCTTTATGGATGTGGGGATTTTCCATTCCTTAATGGCTTTAATTTTGCTAGGGTCTACCTTAACTCCTTCATGAGATACAATATGACCCAAATATTCCACCTCCTGGACTCCAAAGAAACATTTGGATCTTTTTGCATATAATTGTTTCTTCTCCTCCAATAGTTGTAGCACCCTGTCAACATGTTCAACATGATCCTTCCAAGACTTGCTGTAGATTAGTATATCATCAAAAAATACTAACACAAATTTTCTAAGGAATGGTTTGAAAATTGAATTCATCAAACCTTGAAATGTTGAAGGTGCATTGTAAGGCCAAAAGGCATGACCAAAAATTCATAATGACCCTCATGAGTTCTAAATGCCGTTTTCGGAATGTCTTCAATCTTCATTCTGATTTGATGATATCCCGAACGAAGATCCAACTTGGTGAAGTAAATTGATCCATGCAATTCATCCAGTAATTCATCAATGACACGAATGGGGAACTTATCTTTAATAGTGAGCTTGTTGAGCTCCCTATAATCCGGACACATGCGCCATGATCCATCCTTCTTGTGCACCAATACTACTGGAGCAGAGAAAGAACTTTGACTCGGTTGAATTATACCAGCCTCTAGCATTTCTGCAACCATACGTTCAATTTCACTTTTTTGGACATAGGGATATCTGTACGGCCTGATGTTTGGAGGAACACTTCCTGAATCAGATGAATAGCATGATCATGATCACGCATAGGTGGGAGACCTTTGGGAGTCTCAAATACCTTGGAATGATTGTCCAGGACTTTTTGGAGATCTGGAGAAATAGATGATTCTGATGTGGAAACATCTAGCGAACATAATTGTGCAATTACACCTCTTTGCTCCTTTTTTAGAAGCTTTGTCATACCATTAGAGCTGATTATCTTTCCTGGTTTCCCTGCAATACCCCTTAATTCAACTTCATTTCCTTCTCTAGAAAATTTGATGAAAAGTTCTTGAAAATTAAAAGCTATTGTACCCAAGGATTGTAGCCATTGGACTCCTAGTACAACATCAGCACCTCCCATTGGAATGGAAAGAGCATTGTCTATCAATACATATTCTCCCATGGATAGCTTGATATTATGGCACTTTCCAGAGAAATTTATTGTTCCTCCATTTGCAATCATCACTTGACACTCTGGTGCTGGATATAGGAAGCAATTCAATTCTTTTGCTACCCTACAATGAATAAAATTGTGGGTGCTTCCTGAATCAATCAACACTATTACCTTTTTCTTCTTGATTTGTCCTTCTATCTTGATGGTTTGAGGAGTGGTAATTCCCGCCAATGCATTACAAGATATGGTCGGATTTATTTGTTCTTCATCTAGGCTTTGTTCCTGGAGTATATCTTCTTCTTTTGACCTTTCTTGCTCCTTTTCTTCTTCCTCTTCACAATCTATGTAGAATAATTTCTTCTCAGCACACTTATGACCTTTAGTGTATTTCTATCACAACTGTAACAAAGCCCTTTTTCTCTTTTTTCTTCCAATTGTTGTGGTGTCAACCTTATAGGTTGTGAAGACTAGGGAAACAACACTTCTGTCTTTATAGTTGTGAGTTGTATGCTTCCTAGTTTCCATAATTTTGGTTTTCCATTTTTCTTGCTAACCTGAATGCCTTCTCTAGTGAATGAGGTTTCCAAAGGCGAAAATCATGTTGGATATTATCCTTTAAATACCCTATGAACACATCAATCCTATGCTCCTCTGGAATATCTTTTACCTTATGTTCAATTTTTGGAGCTCCTCAATGTGCTCCATTACTGAACCTTTTGTTTGAAGACTTATCAATTGGCTAAAAAAAGTGTTGCTTTTTGTATCTTCATAATGTGCTATCATTCTTCTGTAAAAATTGCCCATGATAAATTTTTTACAAGAGCAAAGCCATGATACCATACAAACTGATTTGGTTCCAAATATACAGTTGCCATACATACCTTTTGTGTGTTTTGCACATTATTGATCGAAGAACTGCTCCATCTGTAATATCCATGTGGCGGGATCCTTGCCATCAAACTTCCTCATATCAATTTTTGGAAATTGTGGGTCTTCGATCCAACCTTAGAGTCTATGGATCATGATTAAACATTACTTTTGTTCACATCATGAGTTTCCTTTACAACCTTTTCACCATTAGTACATATTTCTTGTAGAAAATTTGTCAAATATGTCTTCAAATCTGCCATGTCTCTCTTCAAATTAGTCTTCAAATCTGCCATGTCCGTCTTCAATCTGTCTTCAAATCTTCCATGTCTGTCTTCAAATCTGTCTTCAAATCTTCATGTCTCTCTTCAAATCTATATTCGAATCATCCATCTTAGCTTCCATGCCCTTTATCTTAGATTCCACCCATTTATCTTATATTCCACGCCATTTATTCTTAGCTTCCGTTAGCTTTTGTGAGCATGACATTTGTTGCACTTGTTCTTGTAATTTTGATATATCATGTAGTATTTCCTCCTCTTCTTCATGAGTCATGCTAGAGCTTTCAGGTTCCTTACTAGGTGTTTGCATTTTTTTTCCTCGGGGCATAAGTTACCAATAATAATGCTTTACTATGCCCTTTGAATTCCGTTAAAACCAAGCTTACACAAAAAAAAAAAAAAAAAAACTACACACCTTTTTTCACTTTATAGAAGCATGATATTGAATCTGATGTATCTCTTTAATTTCAGATCATCCATTTATGATGTTGCGATATGTAGTAGCCTTCCGCGTCCTCTTTCCAATGCCACAAGTCTGACCCAAATTGGATTCTCCAAGGAAGAGTTACGTGAAATGTCCCACAGTGACTTGCTTTTAGACTAGTTCAGTAGAGAGAACTTGCACGGCGTGCCATGAGTCACTGTTTCAACCTTTGGATCTGGAACTCGCATACACAAAACTACAGTCCGTCTCTTTCTGTAACTTCTTACGAAATTTCAATCCAATCCCAGAGAGAAAGTTATGACGATTTTCCCAGGTCACCTGTTTTGAATGTAATTTAGGAGTCTGCAAAAAGACCAACTTCCTCAGATCATATCTCTGCAAATATCGCGCAAAAAGCTCTGAAATTCAGACCCAAGGTTTAGTGCGATTTCTTCTCAAATGGGTTTTTTTTAGACTTCGGAAACGTCACAAAAAAAAAGTTATAGTGAAAATGCCACGATGACCTGTTTGGAGCAGCAAAACCTTAGAATCGAAAGCTTTGATATCAAATGTTATGAAACCAACTCAAGAAAAGATAGAAAAGATAGATCAACGCCTTAGAATTCAGCCTCTTCGAGGGGGCAACCTCCTTTACATTACATAAATGAACAATTCTTGGATGCTACAAATGACAAAACCTCCTTTCTATATATAGGAGTCTAAGGAGTCACAATATAATCGAGCTGACCTAACAATAATAATATAAAGCCACAAAAATAACACTAGAGGGATTCTATGGGGCACAGAAATAACAACATGGGGGTAATAGGGCACAACAATATAAATAAGGGTATAACTAAAATAGTAATGGGGTAATCACTAGTATTATAGGGACCCAACAAAAACACTAGAATTCTACACATTCAAAACAACTTAAACTGAAGATTTAAAATTTCTATTGTATTTTTGTGAAAGTCCAAAAAAATACATTTAGTCTATAAATTAAACTATGCCGCAAAAAAGTAATGAGAAAATTATCCAAATAGTACTTCACAAATTATACCTATAACATTAAAAATCAAATAAAACATCAAATTATAATTATTATTTTTAATTATAATAAAAAATAATCTCATTTTTGTATGTGTAATATTTTATATATAAGAGTACTATATAGTTAATAATGAATCATAAGGGCACATGCAAACTCATGAATGGATTGAGCGAGGGCAAACAACCTGAGCTAAAATAAATAATTGCACCCTTAAATCACATTTAAAGCGAATTATGTAGACACTATCACCCAACCTAAAATAATAATAGTCAGATTAACCTAAAATAAATAATTGCACCCTTAAATCACATTAAAAGTGAATTATGTAGACACTGTCACCAACCTAAAATAATAATAGACAGATTAAGAGGATAGCCCAATCCATCAAACTGAGTTTCATAGAAAATCTTCAACCTGCAACCTGCACCTTGGTAAACACTTTGGTAAACACTTTCAACAATCAAGCGAAGAAAGAGAAAAACGCGCATATTGTACAGGAAACCGACGATCTGCTGGATATGGAATCAATACTATTTTCAGGCCCCCAAGTATTGCCTGCAATGAACTGTTAAAAGCGTCCAATGCCTGTTAAAAGCGTCCAATGCCTAATACTTCCATGGACCCAATAATATTTCATGGCTGTAAACTATTCCCCGCAGCAAACATGTAAAAGCGTCCAATGCCTAAGACTTCCATGGACCCAATAATATTTCATGGCTGTCAACTATTCCCCGCAGCAAACATGTAAAAGTGTCCATTCTGGCGACTTCTCGATCATAACAACCTCTAAGCACCTCTGATACCCAAGCATTGATGGTGCCATCGGCGCGTATGATACGCTTGCCATAATAATCGATTACTCCTCCAAACAAACACAAACACATCCATCCAATAGTCCATTTTATGTTCCTACAGACAACGACTCATCGCACTACCTCATTCAAAAACTGAAACGATAATGACTTCACCCCCTGCTCAACAAAGAAAATCCGACGTCGAACAGTACAGGCTTACAGTAGGTTTAGGGTTAGGGTTGCTGCCTGACGATCTGTGTAAAAATAGGGTGGTCCTTTACATTTATTTCAAAGCCTGTCCTCACAGCTCTCCCGCATCCCAATGCCATGGCAGATTCCCTATATTAGCAAGTCTTTTACGTAAATAGACGTCTACATAGGTATCATATATAATCAAATCAGTGGTGAGCTCATATTTGCCTAAATAAATCAAAAACAAAAGGATGAAATAGATTTCGAAGAGGCTCACTTTTATATATATATATATATATGAAAAAGAAATAGGTAGAAAGAAGAAGCATTGCATTGAGTTTAACATTACTTGTGATCTACAACAAAAAGACTTTATTGGAGCTAGTGGATGGAAAAGGTTCTTATTGGTCAATTAATAACCAACTCTTCCTTATGAAAAAGGGTAGTGGAAAAGTCTAAAGAAGCTTGGGAAGAAGTAGTGTGTACATTTTGCAACCTTGGGCAGTGGAATAGGAAAAACGTTTCATTTTCAAATGTAATTCATTTAAATACATAAGATAAAGTTATGAGAATATGCTAGCATAGTTTTCTTGGCATTGTTGTTTGGAGTGAGTGGATTGCTGGAAAGTTGGGTTAGGTCACCATTAATTTAAACAAAAAAAAATTGAATTGCAAAAGACTAGTATACTTTAAAATATCATTTCATTTCATTTCATATAAAAGCTGACACATATTTCTTCTCCTAAAAATAAGAAGTTTTGAGTTTAAAAGCTCTACAAGCATAGTTTTAATAGGTTATAAAAATTTTAAGGGTGTCTAATGGGATAGAAAATTTTGAAAAACACTAAAATCTATAGGATATAGGACTTATGTTTTATGTGGAATTTGTTTAACTCAAAAAATTTAAAATTATATTTATTTTTTTAAGTTTTTTATGATTTATAAAAATTAGAGTGGTCTCAAAGTAAAACAAAGAGGAGATTGATTACTTCTAATGAGAGGTCTCACCATCAACATTTAAGCTTATATTGAACAATAAGTTCATTGAATCTCTTAGGCCTATTATTTATCTTAAGTACATGATAATCACAAACTTTTTTCTAACTTTGAGTTGTAAAAATGTCTCTCTAAAGCAATAGACAATGTTTAGGGATCTCTTGACAATGTTTAGGGATCTCTTGTTTTTATCAGCTTCTTCAATATTTTTTTATTTCATTAAGTTTACTCTTCCAAATGTTTTGAGTTTATTCTTGAAAATTTATTTTTTAATATAATGTATTCATTGAAATGTACTTATTTTGCATTTTTCACATTTTCATGGGTCAATTTTGAGGTTCATGGACATTAATTATACTTTAAGTTAACTTAAATTAAATATATTAAAGAATAAGTATTTTGATGTGCTAAATACATACAAAATCATAAATTTAATATTTAAAATAAATTTTTTTAAAATCTATAAACTTAAGCCATTAAATTGTTTCTATGCATTAAGAACTACATATTATATAATATATTCATTCCCATATCTCTTTATGTCTAAGGGTCACAAAAATAGTTGTAGAAAGTGAATGGTGGCATTTTTTCCTTATGATTAAAAGATTCCAGAATTAACTTTGCCAGTAAGTATTATATGAGAACCTTCATAATATAGCCAAGGGCTTTACCAATCATTTGCAAAAACTCTCAAGAAAAGTCATTGTTTCTAATATATTATTCAAAGATGGAATCTTTGTGAGTTTTGATTTTCATTGAAAGAAATATATCTCTATCCACTGGATGAACCCATAGAATCATATATTATGTATTGTATCATCACTTGAATTCAAGAGCTCCAAACTCAATAGATTTAACATCTGATCCTATGTTGAAGAAATATAGCTCTTGGTTACAAGATAAATCTCCTAAAACATAGTCATATATGAGAATGTCCATGTAATCATATGGTTATATGGATAGGAAACTCAAACAATGGCCTTCTTAGATATTTGTATCTTATTCTCAAAATTCTTTAGGAATCTTCTTACATTCTTAAGAATATGCCTACCTTCATGAGTATGTAACTTTCATATTTCCTAATAGAGGGCCAAATGAGAATTTTCAAGAAAGAATTAAAGTTTTTTAGTGCATATGCAATTCTAAGCATATTCATTCTCATGTTATGTTTTATTGGACAAAAAGAATGCAACTAATCCACTTGTACATAAACAATTTTTTTTCCTCTTTATTCACTAATTGGAAGAGAAACTTTAGTAAAGATCCAGGAAATGTAGGAGTTTGACTTGATGTTTGATTGGTTTCAAGTAAGTTTCTATAATTTATTGTTTTTGTAATTCATAAGTTTTTAAAATTACATAATATAATAAAAAGAATTTAAGGTTCCTCTATTTAAATCTAGTGTATTTAAATAACATTGAGCCTTCACATGGAGGAATTCCAAACCCATCATCACCACATGAAGTTAGATCAAACCCAAAACCAAAACTAAAAATGTGAAATTTCAAATCGCTCCAAAGTTGAGGTCATTAAGACCCCTTGTACAAGATTTAAGAAATACCAAAGAGCCATCATAACTTTCACTAACCATGTCACTAGATACCATTGTTGGTTCTATTGAAAACACCCGAAGCTAATTATATAAAAAAAATATTATAGGCTAGAATTTATTTACTACTATAAGATAGATTAAATAGAAACTAAGTTTACTTAGAGACCTACAAAACAATATTTGATGACATTGTTTACTCACCCTAGAATCCTAACACACCCTTTAGTCACAAACAAATGCATTTTCATGGAATTGCACATCTATAAACCTTTTGTTGACAACTCGAAGGATAGGAGTTTCATGGTTTTTGACTAATTTCCTCATAATAATAGGGAGGTCCCTTTATATTTCATTAATAAATTATGAGTTGAGTTTATCCTAGATCACCATGTTAACTACTTTGACATTGGTGAATCCTAAGAGTGGGTCATGGATCCACACAAGATCAATGAAATTCTAGTTGCTACCTAGTGCTAGGTCCTCATCCTCTTAGGTGGAGGCATAACCCCCTACTCAACATCCTCCTATATAATAAAACATTAGCTAGAATTAGTCGTCAATTTCCACCTTAACCTATAGCCTAGTGCAACATAGCACATTTAGAACATTATATTTCCATCAGGGATATTTAGGTATTGTTGGGGGAGGGATTAGGCCTTTAGGCCCTACAATAAATTATGGCCAAGAGATACTGTATTAACCCACTAGGAATTCTGATATTAGTTCATGTGACCCCCATAGATTCTTGAGTTGCAGATAGACTTGTTGTGGTTAGATAAAGGCTACTAGACATGCCAATTTCATTGATGAGGTTAGTATCTTGATCTTTATATTATTCATTGAGAGAGAGAGAGAGAGAGAGAGAGAGAGAGAGAGAGAGAGAGAGAGAAGAGAGAGCATGCCATTTTTATCCATGTCTAGTTATATCATGTGTGCAGTTTCTCAACACTTGCATATGCATTAGTGTCAATTTCCACCATTAATGTTGAAGTAACAAAAACCTACTTGTTTGATGTACGAGTACACATGCACGTATGATGTATGGAACACACTTCCTTATACAAAAAAATATGCATGGTAGTTATGGATATGTAGGAACTTTAGTGTTTTTTTTGAGTAAACATTCAAGACTATAATAATTTGCTAAAATATTACATGCATATGCAAGATTTAAGAAATAATCAGAAAAGCACCAAAACAAGTAAGTAGTGGATAACAATGCATAACACTTTCCTAGTATTAGAGGATGATATTAATTTATTAAGGGTAACACAATCATATTTGTCTTTAAAATTTCCAAAAGGTTCTAAATGCTTCATGAAATAAATAGTAATACAGATCATGATATTCTAATTGAAATGTATTAAAGTTTAAAGTACAATTCATGTTATATTAAATTGTTGAAAATTGATTGGGATATGTCCCTTAGAAATTTATAATACATGGATAGTGAAAATTGAGATTATGAAATTTATATTGAAATACACTTATATTTGTATTTGTGCTGTACCCTAGATTATGCCACCTTGTCTTACACTCACAAAGCATAAATTTTGTTTGTGTTTTCATACCCATACCTTGTCATCATGCCATCTCAAATTCTCATTGACAGGCTATCTATTGAATCAAAGTGTCATTAGCTTGATCTTCCACCCATATTCTGTGTATCTCCTTATCCTCCATGCAGCCTAATGACATATCTTCTTTCAAAATAGTTGGTTTTCCTAGGATGAGCCGAGACATTCCTTGACAATGAATTCCATGAATATCATGTCATTGGGGTCATCCATGTAGTATTATGACCTTAGACTAAGATGACCCCCCCAACACCCACTTCACATTGTCAAACACTTTGTAACATACCCACGCCCATGTTGGGTCACTCCATAGAAATTTTTCCACTTTGGAATCAAAATGTAATGTTCCCAAACTACAAGATACCTTAAGAGAGGTTCTTAGGATAGTCAAGTTCTCACGTGATCATACTCAGTTCAATTACTGACATAGAAATATGATCTTAGTAGTGTGCTTTCCCCTTTAGCTTGCATAGCCCAAATAAATGAATTTCATTCTTATTTAATACCTAAAGTTATTCCATTTCTATCTAGGGATACAATACACTCTAGTAATGAAATATTAATGATAGAAGCTCCAAATATTCTTATTTGTGGGTATATTTTCCTGAAAATACCAATATATCCATGAACTCAAGCATATTTTCTTTGCTAGAAGTAATGAGTCTTCCAATACATCCATTTTACAATGACTCTCTCTAATCCAAATTCAATCATTATATTATTTTTCATCCATTTTGATGCATTTTTCATGGAAAAGGTGGAGGAATTGGCTTAGAGGATTGTTTTTACCCGCACGACCTAGTTTGGCGAAATAGGGTCTAAAACATTCCACGAGCATTTTGAGGCATAAAATTACGTGTTTTATATGTAAAAATTTGTTGCATTAATACATAACCTTTTCATTATCTGCTAAACATAGATATATTTCGAATGGTGTGCAAGAATCACATCAATCAGAGTTCATATGCAAAAGTTATGCCACTCAGAAGTTGACCTTCCCATTTTCACACCTGTAGTTCGGGAGGATGTCACATCAGCCCCCATTATTCATGGAAAATGTGATAGCCACATGTTTGTGATGCAAAAGAATCTAGAAGAGTCTATTTTGTAACTCTAGTTAAGAGTTTATGTAGTCAAACTTAACCACTAGTAGGCTATCGGGTTGTGTTATAACTAGACAACTAGGAGGAAGAGGCATTCCATTATTTCAAGAGAATTTTGTTCCATAGTTGAGAAAATATAGCTAGGAGAGATAGGAGGTAGAGCACATTGAAAGGATTTTTGCACTGTAGCAGCCCATGGGCCACAAACATTACTTCTTTGTATCTGCATCCATATTTCCAGATATAGAAAGAGATCAAAGTGACCTCACCTTCTAGCTAAGTTTCACACGAAAGCATTTCCTAGATATAATACCTTCTGTATTATATATGTGTGAGCGTATTTTGGCGTTCTCTACTTTTCTGTTTGATTTAATTTTACATTCATGCACTAATTACAATTAATTTTAAAAATCTAGAAATTAAATAAAATTGTAATAGTGTAGAATCTCATATTTTTAATATATTATTATGAGATATGTTGTGAAAAAATATCGAGTGGAATATCCATGGAAGTTTACAGACAAATCTATAAATGAAAAATACTCATCTATTCCTTAGAATCAAGAACACAAATGAGTGAAAATTAAAGAATAAGAAATGATCCATAAATTATCATTGATATTCCATTGAATAGTACATCACAATATATTTGATAAAAATAGATTGAAATATATACTATGAGGGATTTACTTAGATTCTTGATTTATTAATTATTGTTTTTAGACTCAAGAATGTAATGGATATAATGCAAAGAATATATAAAAATAAAAGGCAATTGCATGCCAACCACAATGAACACAAGATATGCACTTGAAAAACCTTACTATAGAAAACCCAACTTAAAGGTGAGGCTACACTACTCTCTCTTTCTCTATAATGGAAATAATATAAGTAAATTATAGTATTGATCATTCGAAAACAAAGAGATCAAGCAATTGAGATATGCCACCAGGACCATCTCAATGGTCCATCATTACGAATCTTCATATGTTGGGAGAACTTCCTCACTGTACTCTCAAAGACCTCGCCCACAAATATGGTCCAATTATATTTCTGCGACTAGGATCTGTCTGTACTGTTGTGGTTTCTTCTTTTGTTATGGCCAAACAGTTTCTCAAAACCCATGATATGATCTTTGTGAGTCGACCTAGATTGGCGAAGGGAAGTATTTATTGTACGATTGCAAAGACGTGGCATTTTCTTGATATGGAGATTATTGGAAGTGAATGAGAAAAATATGCATGGTTTAATTGTTGACTCCGAGGAGAATTGATTCCCTGTAATTGGTGAGAAACGAGAAGATGTGTGCAAACATAATATGTAGAACGTACTTATAGTATTTCCATTTTAGAGAAAGAGAGAGTAGTGTAGCCTCACCTTTAAGTTGGGTTTTCTCTAGTAAGGGTTTTTAAGGGCATATCTTGTGTTCATTGTGGTTGGCATGTAATAGCCTTTTATTTTTATATATTTTTTTGCATTATATCCATTACATGCTTGAGTAAAAAAAAAAATAATAAATCAAGAATCTAAGTAAAGCAACCCTCATAGTATAGATTTCAATCTATTTTTATCAAATATATTGTGATGAACTATTCAATGGAATATCAATTACAATTTATGGATCATTCCTCATTCTTTATTTATCATTCATTCTTGATCTTGCTTCTAAGGAAGAGCTTAGTATTTTTCTATTATAGAGTGATCCGTAAACTTCCATGGATATTCCACTCAATAATTTGTCACAACATATCTAATAATATTATATTAAAAATATGAGATTCTACACTATTACAGTTTTATTTAATTTCTAGATTTGTAAAATTAACTGTAATAAGTGCATGCATGTAAAAGTAAATCAAACAGAAAAGTAAAGAATGAAAAAATACACTCACACACATATCATACACAAGATATGCTCTCTGTGAAACACTTTCAGGAGAAAACCCAGCTGGAAGGTGAGGTCACTTCACTCTCTTTCGCTGTCTAGAAATATGGATCCAGAGAAAAAGAAGTAATGTCTGTGGCCCATGGGCTGCTACAGTGCATAGATCTTCTCGGTGTGCTCTACCTCCTATCTCTCCCGGCTATCTTTGCTCAACTATGGAACACTATTCTCTCGAAAGAATGGAATTCATCTTCTTCCTAGTGGTCTGGTTATAACACAACTTGATAGGCTACTAGTGGTTAAGTTTGACTACATCAACTCTTAACTAGAGTTACAAAAGAGATTCTTCTAGAGTCTTTTATGTCATAAACATGTGGCTAGCCCTTTTCCATGAATAATTGGGGTTGACGCGACATCTGGTGGGCTCCAGTATTGTAGCAATAATGCTACAACTCCTGGAACTCCCTTCTTTAATTTTATCAACCCGGTAGTTCGTAACAAACTTGGAAGTGACGGTGCTGTATGCACAAGTACTAGCTCTTGCCGCAGCTGTCACTTGGTCAGCTGGCACAAGTCCGCTAGGGGCTCAAGCCAACTTCTATGAGCTCTTAGAAGAAGCTTTTTAACTGATGGACGAAAGCTAACTCAAAGGAAGCTAATCTACTTGCGGAAAGAAACTGAAAGCCAAAAAGAAATACAAACCCTAGCAAACCCTAATTCTACCAATTAGTCCTACTGATGCAAAGGAGAGCATGCAAACTACCGAAAGAGATGCCATTACTTCTAAGAAGGTAAAATGCATGTGTCTAAGTTATCATTATCTAAAGAAAACATCTTTTTGTATTTTTGCTTAAGTTGTTGAAATTATCATGCATGTGCTTCTAACTAGTTTTCCACTGTGCAGGGATGGATCAAGGGATGAAATGCTTTGGGAACGGTTGGGATGGTACAGAGAGGGTCTAAGGGATACCTGACATTCTCTCTGAGAGTTTCACAAAGTCTGGATGACATGCAACCGTGTTCATGAACTTCTACAGGAAGTCTGCAGGGGTTTCTACAGGATGTTCTGCAATTCTTCTCTAGGATGTTTCGAAATGGGATGTTTGAGGATTAATGGTTGATGGAAGATGCATGGATGGTTATGGAGGTAGGATGGGGGTCTGAAGTGACCCAGGAACTGATGGATGGAGTGGTGAGATGATGTGGAAGGCTGACTTGCATCAACGAAGGTTTAGGCAATGGAAAAGCAAGAAGGTAGGGTTACGTGGCAAAAGAGCAAATGGGAGATGAGGAAATAGACTTGGTGATGGAGGAGCTGATCTAGACGAGGCTCAGATGAAAGAGGAGGTGATGAAGGTGATAGAGATGCCCTGCACAATGCTCATTCCAACGAATCAATGAATCCTTGCAAACAAACCAAGTCCTAGCTAACTTAATCCAACTGCCAATGAAATGAATAAACAACAGCTTTGTTTGGAAAGAGAACCATGTACATCACGTGAGTAAGAAAATTCAAAAAGATCTAAATGCATGACAAACTCCTACCAATCGATTCTAACCATAAAAAGCTACTTTAACCTTCGAAAACAACCAAAATAACAAAGCAAGATCTAAAGAGCATATTTCATTTTAAGAACGCAGCAAACACATAAAGATAAACAAGGGAGGTACTGAGTGCTTGAGATGGGCCCAACCCCAAGAGCTACAGCCTCCCAAGAGAGATTTAGAGCTGGTGAAAAGCTGGATTCATCTTTATTAATCAAGAATGAAGAGTTACATCACAACTGTCCACAAGGAGAACTTGAACATGAGCTGACATCAAAGCTAATCTATTGCATAAAAATCGAACTACAAACTAGCTAACTAATGGCTAAAACAAAATGACTAACTGGCTACAAAAATGACTACCAACTAGCTAACCAAAATGAGGCCCTAAGCCTTCTTATTTATACAATTTTAGGACCCAACAGTCCTCCTAGAATTTAGGGACTTGGCTGCCCAAGACTTGTAGTTAACAGCAGTCCTACTTGACTTGCTTGGCTGCCCTTGTGCTCATTGATTTGGTGGCCTTTGAACTCCGAGCTGATGGTGGAGAATTCGAGGTAAGGGCCCATAAATGAGGGGGACACCTTCCTACAAATCCTCTAGCTTGTTCTCCCACGAATTTGGCTGCCAAGTGCTCATTAAGACCTTCAATTTTGTCTCCAAATTGACCAAAGAGGCTACACAAAGCACCCATTAGACTTGTTGGCATAATGACTAACCAAATTCACTCTATTAACATAAAAATAATCAAAAACATGCACTAAACAAATGAGAATGGTGGACTAAGCCAAATTAGGAGGTTGAATGAGCCCAAATAATTGTACGTTTTTGGGGCTCATCATCACCCCCCTACTGAAAGTGTTGCTCATCCTCTGAGCAACCAATCTCTCTCCTCATCTTTGATGGCCCTGGTGGCTTCTTTGGCTAACATCTCGGCCGATTCCTCCTTTGGCTTTCCTATTTTCAAACTTCCTGTAGAAACAGTTCGCTGGCTTCCTATAGAAACAGTCCTCTGTCTTCCTATAGAAACAATCCTCTGTCTTCCTGTAGAAACAGTCTGCTAACTGTTCTCTGTCTTCCTGTAGAAGCAGTCTTTGAGTCCATCACCTTGATTTGCTTCTCTCTAGGTGAAGGTTTTTGGCTTCCTCATTCATAGATGATGGACCCCTTTGAAGGAGACTCTTCCTTTTGTTTAGTTGTGGTGTCCTCAATTGTAATTGGCTCCTTTGACTGTGGCTAGGGTCTGCCAGCTTTTATCCACATGCTCCTTCTTGCCTTAAAGTACATGGAGGGCTCCCCTTTTTTTGCTTCCCTTTTTGCCTTGGAGATGTGCTTAGGGCATCTAGCACTGCTACCGCCTCCCTGGCCAAAATCTCAGGCGATTTCTCCCTTTGCTGCTCCATTTCCAGACTTCCTGTAGAAGGTCCTGTGTCAACTGTTTTGGTCTGCGTGGCTGAGGGTGCCTTCTTCTTGAACTGTGCTGCTAGGCATGGTGAGAATACCCGTGTGACAGTGTCACATTTTTCATCATCATTCATCACTGCTTCATTGAGATCTTGATCTGTCTAGACAGATCTGAATATAGAGCCGAGATGTAACCCTTGTTATTTCTGCAATATGCATACACAGTCTTCCCTGTCCATCAACTGCAAGGTTCACAGTAACAATCCTTCCATCAATGGTTTTGTTTGGTTCCTTATGGGCTTACTTAGTAGCCTCCACAGTCTTGGAAGTCACAAATGCAAATCCCCTGTTGGTGAAAAATACCTGCAACATTAACCAAGACAAATACAGCCAAGCAATCTAGGCTTCGGAAAAACATGCATAAATCTCTAAGAATAGAGGCATTTTAAACTGCCCATAAAAAAATATGATGTATATTAGATTTGTAACCTAGATTCGTTGGTATTCTCATCATATGCAACTGGACCTTCTACCTCTTTACTCATTTTCATTTGACTCGGAAGCTTTCAACTTCACACAAGAGTTTCTAGTCAAGCTACTTGGTGAATATCTTGACCGATCTTTGCACATAATTTCAAGGTCTGAGCCTTCACTCACATATGATTGATCAATTTCTTGATCAGATCCACTTTCAGGGCCCTGCAACTTCCTTCACTAAAGGAACAATCAGAAGACAAAGATGTATCGCCATTTATATCAGCGGAACTTTGAATCTGACACAGACTAGCTGGTTTTGGTAAAGATTCTATAACCTGGAGCTGTGTATTGGACGATGTGAGAAAGGGAACCAGGCAAGAAAACCCGAACATTGCTTCCTTGATGCAACACCGTAGCCAAATTGGGTGAAAAGAACATACTTTGCAAGTGCAAGTTGAACAACCGTCTTTGAATTTCAGCTGAGCGCTCAGACTTCTGCGTGATTTTTGGTTGAGTGAGGTGGCCAAGACGTGTGCTGGCCCATGCAACTATTGTCTCCACTGCAGTGGTCATTATTTTTTCTCTACTTGAAATCTCATCGATTCAGTTGCACTGGAGTTAGACTGCCCATACTGTCTGTTTTTTGACTTTCACGTGCATGGCTAACCCATGCATGCTGCGTGACTTGCTAGAGAACTGGACATCAAGTGAACCTTCCTAAATTCGTGGCTTAATTCCATCACTCCATTCATTCATGCAGTTCTTGAATTAGATTCATGCAATAGAGGAATAGGTTTTGTCACGTACCTGAAGCCAAACGGCTGCTTGTGAAGCTTCTTGCTGCTGCATGCTCTGATTCTGCTGCTGCATGCTTGGATCCTTTGATTGCATGAGGCTTGGCTAATGATTTTTGATTGCTTTTTCTTGTGCAGGTGTCCTCTGGCCGGATCTGAGCTGCATGCAATCGTTTCCACGTTCAACTCTGCCCGTTCAAGCTGATGCTGCTGCATGGTCACAAAACTAGAACTTCTTTTTGCCATTTCTCCCAAACGGTAGATCGGATTGATCTGAAACTCGGTGAGCATGTTCCTACCATCATTATTCATCTCCCATAGCAAATTCGTGATCAATGGATGCACGGATTTCGAGAAAAATGGAAAATGGCTGAAGATTTCAGAGCTCGATTTCTCGGAAACCGTGCATCGGAATCGGCTGAAACTGCTTGGGTAGGCTACTATCACCCATGTGCATCTCCCCATGAAACAAGTTTTAAAACGGATGCACGGATATGGAGAAAATGCAAAAATGGCTGATGGTGATGGAGGCTGATTTCTTGGAAACCGTGCATCGGAATTGCATGAAACTGCTCAGGCATGTTTTCATCAACCTTGTACAATTCCCCATAAAACGGTTTGTCAAATGGATGCATGGTTTTCAAGTTATGGCATAAACAAATTCTGCTCTATGTGTTTTTGCTTCAAGGCACTTTGCATTTTGGTTGCATGGGATGACAAAATGAATTTTGGCTGTGATGCAGGTATGGAGATGATGGAGGAGGAGTTGGAAGATTTCATGAGGGCTTTTGAACCCTTGAGGAAGCTACCATGTTCGCCAAACCACTTTTTGAAATCCATGGCTAGTTTCCCACAATTTCTACAGGAAGTTCCTGTAGAAGCACAACGAGAAGCACAAGGAGGTGAAAAAATGATGGAGAAAGGCAAGGGATGGACACACAAGTGCTTGTAGGCCTAATCAACAGATTCCCACCATCAGATTCACTTTTGAAATTGGATTTGGCTCGTCCAAAGGTTCTACAGGATGTTTCCTGTAGAAATACAGAGCTTCCTGTAGAAGGCACAAGAACAATTACTTTGACCTTGATTTGAGTGCTCCTCCTGTCATGAAACGTCCTTCTTGCAACCTGCAATTTCATTGCTGCAACATGAAATTATTCAATGGAGATTAGCTTTATTTTTCTTTTTCTTTTTTTCTCTTTTTTTTTTGAAAAACAACTAGGGCGCCTCATGGAGGTTTTCACCCTAATTGCCTGCCCTGGGCGCCTCCAAGGGAGGTTTTCACCCAGAGATCTTATTCTCTTTTCTCTTTTTTTTCAACCCATTGACCGCCTCATGGAGGTTTTCAATCAATGAGCCAATCTAAGGCGCCTCCAAGGAGGTTTTCACCTTAGATTTTTATTTTTCTCTTATTTTCATTTTTTTTTTTTTTTTTTTTTCTTCTACCCTACCCTACTTGAAAAACAAAATCATTTTCAAGTATAAGAATACTTCCAATGGATCCATGTGCACATCGAGATTAGAGAAAAAATGATGTGAAGGCTCGAAATGCATGCTTGGACAAGTATCCAGATCTTAGAGACCAAATGATCTGGCTTTGAAGGGATCAAACGAAGTTGAGGAAGAAAGTACTGCTGCAACTTAGTGACCTTCTGAAACCATATCTCAATATAGCTTTGATATCCTTGGTTCTTTTGCTGATCTGGATCATTCTTCATGTCACCTTCTATCATGACCTTCTGATCTTCCTCTTTTTGTTGATCTTTCTCTTGAATACATGGAAGATTTAATGGTAACCATGAAGGAACTCTCTCGATCTCTGATTCTGATCTCTTCTCTTCATTAAGTGAAACCCATGGTTCTTTGATCTCCTCTTTTGAATCTTCTTTTGTTGGATGTGATCCTTCAATGCTTTCAAGATGATCTCTTTTTTGCAATGCTTTTCCTGAGCTATGGTGAAGATCATTGAGCTCAAGAGGAGTTGTTTGGACATGTTGTGCCTCATATTTGCAATTGTGTTGAGATGCTCCAATGGGTAGGTTTGGAAATGGTATGGGTAGTTGAGTGGAGGTGTGAAATTGAGATGGAGATGGATGGCATTGTGGTTGGGTAGGCATTTGGGGTTGCCTTGGTGGAGGAGGAGGCGATGGTTGTGGATGAGCAGGCGGTGGAGGAAAATGAGCGGGATGAGAGTTGTACTGGGGCCTCCACTCCTGATGAGGTGCATTCCACTGAGGCTGTGGTTGAGCATAAGAGTGAAATGAATGAGCAACTGGTTGGGCATAATATGGATCTGTGAAGGAACAAGGAGAATATGACCAAGGAGGAGGTGTAGGCCAGGAAGGATGAGCAGGGGGGCCCCAAGAAGGCATGAAGGTGGCTTGATAAGGGTCATAATAGGTCTCGGGTGTCCCTTGCAGTTCCTGCTAGTAAGATCTAGGTCCATGCAGCCGACTTTGGTTCATGTAATAGAGTGATTCAGTGGCTCCTTTGGCTCTCTGATATGTAGCTTTGAATCTGGGTAAGGAAGGGCACTGATCTGTAGGATGGTATTCTTCACAGACAAAACACACTTCTATGGAGTACAATGGACATTTGTTCCTAGGATGCTTTCTAGTGCACCTAGGACAAAAAATGACCAAAGCCCTCTTGGCTTCTTCTTGCTTCTTTTGGATTCGCAAGGTATCCAGTTGCATGGCAAGAAACTGCCTCATATCACTCTTGAAATCTTTGATCTGATTTTCAAATTCATCTTTGGACAAGATGTTGCTCCCAACATCTCTGCTTGTAGCCATTTGCTCCAGAGGAATGTTTTCTTCTTCTTCTCCCCTAGAGGTTCTTCAGATATGTCTTGATGTCCACCCAGGGGTTCTTCAATCACAGCCATCGAAGAAGAGAGAAGGCTGTGTGAAGAACTGGGGGTGTTTTGCAATCATTTTTCTAACTTATATCTACTCCTACAAGGCATGAAATGAAATCTTTTTGGTTGATTTTTTTTTTTTTTTTTTTTCTACTTCTACTTGCAAAAATGAAATAGATTGAACTGCAACTAACTATCTTGCTAAAATGAAAATGCGGAATTGAAATGAAAGCAGGAAAGGACTAATCTATTGGCTCAAATGAAATTGCAAGAATGAAAAGCTAGTCTACGCTTGCGGAATTGAAATGCTATTCTACGCTTGAAGAAATGAAATTGCGGAATTGAAATGCTAATCTACGCTTGCAGAAATGAAATTGCGGAATTGAAATGCTAATCTATGAAAGCGGGAAATACTAACCTACTTTTTCATAAACGAAATTGCATAATGAAAATGAAATAAACTACTTAGTAGAAGATTGTAGTGGAAAATAGAAGAAAAGCGACAATCACCAATACTCTGACGCTTCCCCGGCAACGGCGCCAAAAAGATGGTGGGCTCCAGTATTGTAGCAATAATGCTACAACTCCTGGAACTCCCTTCTTTAATTTTATCAACCCGGTAGTTCGTAACAAACTTGGAAGCGACGGTGCTATATGCACAAGTACTAGCTCTTGCCACAGCTGTCACTTGGTCAGCTGGCACAAGTCCGCTAGGGGCTCAAGCCGACTTCTATGAGCTCTTAGAAGAAGCTTTTTAACTGATGGATGAAAGCTAACTCAAAGGAAGCTAATCTACTTGCGGAAAGAAACTGAAAGCCAAAAAGAAATACAAACCCTAGCAAACCCTAGAAAACCCTAATTCTACCGATTAGTCCTACTGATGCAAAGGAGAGCATGCAAACTACCGAAAGAGATTCCATTACTTCTAAGAAGGTAAAATGCATGTGTCTAAGTTATCATTATCTAAAGAAAAAATCCTTTTTGTATTTTTGCTTAAGTTGTTGAAATTATCATGCATGTGCTTCTAACTAGTTTTCCACTGTGCAGGGATGGATCAAGGGATGAAATGCTTTGGGAACGGTTGGGATGGTACAGAGAGGGTCTAAGGAATACTTGACATTTTCTCTGAGAGTTTCACAAAGTCTGGATGACATGCAACCGTGTTCATGAACTTCTACAGGAAGTCTGCAGGGGTTTCTACAGGATGTTCTGCAATTCTTCTACAGGATGTTTCGAAATGGGATGTTTGAGGATGGATGGTTGATGGAAGATGCATGGATGGTTATGGAGGTAGGATGGGGGTCTGAAGTGACCCAGGAACTGATGGATGGAGTGGTGATATGATGTGGAAGGCTGACTTGCATCAACGAAGGTTTAGGCAATGGAAAAGCAAGAAGGTAGGGTTACGTGGCAAAAGAGCAAATGGGAGATGAGGAAACAGACTTGGTGATGGAGGAGCTGATTTGGACGAGGCTCAGATGAATGAGGAGGTGATGAAGGTGATAGAGATGCCCTGCACAATGCTCATTCAAACGAATCAATGAATCCTTGCAAACAAACCAAGTCCTAGCTAACTTAATCCAACTGTCAATGAAATGAATAAACAACAACTTTGTTTGGAAAGAGAACCATGTACATCACGTGAGTAAGAACATTCAAAAAGATCTAAATGCATGACAAACTCCTACCAATCGATTCTAACCATAAAAAGCTACTTTAACCTTCGAAAACAACCAAAATAACAAAGCAAGATCTAAAGAGCATATTTCATTTTAAGAACGTAGCAAACACATAAAGATAAACAAGGGAGGTACTGAGTGCTTGAGATGGGCCCAACCCCAAGAGATACAGCCTCCCAAGAGAGATTTAGAGCTGGTGCAAAGCTGGATTCATCTTTATTAATCAAGAATGAAGAGTTACATCACAACTGTCCACAAGGAGATCTTGAACATGAGCTGACAGCAAAGCTAATCTATTGCATAAAAATTGAACTACAAACTAGCTAACTAATGGCTAAAACAAAATGACTAACTGGCTACAAAAATGACTACCAACTAGCTAACCAAAATGAGGCCCTAAGCCTTCTTATTTATACAATTTTAGGACCCAACAGTCCTCCTAGAATTTAGGGACTTGGCTGCCCAAGACTTGTAGTTAACAGCAGTCCTACTTGACTTGCTTGGCTGCCCTTGTGCTCATTGATTTGGTGGCCTTTGAACTCCAAGCTGATGGTGGAGAATTCGAGGTAAGGGCCCATAAATGAGGGGGACACCTTCCTACAAATCCTCTAGCTTGTTCTCCCACGAATTTGGCTGCCAAGTGCTCATTAAGACCTTCAATTTTGTCTCCAAATTGACCAAAGAGGCTACACAAAGCACCCATTAGACTTGTTGGCATAATGACTAATCAAATTCACTCTATTAACATAAAAATAATCAAAAACATGCACTAAACAAATGAGAATGGTGGACTAAGCCAAATTAGGAGGTTGAATGAGCCGAAATAAATGTACATTTTTGGGGCTCATCAACATCCTCCTGAACTATAGGTGTCAAAACATGAAGGTCAACTTTTGAGTGGCATAAATTTTGCATACAGACTCTGATTGACAAAATTCTTGCACTGTTGGAAAGATCTCTGTGTGTAGAATAACATGAAAAGGTGTTGGAGAAAACCCAACTTAAAGGTGAGGCTACACTACTCTCTATTTCTCTAGAATCATCAATATAAACTAAATTAAATTAGCTTTGTAACAAAATCAAATTTATTTAATGATGAATTCTATTCATAGCTCTATGTAAATTGACTATTGAAATATGCATTATTTATTATTAATTGGTACTCGTGTTTACATTTTGACATTATAGAGATATGATATATTTTATATAATATAAGCAATAGCTCATAATGAAGAACTTTTTATGGTATGGTATTCAACTTTGAACCTTTTTGCGCTCGGTCTCCAAACTCAAATAAGTCGTTTGGTTTTGACTAATAACACTCGCATAACAAAAACTTAAAATCTTTCTCTGCCTAATTTCATAAAAAGAACCAGAAACAAAACTTCTAACCAATGATGCTAATATAAGACTTTAGTGCACAATTATAGATATGCACACAATGAATGTTTTATTTATAACTAAAATAGAAAAAAAAAGACAATACATAGATATGAATTATTAACTAAAATATTACCAATAATATTAGCAATAAAAGCTTTTAGTGTGAAGTGCAGAGTTCCACACAAAAAAACTCTCTTCATACAATGGACTTCCTCCGCACTTCCATACAAGAGCACAATGAATGCTTTATTTATAAATAAAATTAAATAGAAAGGAATATGAAAATATGCACTATTTATAGCTAAAATATTACCAATAATATTAGAAATAAAAGCTTTTAGTGCAAAGTGTGGAGTTCCACACAAAAAACATTTTTTGTACAATGGACTTTCTCCGCACTTCCGCACAAGATCATAAACAAATATATCTTTGGAAATACAAAGATAAACATTATTTACATTTAAAATAATACCAATAATATCATATAAGTCAGAGGAATATATTTATCAATTAATAACGACTTCCAATTTCAATGTGGAAGTGGCTAGAGCTTTCGAATGTGTGGAAAGCTTCATGCAAAAATAATCAATTAAATAACAGTCATATGCATTATTTACAAATTAAAATTTTATCAACAATATAAGCATAAACAATGTTATAATGAATAGAAGATATGGATTATGTTCTAATACTAAAATATTAGCAATAAAATCCTTCAGTACAGGTTGCAAACAACCGCACAATGAACATAACCCATCCTCCAGTACATACTGTGTCTTCTGTAAACATTCATATGCTATAAGATATACAATGTGGAAATTTTTTAAGTATCTCTACACAACGAAATATTAAGTGAAAGAATTCAATTCGATATGCTCCCTAGCCTATACAACACCCCATTGAAACATTGATAGGAAGCTTTTTTTCAGGTAACAAGAATCATAGACAAAGGTAATAAAAGCAACATGTGGTGTGCTTCTTTGATTGTACAAATTTTTTTTGCACTATGCACAACCTTTATTCAATTGACTATCATATGGAATAACCAGCTCTTTTTTTTGCTAAACTCACTTGTATTAAGTGTGATACCACAACAAATCATGAACTGAAAATTTGAAAGCTCCTCTAGAGGCCTCCAACTGAGCAGTTTTCTTGTGGTGAGGATTTACTATGTGGATGTTACAAGAAAAAATCCTCACAACTGGAATGTCCTTACACAAGGTACATTATTAGTGTCATGCCTTGATTATGTTCATTTTTATTAAAGTATGACTTTGTTGTGTGGAGTACGAAATATGTGTGGGTGAACTAGGGTCTTTTACATAGACGAGGGAGCTCTGACATTGACAGGGGTGCAGAGGGAGCTAGGACCATTTTTTTTAACAATTATCATAATCGTTGGACTATAAAATCTACTCTGGTTATGGAATATTAAATAAACATTGTTTTCAATCAGTGTGACATGTGGTTGTGGGGCACTATTGTAAATATGCAATTGATATTATTAGGGAATATGTGTGTGAGAACTAGAGCTCCTTTTCATAGACGGGGGTGCTAAATAAACTATGCTTTCAATATGTTTAAAGAAGAAGTGTTGTGCGATAAAAATAATGTGTGGAAGGCTTTGTGCAATGTTTATTAAAATAATAAATATAAAATTCTCCTTTTTAATTAATATTTAGGAATGTTTTTCGCAAGTACAAAACTAGCTATGCAAAAGGATTTGTGTGAAGGTGATTGTGTGGAGATGGTTGTTTGGAGGTAGCGTGTGTAGATTTTAAAATGTTAATGATTTATTGAAGTGTGTTATTGAGTGAAAAAGTAGTTGTGTGGAGATATATGATACACTTATCTCGAAACCATTGTCTTCCATGAGCGACATACCATTATATTTATTCGATAATAAGCATTAGGACAATATATGTGTATAGAAATACAGTGAGCATTCCATCTAAAATGATTAGAAATATGAAAAGAAATATCATCAAACTCCTGCTTAAATTAATGCATGATAAGTTGTGGTCCTAGTCAAAATTTTGAGATGGTACCATAGAGAACATTGTCATGGGGCTACGATATGCAAATAAACATAATCGAAAACTTAGAAAACCTGATTGAAGCAAATGCACGAGAAGTTGTGATCATGAACAAAACTAGCATACAAAGTCTTTAGTGCACAAGCATATATGCAATACTAAATTTGATGAATGAAAATTGATATTGCATATTGGATATGAAGTGTTTGTGCAACATTGTGTATAGGCTTTCAACTTTTTCACACTCGGCCTCTACACTTAAAAGAGAAAAGTGTTTTGAATAGATTATGAACATCCACATACTAAAGGCTTCAAAGCTTCCTTTACCTAGTTTTCAAAACATATGCAAAAACAAAGCTTTTGTTTGTTAGGCCCCTAAAATACTAGTGATTCCCCCATTACTATTGTCATTGTATCCCTTATTGTTATTATTGTGCCCCATAGAATCACACTATTGTTATTTTTGTGCCTTTATATTATTATTGTTAGGTTGGCTTGGTTATATTGTGACCCCTTAGACTCCTATATATAGAAAGGAGGTTTTGTCATTTGTATCATCCAAGAATTGTTCATTTGTGTAATGTAAAGGAGGTTTCCCCCTAGAAGAGACTGAATTCTAAGGCATTGATCAATCTTTTCTATATTGTTTTGAGCTCGTTTCATAACATTTGGTATCAGAGCTTTGGATTCTAGGGTTTTGCTGCTCCAAACAGGCCATCACAGAATTTTTGCTATAACGTTTTTTCTGCGACGTTTCAGAAGCCAAAAAAAAAAGCCCGTTTGAGAAGAATGCCTTCTATACCTTGCTTCCGAATTTTATAGCTTGTCTCACTATATTTTCGAAGATATGATCTAAGGAAGTTAGGGTTTTTGTAAGCTCCATAATTTCATCTAAAACAGGTCATCGTCGAATGCTCGCTCTAACGCTTTCTCTACGAATTTTCAGAAGCTAAAAAATAAACCCATTTTAGAAGAAATCGCTCTGAACCTTGGCTTCGAATTTTAGATATTGTCTCACTATATTTTTAGAGATATAATTTGAGGAAGTTAGGGTTTTTGGAGACCCCCGAATTACATGCCAAACAGGTCACCTTGGGAAAATCATCATAACTTTCTCTCTGAGCATCGGATTGAATTTTCGTAAGAAGTTGTAGAAAGAGAAAGGACTGTAGTTTTTTGGGTACCATGTTCAGAACCTAAGGTTGAAACAGTGACCTATGGCACGTCGTACAAGTTCGCTTTACTGAAAAAGTCTATAGTCAAGTCATCATGAGAGATTTGGCATAACTCTTCATTGGAGAATCCAATCTTGATCAGACTTGTGGGGATATAAATATTACTCAGAGGGTTACCGCAAGAAGTAACTTCAGGCCTAGGAGATCCAAAATTACAGAGATACATTAGATTCAATATCAAGCTCCTACAAAGTGAAAAAATGTGTGTAGTTTTTTTTTTTAAATTTTTGCATAAGCTTGGTTTGAAAAATTAGTTTGAAGGAATTCAAAGGGCATAGTGAAGCACTATTATCAGTAATTGATGCTCCGAAGAGAGAAAATGGGAACACCTAGTAAGAAAATTGAAAGCTCTAGCATGACTCATGAAGAAGAGGAAGAAATGCAACAAGATATATTAAAATTACGAGACCAAGTGCAACAAATATCAATCACACAAAAAGCAACAAAAAATAAGATGGATGGTTTAAAGAAAGATGTAGAAGCTAAGATGGATGGTTTAAAGAAAGGCATGGAAGCTAAGATAGATGGTTTAAAGAAAGGCATAGAAGCTAAGATGGACGACGTGGAAGCTAATATGGACGGCATGGAAGCTAAGATGGATGACTTGAAGACAAGCATGGAAGATTTGAAGATAGATTTGAAGACCGATTTGACAAAGTTTCTACAAGAAATGTTTACTAATGGTGAAAGGGTAGTAAAGGAAACTCATGATGAGAAAAAAATAAATGTTAATTATGATTTCATAGACTCTAATGTTGGATCGAAGAACCACCATGTTCCAGAGATCGATATGAGGAAGTTTGATGTCAAGGATCTCGAAACATGGATACTATAGATGGAGCAATTTTTCGATCTCCATAATGTGCAAAACACACGAAAGGTACGCATTGCAACTTTATATTTGGAACCAAATTAGTTTGTATTGTATTGATGGCTTTGCTCTCTTTTGAAAGGCCCGAAAATCAGGTCTACAACAAGGGGGATACCTGCCCCGTCTGGACCTTGGTTGGCAGCTCCTTTTCCATTTGGTATAACGGGTCTGATTGGGGATATGGGACCAGTTTCCAATTTTATGTGTGTGTGTGAGAAATATGGATATTTCTGTTTCTAACAGTTTCTAAATGGAATACTTCTACTCTAATTCTAATCTAATAATAAGGAAATTATATTCTAATCAACAGAAATATGTAAATCTACACTAACCCGGGGTATGATCTTTCCCTTATGCGATCTAAAATGATTTCAAACAACAACTGGTAATAAAGATCATTCAGCTGCTATGAGAAAAGAATTCAATAAAGATGAACCACTTTGTATAAAAAGTTAGACGAAACAGTTGTGAGAAACTTATTGCATAATAAGCTATTTATACACTAACCATAAATAAATAGCTATCACTGTACAAAAGTGCCAAATGATAACTTAGGCATTCATACATTAATATATAAATAACTGAACTTGAAAATCACTCTAACACAAGGTAGAAATAGTTAAGAGATAGAAATACCATTTATAACTAGTCCTACTCATGAGCTTCAAGTGATAACGATTTATCTCTTCTTGATCAAATATCCACTAAGAGTACAAAAGTGCAACATCAGTAGCATATATCAAATGCAAACATCAATAAATCCTATTCCATTTATTCATCAAAACCTCCTCAGAGGGTACAGAAGTGCATGTTCTGGGGATAAGTTTTTGATAAATTTCAGGACCCTTCTCTAAATGCATGAGAAGGGTTTAAATACTACTAACTAAATCTAAAAATAAATTATTACAAAAATATAGGATGCGGTTTAAATGACCGTCCTCTTTTTAGGAAAATAAAACAAAATTAAAACTAAAATTGAATCTAAAATTAAACTACTTCTGTATTTGGTCCTTGAAATCGCACGCATGTAGCATCTGTTTGAGAAGAGTCGGCTGGCTGACTTCCGATTTTAGCTGAGCTGAGAAAACAAAATCGACGAGAGCTGGCGCCATCTTTTCGGCCGAATTGATGATGCACTTAAGAGTCATCCACTGGCTATGTGGCTTTACCAAGTAAGCCTAGTAATAATCCCAGTTTAACCTGGTTAACCCTTGAATTGCTTCTGCCTTTTCTTTTGTATTCTGCTTCCAATCTGCCTATAGTGTTGTTTTCTTGCAATTTTCGGAGCTTGCAAGTGACTGGGAAATCATCAGCTTGCCTTTTCGAAAAAAATTTCTCAGTGATGCGCGATTAGTGCTAGGCCGCTAATCGCGCATTAGAAACTGCCTCCGTTTCTTGATCCGGGTTTCCTTGATGCATTTTTCTCCTTTTGCGATTTTTCTTTCTAGCGGATATAAAGTTCATCATTTGTGAAAATAATATTTTCGTAAGCTCTTGACCTTGAGTTTTAAACTATCTATTTTTGATATCAACGTTATCCAGTACCCACTTCACCATGTCCGTGTATGGGAGAATTTTGGGTCTTGCTGCTATCCGGTGTAAGAATGAGTAGGCTAGCTTTGTAAGGAACGCTTCAGAAGAACGGTTTGAGCCCACGGTAGCAACTACTTCCATTACTCTGGGATTCTCCTCTTCAAGCAGATTATACATGCCTTCCCACGTAGCAATTCCCACATCTCTGTTACATGTCGTGTCTGTATATAGGGGCGCCATTTTTTTTTCTTCTGAGCTCGGGACTTTGCTTTTTCTTTCCCATTTTAACTTATGTATTGCTTTGTATCGGCCTCTATTCTCCATTCCTGCAATTCACAAGTGAAGTGAAAACGAATGACAAGGAAGGGTGCTGGGAAAGTTTTAAATGTCGCAGACGCATAAAATATACCACCTTACGTGAGATGATTTTTCGATAAGCACGCACCCATATTCCATTAATAACTTGCAACTAATTCATTTATTAGCATTAAAGCGCATAACCAGGTGTCAGCTTAAGGAAAATACTTTCCTTGAATAACACACCCGAAAGATCTGCGATGGAGCGATTTTGTGATTTGCTTCACAATATCACAAATCATAGCAACGCGAAATGATAATATCGCAAAATCGTAACATCACAAAGTTGGTCGCTCATGATATCGCATTATTGCATTGTCGCTGTATCGCGATATTGCAATATCACAATATCACAGATCGCAGGAATTATATGTATGACAATCTTTGTTAACCTGTTTTCTGCGAAATGCGATTTTGTGATCGGCGTCATCGCATATCGGCAAATTAAAGCATTTCATTGCAAATTGTGCTGTATGTGATGCAATATTTCATTATCACACATCGCAATCTCGCAATGTTTAAAATTCAGCTCATAAGGAGGTATCCCGTTATCTTTTTTCGATGCGATATTCCTAAGGAAATATTTGTGTCTTACCTTATCATAAAACTTAGATTTTTTGGATTTTAGAAGGGGGGGGCTTCCTAAGTTTATGATGGTAATTTTATTTGAAAAAGGAAATTTAAACACTAATTTGATTTTAAAATTTTTTAACTAAGGGTCCCCACTTATTTAGTATTAGGAATAACACTAAATAAGAAGGGGGGTTGTTGTTGGTCACAACACTCTCGTAAAAAAATTGTCACTTGGGCTATTTTTACAGATGAAATGATAGCACATTATGAGGATACAAAAAGGAACACTTCTTTTAGCTAATTGATAAATCTCAAACAAAAGGGTTCAATGATGGAGCACATTGGGGACTTCCAAAAATTGAATATAAGATTAAAAAACATTCTCAAGGAGCATAGGATTGATGTGTTCATAGGGACTTTAAAAGATAACATCCAACATAAGGTTCACCTTTGGGAACCAGATTCATTGGAGAAGCAATTCAATTTGGCAAGAAAAATGGAAAGCAAAATTATGGCAACAAGGAAGCCTACCACTCACAATCATAAAGATGGAAGTGTTGCTACCCCTACCCATCCATAACCTACAAGGTTGACACCACAACAATTGGAAGAAAAAAGAGCAAAAGGGATTTGTTACAGTTGTGATAGCAAATACACTAAAAGTCATAAGTGTGCCGAGAAGAAATTATTTTACATAGATTGTGAAGAGGAAGAAGAAAAGGAACAAGAAACATCAAAAGTAGAGGATATACACGAGGAACAAACCCTAGAAAAAGAAGAAATGAATCTGACCATATCTTGTACTGCATTGGTTGGAATTACCACTACTCAAACTATCAAGATAGGAGGGAATATCAAGAAGAAAAAGGTAATAGTGTTGATTGATTCGGGAAGTACCCATAATTTTATTCATTGTAAGATAGCAAAGGGATTGAATTCTTCCTATATCCAGCACCAGAGTGTCGAGTGATGGTTGCAAGTAGAGGAACCCTAAATTGCTCAGGAAAGTGCCATAATATCAAGCTATCCATGGGAGAATATGTATTGAATAGCCCAATGCTTTCCATTCCAATGGGTGGTGCTGATGTTGTACTAGGAGTCCAATGGCTACAATTCTTGGGTACAATAACTTTTAATTTTCTAGAACTTTTCATGAAATTCTCTGCAGAAGCAAATGAAGTTGAATTAAGGGGTATCGTAGGGAATCTGGGAAAGATAATCAGCTCTAACAGAATGAAAAGGCTTCTAAAGAAAGAACAACGAGGCATAATTGCACAATTATGTCCACTAGAGGTTCCCACATCAAAATCGTCCATTTCTCCAGATCTTTGAAAAGCCTTGGACAATTATTCCAAGGTATTTGAGACTCCCAAAGGCCTCCCACCTATTCGTGATCATGATCATGCTATCAATTTGATTCCAGGAAGTGTTCCTCCAAACATCAGGCCTTATAGATGTCCCTATGTCCGAAAGAGTGAAATTGAATGTGTGGTTGTAGAAATGCTAGAGGCTAGTATAATTCAACCTAGTCAAATTTCTTTCTATGCTCCAGTAGTATTGGTTCACAAGAAGGATGGATCATGGTGCATGTGTCCAGATTATAGGGAGCTCAACAAGCTCACTATTAAAGATAAATTTCTCATTCCTGTCATTGATGAGATATTGGATGAATTACATGGATCAATTTACTTCACCAAGTTGGGTCTTAGTTTAGGATATCATCAAATCAAAATGAAGACTAAGGACATTCCAAAAACAAAATTTAGAACTCATGAGGGTCATTATGAATTTTTGGTCATGCCTTTTGGCCTTAATAATGCACCTTCTACATTTCAAGGTTTGATGAATTCCATTTTCAAACCCTTCCTTAAAAAATTTATGTTAGTATTTGTTGATGACATACTAATCTACAATAAGTGTTCGAAGGATCATGTCCAACATGTTGACATGGTGCTCAAACTATTGGAGGAGAGACAATTATATGCAAAAAACTCTAAATGTTTCTTTGGAGTATAAGAGGTGGAATATCTGGGTCATATTGTATCTCATGAAGGTGTTAAGGTAGACCCTAGCAAAATTAAAACCATTAAGGAACGGAAAATCCCCACATCCATAAAGCGTCTATGAGGGTTTCTCGTGTTGATAGGGTATCATTGTAATTTTGTTAAGAATTATGGGAGAATAGTAGCACCTCTAACAACATTATTGAAGAAAGATGGATTGTCATGGACTCCAAAAACAACAAAGGCCTTTGAACATCTTAAAGAGGCAATGTGACAAGCACCAGTCTTAGCTACACCAGACTTCACAAAAACCCTTATTGTGGAATGTGATGCCTCAGGAAATGGAATTGGTGCTCTTTTAATGAAAGAAGAAAGACCCATTGTTTTCAAAAGTCATCCAATCAAAGGAAAGTATTTACACAAAGCTATTTATGAGAAGGAAATGCTCGCAATACTACATGCACTTAAGAAAGGCCGACCCTACCTAATGGGAAGGTACTTCAAGGTAAAAACAGATCATGATAGTCTTAAATACTTTTTAGAACAAAGATTATCTTCAGAAGAGTAGCAAAAATGGGTCACAAAGATGTTGGGTTGTGACTTTGAAATCATCTACAAAAAAGAGAAGAAAAATGTTGTGGTAGATGCACTCTCAAAAAGGATGAGGATGTGGAAGCATTTATTTGCGCCATTTCAATTATCCAACCAGATTGGATACAGGAAGCAAGGGATGAATGGAAGAATGATGAGGAAGTGTGGGCACTCATTCTATTATGAAACCAACTCAAGAAAAATATAGAAAAGATAGATCAATGCCTTAGAATTCAGCCTCTTCGAGGGGGAAACCTCCTTTACATTACATAAATGAACAATTCTTGGATGATTCAAATGACAAAACCTCCTTTCTATATATAGGAGTCTAAGGAGTCACAATATAACCCAGCCGACCTAACAATAATCATATAAAGCCACAAAAATAAGAATAGAGGGATTCTATGGGGCACAGTAATAACAATATGGGGATAATAGGGGCACAAAAATATTAATAAGGGGTACAACTACAATAGTAATGGGGTAATCACTAGTATTATAGGGACCCAACATGCCCCTCTCCTTCAAAAAAGTGTTGCCCTCAATGCTTGAGAAGTTCTGGATGCTTCTGTATAAAATTCTCATCCTCCCATGTGGAATCTTCAACGGATAAGTTCTTCCACTTGATAAGATACTCCGAAATTGATTGATTTCGTAGTTGTCGAGTTCTTGTTTCTGTGACTTCTTCTGGTTCCAATATAATTTTTCCTTCCTCGTCAAGTTCTGGCAATATTGTTTGAACTGGGAGCTTTTCGCCTATAACCTTCTTTAAACATGAAACATGGAAAACTGGGTGCAATAGAGAAGCTGCAGGGAGCTCCAATTTGTATGCCATAGTACCAATCTTTTGCAACACCTTGTATGTACCATAATACTTTGGTGATAATTTATTATCCTTCTTAGCTTGCTTGAGGGACATTTTATTATATGGTTGTAGCCGTAGGAATACCCAATCACCTACATCAAAACTTCTTTCACTACAATGTTGATCTGCCTGTTGTTTCATTCTATTCTGTGCCAACACAAGGTTATCCTTTAAGAGTTGGAGGACTTGTTGTTGATGTTCAATGTGATGTTCCACTGCTTGAACCTTAGAATTTTCTCTTAAATATGATGTGATGGATGGTGGCTGATACCCATAAAGTGCCATAAATGGGGTCATTTTTGTTGCTGTATGGAAGGAAGTGTTATACCACCATTCAGCCAGAGGCAACCATTTGACCCATTGTGTCTGTTTATCAGATACAAAGCAACGAAGATATCCTTCCAAACATTTGTTTACTATCTCAGTTTGCCCATCAGATTGAGGATGATAAGATGAGCTATGAGCTAACTGAGTACCAAGACAAGAAAATAATTCTGTCCAAAAATTTCCAGTGAAAATGGGATCTCTGTCACTTACAATAATCTTTGGGTTTCCATGTAGCTTTTGAATTGTTTCCATAAATGCAGTAGAAACTGTACTGGCTTTAAATGGATGTGATAATGCACAAAAGTGTGCATACTTGGTAAGTTTGTCAACTACCACCATGATGACACTCTTTCCCTCAGACTTGGGTAAACCTGTGATAAAATCCATTGAAACCTCCTCCCAATGTTGGCTTGGAATGGATAAAGGTTGTAATAGACCCGGTGTCTTAATTGTTTCAACTTTATTTTGTTGGAAAACCAAACATTCCACCACAAACTTTTGAATATCTGATTTAAGGCCATCCCAAAAAAATTCCTTCTTAACCCTGTGGTAAGTTTTTAAAAATCCTGAGTGCCCTCCTAAGGGAGAAGTGTGCAATTCCATAAGAATATTTTTTTTTAGCTAGGAATTCTTACAGAGGTATAAGCGATCTTTGTACCATAACGAATCATTTTTCCAGCTAAATGTATCAGACATACTGGAATCTTGTTGTAACTTTCAAATAAGTGCCCACACTTCTTCGTCATTCTTCCATTCCTCCCTTGCTTTGTTTATCCAATCTGGTTGGATAATAGAAATGGCTCACAACAATGCTTCCACATCCTCATCCTTTCTTGAGAGTGCATCTGCCACCACATTTTTCTTCCCTTTTTTGTAGATGATTTCAAAGTCATAACCCAACATCTTTGTGACCCACTTTTGTTGCTCTTCAGAGGATAATCTTTGTTCTAAAAAGTATTTAAGGCTATCATGATCCGTTTTTACCTTGAAGTGTCTTCCCATTAGGTAGGGTCACCATTTCTTAAGTGCATGGAGTATTGCCAACATTTCCTTCTCATAAATAGCTTTGTGTAAAAAATTTCCCTTGATTGGACGACTTTCAAAAGCAATGGGTCTTTCATCTTGCATTAAAACAGCACCAATTCCATTTCCTAAAGCATCACATTCCACAATAAAGGTTTTTGTGAAGTCCGGTGTAGCTAAGACTGGTGCTTGGCACATTGCCTCTTTAAGATGTTCGAAGGCCTTTGTTGCTTTTGGAGTCCATGAAAATGCATCTTTCTTCAATAATGTTGTTAGAGGTGCTGCTATTCTCCCATAATTTTTAACAAACTTGCGATAATACCCTGTCAACCTGAGAAATCCTTACAGATGCTTTATGGATGTGGGAATTTTCCATTCCTTAATGGCTTTAATTTTGCTAGGGTCTACCTTAACTCCTTCATGAGATACAATATGACCCAGATATTCCACCTCTTGTACTCCAAAGAAACATTTGGATCTTTTTGCATATAATTGTTTCTCCTCCAATAGTTGTAGCACCCTGTCAACATGTTCAACATGATCCTTCCAAGACTTGTTGTAGATTAGTATATCATCAAAAAATACTAACACAAATTTTCTAAGGAATGGTTTGAAAATTGAATTCATCAAACCTTGAAATGTTGAAGGTGCATTGGTAAGGCCAAAAGGCATGACCAAAAATTCATAATGACCCTCATGAGTTCTAAATGCTGTTTTCGGAATGTCTTCAATCTTCATTCTGATTTGATGATATCCTGAATGAAGATCCAACTTGGTGAAGTAAATTGATCCATGCAATTCATCCAGTAATTCATCAATGACAGGAATGGGAAACTTATCTTTAATAGTGAGCTTGTTGAGCTCCCTATAATCCGGACACATGCGCCATGATCCATCCTTCTTGTGCACCAATACTACTGGAGAAGAGAAAGAACTTTGACTTGGTTGAATTATACCAGCCTCTAGCATTTCTGCAACCATACGTTCAATTTCACTCTTTTGGGCATAGGGATATCTGTACGGCCTGATGTTTGGAGGAACACTTCCTGGAATCAGATGAATAGCATGATCATGATCACAAATAGGTGGGAGACCTTTGGGAGTCTCAAATACCTTGGAATGATTGTCCAAGACTTTTTGGAGATCTGGAGAAATAGATGATTCCACTGTGGAAACATCTAGCGAACATAATTGTGCAATTACACCTCTTTGTTCCTTTTTTAGAAGCTTTGTCATACCGTTAGAGCTGATTATCTTTCCCGGTTTCCCTGCAATACCCCTTAATTCAACTTCCTTTCCTTCCACAGAAAATTTCATGAAAAGTTCTTGAAAATTAAAAGCTATTGTACCCAAGGATTGTAGCCATTGGACTCCTAGTACAACATCAACACCTCCCATTGGAATGGAAAGCATTGGGCTAGTCAATACATATTCTCCCATGGATAGCTTGATATTATGGCACTTTCCCAAGCAATTTATTGTTCCTCCATTTGCAACCATCACTTGACACTCTGGTGCTGGATATAAGAAGCAATTCAATTCTTTTGCTACCTTACAATGAATAAAATTGTGGGTACTTCCTGAATCAATCAACACTATTACCTTTTTCTTCTTGATTTGTCCTTCTATCTTGATGGTTTGAGGAGTGGTAATTCTCGCCAATGCATTACAAGATATGGTCGGATTCATTTCTTCTTTATCTAGGCTTTGTTCCTGGAGTATATCCTCTTCTTTTGACCTTTCTTGCTCCTTTTCTTCTTCCTCTTCACAATCTATGTAGAATAATTTCTTCTCAGCACACTTATGACCTTTAGTGTATTTGCTATCACAACTGTAACAAAGCCCTTTTGCTCTTTTTTCTTCCAATTGTTGTGGTGTCAACCTTATAGGTTGTGGAAGACTAGCAGCAACAACACTTCTGTCTTTATAGTTGTGAGTGGTATGCTTCCTGGTTGCCATAATTTTGCTTTCCATTTTTCTTGCTAACCTGAATGCCTTCTCTAATGAATCAGGTTCCCAAAGGCGAACATCATGTTGGATATTATCCTTTAAAGACCCTATGAACACATCAATCCTATGCTCCTCTGGAATATATTTTACCCTTATGTTCAATTTTTGGAACTCCTCAATGTGCTCCATTATTGAACCCTTTTGTTTGAGACTTATCAATTGGCTAAAAAAAGTGTTGCTTTTTGTATCCTCATAATGTGCTATCAATTCTTCCGTAAAAATTGCCCAAGTGATAAATTGTTTATGAGAGCAAAGCCATTGATACCATACAAACTGATTTGGTTCCAAATATAAAGTTGCAATACGTACCTTTTGTGTGTTTTGCACATTATTGAGATCGAAAAATTGCTCCATTTGTAATATCCATGTTGCGGGATCCTTGCCATCAAACTTCCTCATATCGATTTTTGGAATATGGTGGGTCTTTGATCCAACATTAGAGTCTATGGAATCATGATTAACATTTCTTTTTTTCTCATCATGAGTTTCCTTTACTACCTTTTCACCATTAGTGACCCTTTCTTGTAGCAACTTATTCATATTTATCTTCAATTCTTCCATGTTTGTCTTTAAATCTATCTTCAAATCATCCATCTTAGCTTCCACGCCATTCATCTTAGCTTCTACACCTTTCTTCAAATAATCCATCTTAGCTTCTACGCCTTTCTTTAAACCATCCATCTTAGATTCTGTTCCTTTTTGTGCAAGGAACAGTTGTTGCACTTGGTCTTGTAATTTTGATATATCATGTTGCATTTCTTCCTCTTCTTCATGAGTCATGCTAGAGATTTCAAGTTCCTTACTAGGTGTTTGCATTTTATTTCCTTGGGGCATCAATTACCGATAATAATTCTCTACTATGCCCTTTGAATTCCTTCAAAATAAATTTTCAAACCAATCTTAAGCAAAAATTTAAGAAAATCTACACACCTTTTTTCACTTTGTAGGAGCTCGATATTGCCTCTGATGTATCTCTGTAATTTTCAATCATCTAGATCTGAATTTGTGACCTACAGTAGCCCTCTGTGTCCTCTTTCCAATGCCACAAGTCTAACCCAAATTGGATTCTCCAAGGAAGAGTTATGCAAAATCTCCCACAGTGACTTGATTATATACTAGTTCAGTAGAGAGAACTTGTACGACGTGCCACGAGTCACTGTTTCGACCTTTGGATCTGAAAAATGCATACAAGCAACTACAGTCTGTCCTCTTTCTATACCTTCTTACGAAATTTCAATCCGATCCCCAGAGAGAAAGTTATGACACTTTTCACCAGGTCACCTGTTTGGAATGTAATTCAGGAGTCTACAAATAGACCAACTTCCTCAGATCATATCTCTTTAAATATAGCACGAAAAGCTCTAAAATTCAGATCAGAGGTTCAGCATGATTTCTTCGCAAATGGGTTTTTTTTTGAAACTTCTGAAATGTCGCAGAAAAAAGTTATAGCGAAAATTCCACGATGACCTGTTTGGATCAGCGAAACCCTAGAATCCAAAGCTCTCATACCAAATGTTATGAAACCAGCTCAAGAAAAAGATAGAAAAGATAGATCAACGCCTTATAATTCAGCCTCTTCGAGGGGGCAACCTCCTTTACATTACATAAATGAACAATTCTAGGATGGTTCAAAAGACAAAACCTCCTTTCTATATATAGGAGTCTAAGGAGTCACAATATAACCCAGCCGACCTAACAATAATAATATAAAGCCACAAAAATAACAATAGAGGGATTCTATGGGGCACAATAATAACAATATGGGGATAATAGGGGCACAACAATGTTAATAAAGGGTACAACTACAATAGTAATGGGGTAATCACTAGTATTATAGGGACCCAACACATTCAAAAGATAAAACAAGATCCCAATACATATGATGCATTTAGTTGAAAAAATGATTCGTTATGGTACAAGGATTGGTTATACTTCTGTAAGAATTCCCAACTCAAACAAAAGATTCTTAGGGAATTGCACACCTCTCCCTTAGGAGGGCACTCAGGATTTCTAAAAACCTACCACAGGGTTAAGAAGGATTTTTTTTGGGATGGCCTTAAATCAGATATTCAAACGTTTGTGGTAGAATGTTTGGTTTTCCAACAAAATAAATTTGAAACAATTAAGACCCTAGGACTATTACAACCTTTATCGATTCCAAGCCAATGTTGGGAGGAGGTTTCAATGGATTTTATCATAGGTTTACCCAAGTCCGAAGGAAAGAGTGTTATCATGGTGGTAGTTGACAGACTTACCAAGTATGCACATTTTTGTGCATTATCTCATCCATTTAAAGTGAGTACAGTTTCTACTACTTTTATGGAAACAATTCAAAAGCTACATGGAAACCAAAAGATTATTCTAAGTGACAAAGATCCCATTTTCACAGGAAATTTTTGGACATAATTATTTTCTTGTCTTGGTACTCAGTTAGCTCATAGCTCATCTTATCTTCCTCAATCTGATGGGCAAACTGAGATAGTAAACAAATGTTTGGAAGGATATCTCCATTGCTTTGTATATGATAAACAGACACAATGGGTCAAATGGTTTCCTTTGGCTGAATCATGGTATAGCACTTCCCTCCATGCTGCAACAAAAATGAACCCATTTATGGAACTTTATGGATATCATCCACCATCCATCACATCATATTTAAGAGAAAATTCTAAGGTTCAAGCAGTGGAAGATCACATTGAGCATCAACAACAAGTTCTCCAACTCTTATAACCTCACCTTGGCGTAGAATAGAATGAAACAACAGGGAGATCAACATCGCAGCGAAAGAAGTTTTGATGTAGGTGATTGGGTATTCCCTCAAGCAAGCTAAGAAGGATAATAAATTATTACCAAAGTATTATGGTCTGTACAAGGTGTTGCAAAAGATAGGTACTATGGCATACAAATTGGAGCTTCCTACAGCTTCCTAAGTGTGCCCAGTTTTCCATTTTTCATGGTTAAAGAAGGTTGTAGGTGACAAGATTCCAGTTAAAATAATATTGCCAGAACTTGATGAGGAAGGAAAAATCATATTGGAACCTGAAGAAGTCAAAGGAACAAGAACTCGATAGCTACGAAATTGATCAATTTCAGAGTATCTCATCAAGTGGAAGAACTTACCCATTGAAGATTCCACATGGGAGGATGAGAATTTTATACAGAAGCATCCAGAACTACTCAAGCATTGAGGACAACACTTTTTTGAAGGAGAGGGGCATGTTAGGTCGCTATAATACTAGTGATTCCCAGATTATTATTGTCATTGTATCCCTTATTGTTATTATTGTGCCCCATAGAATCACACTATTGTTATTTTTGTGCCTTTATATTATTATTGTTAGGTCGGCTTGGTTATATTGTGACCCCTTAGACTCCTATATAGAAATGAGGTTTTGTCATGGTATCCCTTATTTTTATTATTGTGCCCCATTAGTCCACATTATTGTTATTTTTGTGCCTTTATATTATTATTGTTAGGTCGACTTGGTTATATTGTGACCCCTTCGACTCCTATATATTGAAATGAGGTTTTGTCATTTGTATCATCCAAGAATTTTTCATTTGTGTAATGTAAAGGAGGTTCCCCCCTCGAAGAGGCTGAATTCTAAGGCGTTGATATATGTTTTCTCTCTTTTTGTGAGCTGGTTTCATAAAATTGTTCAATGATATGAGAATATGATAATTTAATACTAAGATATTAGCAATAGAATACTTTACTATGACATACAGACATATGCACAATGAACATTTTATTTATAACTAAGATAAAGTGAAAAGATAATATGGACATATGCATTATTTATAATGAAAATATTACCAATAATATTATCAATAAAAGATTTTGCTACAAAGTGCATAAATTCAAACTTAAAATATTTTTCCACACAATGGACTTCTTGTCCATTTCCACACAAAACATAAACAAAAAAATGTTTGGAAATATGAAGATAAGAATTATTAACCCAAAAACATCTACCATAATGACTAAAATAAATCTACCACAACAATTAAATAAACAATATAGAAAATTCATTCCCTAAAGTAAGATAGATATTATTAAAGAGAAATGTTAAAAAAAAATCTTTTGCAAAGTTATCTTATTATTAAATTTAGTTATTTCAATGCATAGCTTCCAATGCAACTCACAACTATAACCCATTAATCAAACTATATTTTGTAATACATCGCAAGCATTTTGACTGCACTGCACTTACAACAATGTAAATGAAATTTGCAAAGCCAATTTACATGTAATTTAAGTGAAGTTTTCAAGAGCTATGTTAAATTAAATAAGTGTGTTTTGTGAAAGCTATGGATAGGAAGAATGTGTAGAGGAAGCATGTGCAAAAGAAGTTGTCTGAAGCAAGTGTGTGCAAAGAAAGTTGTGTAGAAAAAACATGTGCAGAAGACACTATGCCAAGATGAATTTCATTGTGCGAGGTGTGGATGTACAAAGGTAGGAATGACCAAAGATTGAAAATATGATTGTGAGAATGAAGCATTCTCAAAATATGACAAAACGTGGACCCCACACTGCGTTAATTTAATTAATTGGTGGTAGAAGTAGGGACTACAACAATTAGCTTCATGTAAAGAGAATTAATCAAATAGCATCAAATCTGGATTATGTTTTAATACTATAATATTAACAATAGAATCCTTTTTTCTTCGAATCTAATATTGTATCTTCAATGGTGTATAGCAATACTACAAAAATACATAAGATCTATAATACTGAAAGGTTTTAAATCAATTCACCTTTGCGAGTTTCTTGTTTTCATTTAACATTTTTATAGTTAGTTCAAATTTGTTTTGTAAAGTATGTATAGATGATGGCTCATGGTGTGGAGAAGTGTAGTGTTGATGGGGACAGGACGGGTTGCCCGAACTATCTCTTAATACCCCAGGATACTCCAAACAACAAACACAACTCTATTTTCCTTAATCATGGGAATCCATAAATTTTATTTAAAATATGCAGTCAAAATTAGAATATGGATATTTCCTTCACAAATTCCAAGAGAGGACTTTCTCACACTTTGTAATCCTTTCCTACCCCTCATTCAACTCACGTTCTCTTCCATCCACAAAAAGATACAATTGATAGGCCAAAATAAGATGTCAAAAGCCCATATGAAACCCTTAAAAATAATTGATGTAGGCACTACGAAATAATTTTGTAGTGCATTCAAAAACTTTTAGGTGCTACAAAATATATTTGTAGTGCTACAAAATATATTTGTAGCGCTTCCAAACAATTTTCTTTACGACTTCCGAGGAGGTAAAATGATGCAAATTATTCTAGAATCAATTCTCTGTGGCCTTCGGTGGATCCTTGACATAGTAATGACTTCACTCACCTTTCTTGACAAGGATTGCAAAACTAACGCGAATTGGACAATCAAAGTAATGGTTTGGACTCTATTAAAACAAAACAAAGTTCTTTATTTTGGCTTATGGGTTTCATATCATAGATCCCACACACTTACTACCCAGAGTGTACAGGAACCTTTGTATCAACTCTCCCATAAGATTTGAACCAAAACATAAAAGAACTGTGAAAAAAACCACACAACAATTGCCTCTACCATATTCATATTTCTACTGTGAATTGAGTCAACAAGGTCAGAATTCAATAAGTTGAATCTTACTTAGCAATATAGACCCATTACAACGTTGATTCCAAAAGCCCAAGTGTTGGTACAACCTCAAGCTTAAAGCATTAAGAATTTAAAGAATCCACAAATTACAGAAATCGACACACATAGAAATAACTACAACACAATGTCTCATTTCTGATAGGAACGTAACATTTCTGAATTGGTCACAACACACTTAAAATCTTAAATAAACGCATACAAAGTTCATAAGAAGACAACAATGAAAACAACACTTCCTCACCTGACCTTTGACCAGTACTCACACGTATCTATATATATATGTATATGTATATGTATATATATATATATATATATATATATATATATATATATATATATATATTCACCCCAAAAATACATTTAAATCAAGGCATCGATTTGGCATATAGACTTGTAGCCCTTCCATATTTATATTTGGCTTTACAAATGTACATCGAAAATCCTCATTAATAATATGCAGAGAAAGAGAAAAATAAGCACAAAGGAATATAACAAAAATTTCTCATTAATCAAATATCAAATTTAGACATAAACTAAGCTGGCCAGAATATACATTGTGGGCATATGTAGCCCAGACCCTCAACCTCTACCTCTTCTCATAGCATTGAAGCTTCTTGTCTCTATTGCTGCACTTTTGCTTCTACTACACACACCCTACTCTTCTCAACCACTCATTTCTTTATAAGGAAAGCTAACATGGGTAACCAAGAGTCATAAGTGATGGTCCATTTCCCCTTATCACAAATAAGGGAAACTGAATCTACATTTACATTAGGAAATATTTCCTCTAAATTAAAAAAATCATTTCCTAATTTAAATATTTACAAACTCTTAAAATTTCTCCCCACATCACCATGTGATGATCCCATCACATTGGAAGACTCCAACCTAGTCTTCATCAAACTTTGTGCTCCACCTATGCACTTGCATCAGACTCCCAAGGTACAAAAAGTATATGACCTCCTCATCATATGCATCTATCCTTCTCATGAGCTGCAACATGCCCCTTCAATAACAAGTCTCCACGTTACTACATGATACCTCACCAAACTTTCTCCTCATTTTGGGCTTTTGGCATCTTCATGGTTCTCTTCTCCATAACCCTATCACCACTCCTTGCTCCACACTGTTGCAAATCTCCTCACCTTAATAAAATGTGATATGCACAGTGAAACAAATATCTTACGAGATCCTTAACACAAATTATACCTTCTTCTCCTACATTCGTTGTGAAGTTTGAACTTTACTTGCTACTGAACTATTCAAATTTGCCAATACTTTTAGATTTTGAGAAGCATATGTTGTCTCTTCATCCAACCAACTATGCCTTCCTTCTTTGATTTTGTCAAGTTCATCTTCTAATTCACTCCTTGGCTGAAATTTACTATCTTCATGCTACTCATCAAATCTTCATTTTCTTCATCACTTGTGTTCATAACCCTTAGGTTGTTATTCCATCGCTATAACTCCACTCCCTTGAGCTTTCATGCAAATGAGAATTTAAATCTATCTTAGCTTTATCTGTAAAAATTCCATTTCACTCTCTTTGAGAAACTTCATCTGTAACCACGGTCTTCCTCATCTTTCTATAGCAGTCCTCTCATCATCTCTAGTTGTAATTTAATTTCAAGTACTTCTCTATCAAGTTTTTCCTAACTTGGTTTGTTATGGCTTCTCTATGAACTTTTACTATGACTCTGAATAGTCACAAATTTCTTTCTTTTATGAGCTTCTCCATACTCACTATGAGTTGCATACAACCACTACAACAAGCTAACTTCACCAACCTGTTTTTAAATACCATACCAAGCTCTTTGATGCCTAGTCTTCTCCCAATATTTTAGCTAAATCCTTCCTCTAGAATCTTCATCTCAACATTCTCTACTCTTCTAGCTTTTGCATGCAATTTAATCAAATTATTCCTTTGAGAACTCTAATGTTCTTCTTTCACTTTCAACTCAAGGTTCCTTGCCATCATACTCAACTGCAAACATCCATCACTACTACTTGTAATAAAAAATTAATCCACAATTGGCTAAAAATAAATACCTTCACCTTTTGGTTCAATATTCACACAATTGTTGCTACATAATTCTTATTAGTGTTGTCATCTCTTTATTTTTGTGGGCCTTCTTTTTCAACACCATTCTTCCTACTCATAAGTCTCGTCATCTTCACTTTCTTGTAGCTACTATTTCGCATGATTTAGTTATGTCCTCAACCCAACCATCTCCTTCTCAAGCCCTTCATCACTCACTTCTTTGGCACTTTTCTTCTTCTCCTTGTTACTTTCCTCTGAACCCATGTTATCATCTTCATCTCTTCCTCATTATGAATTCTCCTTGTCTACTAGTGAGCTACAACTAGCCCTTCTTCTCTTTGTAACAAGTTTGTTACTTGTTACGTATACCAAGTCATTGTCATGATATCTTCTCTTCTCTAGGTTCTTTGCAAAAGAACCTCTTCTTGAGCACTCTTGCTTCCCTTACAAATTTTTCGGTTGTTTCATCTTCAACCACTTACTCTTCTTAGTTTTGTTGTTGGGTTCTGTCTCCATTTTTCATACAAGAACTTTTATTGTTACTTCTTCTTTGACATAACTTACTTGTTATGAAAACTTCTACCAATTTAGTCCAACAAACATAACTCTTTTAATGACCAAGTTAGCACAAACACCAGATTCATTTTTATAAGATCTATGCCAATATCTCATCTTCCACTACTTGTTGAACCAATTCCTCTCCAACCAATGCTTTTTTTCTTTTTTCAAGAGCTTGTTAACTCTTCACTCCCCTAGAATTACCTCACTGCTATAAGGTTCCTTTTCTCTCCAGCCCCTTTTCACTATCACATTGTCCTGTAATTATGCATTACTTCTTCCAAGGTCCCTTATGTTTTTTCCACTAAAGCCTCTTCGACCTAGCTTCTTTCTCCTTGCACATCCTTAACTTCTTGATATCCTACATCGACTATACCTACACACATTTTGTTTTCATGAACGAATTATAATTTTTCATATTTCTACATCCATGACTTCCTAATCCTCCTTCTAATAACCTGCATATTCTTACCTGAAAATACATCAAAGTATCCTCTACTACGAACTGTCAAAATAAAAAGATTTTTCTAGGTATGATACCACTTGATGGGTATAAGTTGGGTTGCCCCAACTATTTCCCAATAATCGAGAATACTCCAACCCACAAACACAACTCTATTTTCCTTAATTTCAGGAATTCATAATTTTTATTTAAAATGTACAGTCAAAATCAGAATATGGAGATTTCATTCAAAAATTCCAAGAGAGGAATTTCTCACATCTTCTTGTCCTTTCTTACCCCTCATTCAACTCACATTTGCTTCCATCCACCAAAAGATACAATGGGTAGACCGAAAAGGGCCGTTTAAACACTCATGCACAATCCTAAAAAATGATTGTTGTAGGCATTATGAAATAATTTCGTAGCATGGTCAAAAACCTATAGGCGTTATGAAATATTTTCGTAGCACTTCGAGAAAAGCATCTTTTCAAATTCCAGGGAGGTGAAATGACTCAATTTTTTCTAGAATCGATTCTCGAGAGCCTTGGGTGAAAAATTGACATAGTAATGACTTCACTCACCTTTCTTCATGGGGATTGCAAAACTTACTCGAATTGGACAATCATAGGAATTGTTTGGACTGCATTAAACCAAAAGAAAGTGCTTTGTTTTGGCAGGTGGGTTTTGCATCGTAGAACCCACTACTTACTACCCAGAGCATACAAGCACCTCTATAATAACTCTCCCATGGGATTTGAACCAAAACATAAAAGAACTGTGAAAAAAACTATGCAACGGTTGCAATTACCATACTCATATTTCTAATGTGAATTGGCTTGACAAGAGAAGACTTCAATAATTCAAATCTTCCTTAGTAATATGGAACCTTAGCACTGTTGATTTCGAAAGCCCAAGTGTTGGTAAAACCTCAAGATTAAAGCATTAAGCATTTAGAGAATCCACAAATTGTAGAAATCGACACACACACAAATAACTACAACGCAATGTTTCATTTATAACACACATGTAACATTTATGAATTGGTCACAAGACAATTAGAATCTTAACTAAATGCATACACAGCTCATAAGCATACAATGATGACAACAACAATTCCTTACATGACCTCTAACTTATATATATATATATATATATTCCACCCCAAAATACATTTAAACCAAGGCATTGATTTGGCATATAGGCTTGTAGCCCTACCACATTCAGATTTGACTTTACAAATGTATAGAGATAATCATCAATAACAGTATGCGGACAAAGAGACAAAAAAGCACAAAGGAATACAACCAAACTTGCTAATTAATCAAATATCAAATTCCGACATACACTAAGCTCAATAGAATATACATTGTGGACATGTGCAGCCCTGGCCCTCAGCCTGGGCCTCTTATCCTAGCACTGGAGCTTCTCCTCTCTATTGTTCCACTTTTGTCTCTACTCTACACACCCTAATCTTCTCAACCACTCATTTATTTATAAGGAAATCTAACATGGGTAACCAAGAGTAACAAGTGATGCTGAGTACCCCTTCGCATAAATAAGCGAATCTAAAGCTACATTTACATTAGGAAATATTTCCTCTAAATAACAAAACTCATTTCCTAATGTAAAAATTTACAAACATTTAAAATTTCTCCCCACATCACCATGTGACCATCCCATCACATTGGCAAGCTATCACCTAGTCTTCATCGAACTTTGTGCTCCATCTATGCATTTGCATCAAGTGCTCTGCACTTCCACACAATGAGTTTATTCCATAGTGTATTACGAATTGTTGTTACATTAATTTTATCTATTTTAATGAGTCATTAAACTTTAGCAATAAATAGTTTCATTTCATTTTATTTTACTTAAAACACATAATTATGAACAAGAGGAAAAATGGTTACTAGCTATGCAGAAGCGGAAGAAGATGTGTGAACGTGGCTTTTTTCGTGCGTGTGTGAGGATGACAATAATGACATATTGCAAGTGTGGAAATCATTCTCGAATAAGGATGAAATGTGGACTTAATAACGAATAAACAACAAAATGACTAGCTATGATGAAGCGAAAGAAGATATGTGAAGATGGGTTTCATTGTGTGTGTGGAGAGGCATCAATAATGAAATATTGCAAATGCAAAAAACATTCTTGAACAAGGATGAAATGCAGACCCCACACTCATGATAAAATGGGTATGAAACACTTCATCAATTAATTAGCTGTAGAGGTAGGAATTATGTTGCATCACAACTATTCCCTTGTTGAACATGCAATTCTAGTCATTGTTGTGAACTCAAATGTAAAAACACGTTCCTTTCACTAATTTTGATAGATTATGTGTGTAAATATCAGATTAGGGAATCGAAATTCCTTCTTTTCATCATTGTAGTTTCAATATGTTAAAAAACAAATAATAGTGCATAACATCATTTTTATTCGGTTTGGTAATAAATTATATCAATCCAAAAAAACTATAAATGTTATATATCTCCTCAATATACATTATTTTACATGTATTTTTAATTTATATTTATCCAGTATTAAAAATGCTAAAATTTTTCAAAGTGTAAACTTTTTTCCAAGTTTTAAGCTTAAAAAAATAAGTGTACATTAAGGTTCTAATCTATCTTAACACTTGATAAATTCAAAGATAAATCCAAAATTTTTATATTTATTTTCTTTGTCACATGTTTATATTACACTATAGCATCACTTCTATACTAAGAAATGGAGTGTCTCTTGGATCAATTTATATTTTATATAGTGAAAAATTCAAGGATGTGATAATTTATATAAAGTTTATAGAGGAATGAGAATATTGCATTCATTTCCATTTTAAGGTAGGCCAATCATTCAATATTTTTCATAGAAAAGTATATCAACTCTAGGAATAATTACTTATTAAAGAAGTTAGAATTATTATTATTATTTTTTTTTTTTAATTAAGTTACTTACATTGAAAAAATCTCTAGGATTTCCTTTCTTGTGCTGGGTAAATATTATCACTATTAATTTTCTAGATGTGTTTATCATTGTAGTTTTACATGTGCATATTTCAATGGAAAATATCAATATTATACTCCCATAAACATTTCCATGAATAATATTAGGAAATAATTAAATTTCAAAATATACCCCAATGCAACTCCCAATTGAAGTGCTAATGAAAATATTTTTTATTCAAGTAAAATCAATGATGTTTGTTCGAATAAAATCAATGCAATGCAAGACTACAACAAAAATATCAAATCTAGATTAATGTTCATAAAATAAAAAAATTCACTAGTTGAACAAATTCATGTAAAACTAGCTATATGAAAGCTTATAATTTAAGAAAATGCATGTAATTACAAATCATATAATATATTCTCGCAAGAAATAGAAAAAAATTACTTAAAAGATATATATTGATATCTTCTTAAAAGATATATATTGATATCTTCTTAAGCCAAATATACATAGTTTTCTCATGAATTAACACAAAAAATGACATTATACAAAACAAAAGAAACACATGCACTTTGAAAGTTGCAATACATATCCTTCCATACTCAACATCAACCTAAAAAGTGCAATATTATACTAAAAATATTAAATTTCTAACTATATGTTTCACTATTTAAATTTAAATTGTCTCTAACAATTGTACTATATAATCTTTCTAATTTAAAATCAATAATTAAAAAAATATAAATAAAAAAAACATATATAACCACAATTTATATAAAACTTATAATTTCGAAAAAATATTGTAATAAAAAATTATATACTATATTATAATAAGAAATAAAAAAAGGTTTGTTAACTATATATGTTTATATGCAATATTATAAATAACCAAGGCAACGCATTTACTCTTCAAACTGCAATATATATTTTTCAATGTCTTATAACAAAAAGTCACCAATACCCTCTCCTCTAAGTATTTTATATCTTATTATAAAAATCATCAACCTGCTAAGTTTAGCCTAAATAATCATGGTTATAAATAATCATTGTTTATTCAAATAAATGTAATGTAACGTTGAATAATTAATATAAATTCAGTATTTCTTTCCACTAAAATTATAGAATATCTGCACACATAGAGGTGTTGTACATTTTAATATGAGGTGTTGTACATTTTAATATGGAGGAGATTTTGTTACATATTTACATAACATGATGTTATATTAAAAATATTTACATTAAAATATTTAAAAATATTAATATTTTTTAAAATTAAAAAATATAAATAATATAATTCAATCATACACTCATATATATAATGTAGTTGAAATGTTTTTTCATATATATAATGTAGTTGAAATGTTTTTTTATTGTAGAGAAAAACACTTTTCACGATCATTAGAAAAATATATAATTACTTCCATTTTATTAACCAATAACATTATAAAAATTATTAATAACAAAATTATATCAATGTCATTCCTAAGCAAGTTATTAAGTAAAATAAGTTAATATTAATTTTATAAAAAAATTAAATAAAAAAATATTATAAACAACTAAAAATAATTATTAACCATTATTTTTACACTCATAATTCCTTTACCAATTAAAAGTAAAAATTATATTATTCTTTTAATAGTTTCTTTCTACATCGAGCACACTCGATGTACAGCTCCTTTATCTACCGACGGACTAAGTTCATTTAGAACGCTCCATTTTTGGATAGAGTTCCATGTATAATTTTTAGCTGAAATTCAATTGCTTTGGGTGGTCAAAGTTCCAAGGATTGGGCTTTCGAGGGATGGTTTTTACAGATTATAAAAGTGTGAATATTTTTTTAGCTCAATATTTTTTTCAAAATTATTTTGATAAATTAAAAAAAATAAATTATTTTGATAAATTTTAAGTTGATTTTTTTTATTCGTATTTAACTACACAGGGAGATTAATCACTCTATTTAATGTTCTTAGTAAAAAGGGGTCTCACTGTCAACATCCAAATTCATATTGTAATCCCAATGATTTTTTCAAGGCCATGATAATCACAAGCTTATTTTGAATATTGAATTCTAAAAATGCTTCACCACAACAACAAAGAGAAGAATATTTGGGCTTCCCTTCTCTTTATGAGTTAACTCATGATCCTATATTTCATTAATTGTACTCTTTCCAAATGTTTTGAGCTTTGTATTTATTGGAATGTGCTTATGTTACATTATCTTATTGGTAAATTTTGATATTTTTAATTTTTTTATTATTATTAAATTCATTATATACATTAATAACAACATATTATATAAACATATCCAATGCAATATTTTTTTATGTGGAGGCTTACAAAACTAGTTATAGAAGATGAATAATGGAATTTTGTATGTGATGATTCAAAATCTGGCAAAACTAATGTTGTAAGAGTTATATTGGAACATCATTAACATAGCTAAAGGCTTTCTCAATATCTTGCAAAAACTCTCAAGAAAAACCCTTATATCTTATAGGTAATTCAAAGATGAAATCTTTGTTAGCTTCTACTATAGTTGAGTGAAATATGTTTTAATCCCTTGAATGAACCCATAGACCCATGTATTACCTACACTATCATAGCTTGAGGTCACAGGATTAAAACTCAATAGATTTAAGATCTTATTATAGGCCAAATAAATATTCTCCTAATAATATTGGTTCCAAGATAAATATTCTATAAATCACTCATATTTGTTAATGCCCATGAAATCATATGGTTATATGGATGGGCAACTCAATGTACAGTCTTCTTATATATTTGTATCTTATTTTGAAAATTATTTAGTGAGCAATAAGAATTTGGAATGGATTCATGTTGATGTAAATGGGTGTTTTCACTATGTTATTAGTAAAAAAAGTAGTAATGAGGTGTGAAAGAACTAGCTTACATGCTTAGGAATTTGAAGACCTTGGTGAGTATTATTGGCAAAGTGACCCAAGGATTATAAATATGCATCCAACAAAACCCCCACAAACACCACCATTTTCAACACATCCCTTACCAAACCTATGTTCATGGATTTGCATAAGCTTTGAAGGTTATGCAAAGGCATGGGAATTGGGAATACTTTTGGCTTAAAAAGTAACCCAAAACAAGAGAGTGCAATTTTGATAGGAAGTTAAACATTATAACCATAAAAGTTAAACACTATAACCATCAATACAAACTCCAGAAGAAATAACACTTCATTTCATTAATATCAAATGCTAAAATATGATTACAAACATAATGAAAATAAGGTAGGTTATCTATGAAAAGAGATGTAGCTTATAAATGTCTTTGAACTCTGTGACAATGAAGAATGAGGTTGAGACCTATTAATTATTGAGAACTAACGGAAAACCCTAAACATTGAAAAAACTAAACCTAAGGTGGAAAACTATGGTGGGTAAATTTGGTGCATCAACTTCCAAAGTCGTTCCTTAGAAAGATCTATGTGATGAATACAACTTCCAACTTGCCAATAAACTTCCATTTCCCATGTTGGTGTTGCTTTTACCAAAAAATGTAGTATCAAAATGGTTCTACTTGAAAAATGTCCAAAAATAGTAAATTGTGTTACAATTAAGGAAAGTGAAAAGTTGAAAGATAAAGTGGTGGGGAAAATACTAAATTGTGTTACAATTAAGGAAAGTGAAAAACTTAAAGAGAAAGTGGTGGGGTCCAAGTGGAAAGTGAAAAACTTAAAGAGAAAGTGGTGGGGTCCAAGTGCAATAGGCTAGTGGCCATGAACACCCCACCACTTGGAATAGGCTAGTGGCCACCAACAAGCACATGGATCAAATTTCCAAATGACATAATGTTAAATTGAAATATTTATATTAGGATATTTAAAATATACATATTTTTAGGTGAAAAATCATGGTGAAAATAGAGTTTTAAGTTTTAATTTTGAAAACATTAGTCAATTGTAGTATTGATTATAATGGTTTCCAAATTTCTTTTGCAAATAAATTAGTGCTTAATTGTAATTGTTTCAAAAAATTATTGAAACATGCATTAATTGTAACTATTTTTACTTAGATAGTTGCAAAAAATGGCTTAGGGAAATATTCTTTTTCATGGGAATAGGTGATACAATGCCAAGTAAGAATGCTATTTTTTTTATTTATTTTTTGTTTAAAATACATTTTTGAATGTATAAATAGATTTAGTACATTGAGAGAAAACTAAAATTCTACACATTAAACAATTTAAACTCAAGACTCAAAATTTCTACTAAAATTTGGTTAAAACTTAACCAGAAAAAATAGACTATGATACAAAAAATTAATGAAAAAATTATCCACCGGTTGACTTCTCAATTTATATCCATGAAACTGGAACTTTTATAACATTAAAGGTCAAATAAGATATCAAATTATAAATTAATTTTTAAAAATTATAATAAAAAATAATCTCCTTCTTGTATTTGTAATCTTTTATTTATATATATATATATATAGATATACATATATACATATACGAGTAAGATATAGTTGATATCTTTTATATATATAAAAGAGTAAGATATAGTTGATATCTTTTATATATATAAAAGAGTAAGATATAGTTGACAGTGAATCATAAGGGCACATGGAAACTCATAGATGGATTCAGCCAGGGCAAACAACCTGAACCTAAAATAAATAATCGCACCCTTAAATCACATTAAAAGCGAATTATGTAGACACTGTCACCCAACCTAAGATAATAATAGTTAGATTAAGAAGAGAGCCAAATCCATCAAACTGAGTTTTCATAAAAAAATCTTCAACCATCAAAGGCAAGAAAGAGAAAAAAGCGCATATTGTACAGGAAACCGACGATCTGCTCGATATGGAATCAATACTATTTTCAGGCCTCCAAGTATTGCCTGCAATGAACTGGTAAAAGCGTTCACTGCCTAAGACTTCCATGGACCCAATAATATTTCGTGGCTGTCAACTATTCCCCGCAGCAAACTTGTAAAAGTGTCCATTCTGGCGACTTCTCGATCATAACAACCTCTAAGCACCTCTGATACCCAAGCATTGATGGTGCCATCGGCGCGTATGATACGCTTGCCATAATAATTGGTTACTCCTCCAAACAAACACAAACACATCCATCCAATATTCCATTTATGTTCCTACAAACAACGACTCATCGCACTTCCCCATTCAACGACCTCTAACAACCTCTGATATCCAAGCATTGATGGTGCGATCGCCGCGTATGATACGCTTGCCATAACATGGCATTACTCCTGCAGACAAACCCAAACTATATATATTAATTTTTATATACATTAAAAATGAACTTAATAAGAGTACAATATAGTTGAGAATGAATGATCCATGCATTGATGGTGCAATCTGCGAGTATGATACGCTTCCCATAATAATTGATTACTCCTCCAAACAAACCCAAACTCGTCCATCCAATATTCCATTTTATGTCCCTACAGACAACGACTCATCACAGTCCCACGTTCCAAAACTGAAACGATAATGACTTCACCCCCTGCTCAACAAAGAAAATCCGACGTTGAACAGTACAGGCTTACAATAGGTTTAGGGTTAGGGTTACTCGCTGACGATCTGTGTAAAAATAGGGTGGTCCTTTACATTTATTTCAAAACCTGTCCTCAAAGGTCTCCCGCATCCCAATGCCATGGTAGATTCCCTATATTAGCAAGTCTTTTACGTAAATAGATGCTACATAGGTATCATATATAATCAAATCAGTGGTTAGCTCATGTTCGCCAAAATAAACCAAAAAACATAAAGATTGAAACCGATTTTGAACCTGCCAATTGATATATATACCTAACATAAATGGTCAGGGAAAAATGGTTACGGAAAAAGAGCTGGGTATAGAAAAGAAGTATTACATTGAGGAGTTCAACTCTAAGTGTATTTTACAATAAAAATAGTTTATTGGAGGTAGCATTCAGTGGAGGGCAAAAGTTTTTATTGCTTAATTAAAAACTAACTAGGTCAACTTAAGTGTGAAGTGGAAAATGCCTAAAGAAGCTTGAGAAGAAGTGGTGTGTACATTTTGCAATCTTGGGCAGTGGAATGGGAAAAACATTGGAATGTAATTCATTCAAATACATAATATAAAGTTATGGGAATATGCTAGCATCCCTTTTTTGGCATTGTCTTTTCACTCAAGGGATTGTTGGAAAGTTGGGCCAGGTCATCAAGAAAGTGAGAAGATTGCTGGAAAGTTAGGCCATAATCAATTTGAACAAGAAAAAGTTTGAATTGTAAAAGACCAAAAACATGGAACTAATAGTCGACTTAAACTATTTTTAATCTTATGGATGTTAAAATATCATTTCATATAAAAGCTCACAACTATATATATAAAAGTGTTATGCCTCATAGTTTGGTTTGACCTATAAGATAAAAACTATTCAAAATGAGCCATTTTTGCATAAAGTTCCAGGTATAAAGTTTAGCTCAAATTTAATTCTTTTAGAGGTCAAAATTTTAAGGACACATTTCTTCTCCTAGAAATAGGGAGTTTTGAAGTTTAAAGTGCTAAAACTCTAAGGGCATAGTTTCAATAGGTTATGAAAGTTGCAAGGGTATATAATAGAAAATTTTGAAAAACACTAAAATCTATAGGATATAGGATTTATGCTTTATATGGATTTTTGTTTAAGTCAAAGCAATTTTAAATTTATATTTATGAAATTTATATGTTTTTTTTAAGTTTTTATGATTTATAAAAATTAGAGATGTCTCCAAGTAAACAAAGAGCACATTGATTACTTCTTTTAATGAGAGGTCTTACCCTCAACATTTAAGTTTATATTTAACAATAAGTTCAATGAATCTCTTAGGCCTATTAAATCTCTTAAATACATGATAATCACAAACTCTCTTTCTAACTTTGAGTTGTAAAAATGTCTCTCTAAAGCAATAGACAATGTTTAGGGATTCCTTGTCTTTATGCTTCAATAAATTTTTATTTCACTAAGTTTATTCTTTCCAAATGCTTTGACCTTATTTTTGAAGGTTTATTTTTTAATATAATGTGTTCATTTAAATGTATTTATGTTGCATTTTTCACATTTTCATGGGTCAATTTTGAGATTTAATGGATATTAATTATACTTTAACTTAACTTAAATTAAATATATTAAAGAATAGATATGTGATCTGTTAAATACATACAAAATCATAAAATTAATTTTTAAAATTAACTTTTGGCATTCTTTCCTTTATGATTAAAGGCTTCAAGAATTAACTTTGCAAGTAAGTATTATATGAGAAACTTCATAATATAGCTAAGGGCCTTACCAATCATTTGCAAAAACTCTGAAGAAAAATCATTGTTTCTAATAAATTATTCAAAGGTGAATTTTTTGTCACTTTTGATTTTCATTAAAAAAAATATATCTCTATCCATTGGATGAACCCATAAAATCATATATTATCTATTGTATCATCACTTTAATTCAAGAGCTCCAAACTCAATAGATTTAACATCTTATCCTATGTCGGAGAAATATAACTCCTCGTTACAAGATAAATTTCCTAAAAAAGAGTGATATATGTGAATGTCCATGTAATCATATGGTTAGATGGATAGAAAACTCAAAGAGTGGTCTTCTTAGATATTTGTATCTTATTCTGAAAATTCTTTAGGAGTCTTTTTACATTCTTAAGAATATGCCTACCTTCATGAGTATGTAACTTTCATATTTCATAATAGAGGGCCAAATGAGAATTTTCAAGAAAGCATTAAAGTTTTTTAGTGCATATGCAATTCTAAGCATATTCTTTTTCATGTTATGTTTTATTGGACAAAAACAATGCAGCTAATCCACTTGTACATAAGCAAAGTTTTTTCCTCTTCATACACTAATTTGAAGAGAAACTTTAGTAGAGATTGAGGAAATGTGGGAGTTTGACTTAATGTTTAATTGGTTCCAAGTAAGTTTCTATAATTTATTGTTTTTATAATTCATAAGTTTTTAAAATTATAGAATATAAATAAAAAGAATTTAAGTTTCCTCTATTTAAATATAGTGTAGTTAAATAACATTGAGCCTTAGGTGGAGGAATTCCAAACCCACCATAGCCACATGAAGATAGATCAAACCCAAACCCAAAACTAAAAATGTCAAATTTGAAATCGATGCAAAGTTGAGGTCATTAAGAACCCTTGTACAAGATTTAAGAAATACCAAAGATCCGCCATAACTTTCACTAACCATGTCACTAGATACCATTGTTGGTTCTCTTGAAAACACCCAAAGCTAATTATAAAAAAAATTATTATAGGGCTAGAATTTATTTACTATTACAAGATAGATTAAATAGAAACTAAGTTTACTTAGAGACCTAAACATTTCGAAACAATATTTCATGACAATGTTTACTCACCCTAGAATCATAACACAACCTCTAGTCACAAAGAAGTGCATTTGCATGGACTGACACACCTATTAACTTTTTGTTGACAACTCGAGGCATAGGAGTTTCATGGTTCCTTGTAATAATAGGGAGGTCCCTTTGTATTTCACTAATAAATTATTAGTTGAGTTTACCTTAGGTCACCATATTAACTACTTTGACATTGGTGAATCCTAAGGGTGGGTCATGGATCCACACAAGACCAATGAAATTCTAGTTGCTACCCAATGTTAGGTCCTCATCCTCTTAGGTGGAGGCCTAACCCCCTACTCAACATCCTCCCATATAATAAAACATTAGCTAGACTTAGTTGTCAATTTCCACCTTGACCTATAGCCTAGTGAAACATAACACATTTAGAACATTATATTGCCATGAGGGATATTTAGGTATTGTTAGGGGAGGGATTAGGACTTTAGGCCCTACAATAAATTATGTCTAATAGATACAGTATTGACCCACTAGGAATTCCCATCTTAGTTCATGTGACCCTCATAGATTCTTGAGTTGCAGATAGACTTGCTATGGGTAGATAAAGGCTACTAGACATGACAATTTCATTGATGAGGTTAGTATCTTGATCTTTATATTATTCATTGAGAGAGAGAGAGGGTTGGGGGGGGAGGGGGGAGAGCATGGCATTTTTATCCATGTCTAGTTATATTATGTGTGTGGTTTCTCAACACTTGCATATGCATTAGTGTCAATTTCCACCATTATTGTTGAAGTAACAAAAACCTAATTTTTCGATGTACCACACATGCAGGTATGGTGTATGAAACAAGCTTCCTTATACAAAAATATATGCATGAAAGTTATGGATATGTAGGAACTTTAGTTTTTTTGGGGTACACATTCAAGGCTATGGTAATTTGCTAAAATATTACATACATATGAATGATTTAAGAAATAATAAGAAAAGCCCCAAAACAAGTAGTGGATAAGAGTGCATAACACTTTCCTAGTATTAGAGGATGATATTAACTTATTAAGGGTAATGGAATCACATTTGTCTTTAAAATTTCCAAAAGGTTCTAAATGTTTCATGAAATAAATAGTAATGCAGGTCATAGTATTCTAATTGAAATGTATTAAAGTGCAATTCATGTTATATTAAATTGTTAAAAATTGATTAGGATATGTCCCTTAGCAATTTATACTACTTGGATAGTGTAAATTGAGACTATGAAATTTATATTTAAATACATTTATATTGTATTTGTGCTATACGCTAGGTTATGCCACCTTGTCTTACACTCACAAAGCATAAATTTTGGTTTTGAGTTTTCATACCCAAACTTTGGCATCACGTGATCGACGCGTATGATATGCTCGCCATAATTATTGATTACTCCTCCAAACAAACACAAACACATCCATCCAATATTCTATCTTATGTTCCTACATACAATGACTCATCACACTTCCCATTCAAAAACTGAAACGATAATGACTTCACCCGCTGCTCGACAAATAAAATCCATTGTCGAACAGTACATGCTTACGATAGGTTTAGGGTTAGGGTTACTGCATGACGATCTGTGTAAAAATAGGGCAGGCCTTTACATTTATTTCAAAACCTGTCCTCACAGCTCTCCAGCATCTCAATGCCATCCATGGCAGATTCCCATATTAGCAAGTCTTTTACTTAAATAGATGTCTACATAGGTATCATATATAATCAAATCAGTGGTTAGCTCATATTTGTCAAAATAAACCAAAAAACAAAAATATGAAAAAGATTTTGAATCTCCCAATTCATATAGTTAAATTATGGTATGTTTTATGCTTAGAGAAGTTGATTTCAAATATTTTTATTAGCAACTGTTTAGTAATCACATAAACATAAAGTAAAGTGTAGATAGAACATTAAAAGATGGACATAAAACAATTCAAGACAAGAGACACAAGATGTGGCTGCTAACTAGGGACAAACCCCAATGCGGTGATACAATTCAGAATTCCATCATAAATTTCACTAACCATGTGAGTAGATACCAAAGAGCCATCATAAATTTCACTAACGATGTGAGTAGATACCATTGTTACTTCTATTAAAAACACCCAAAGCTTATTATCAAAAAAATTATTATAGGTATATAATTTATTTACTATTACAAGACACATTAAAAAGAACCCAAGTTTACTTAGAGACCTCAACATTTTAAAACAATATTTGATGACATTGTTTAGTGACCCTAGAATCATAACACAACCTCTAGTCACAAATAAATTCATTTGTCTAGACTCACACACCTACCAACCTTTTGTTGACAACCAGAGGGATAGGAGGTTCATGGATTTTGACTAATTTCCTTGTAATAATATGGAGGTTCCATTGTATTTCATTAATAAATTATTAGTTGAGTTTATCCTAGGTCACCATGTTAACTACTTTGACATTGGTGAATCCTAAGAGTGGGTCATGGATCCACACAAGATATTGAAATGCTAGTTGCTACCTAGTGCTAGGTCCGCATCCTCTTACATGGATGTCTAACCCCCTACTCAACATCCTCCCATATAAAAAAAAAAATAGCTAGACTTAGTGAAACATAGCACATTTAGAACATTATATTGCTGCCAAGAATATTTAGGTGTTGTTGGGGAGGGATTAGGCCTTTAGGCCCTATTGTCGATTCTAGAGACAACCTCAAATTGCTAAGGGAACAATGCCTAGAGCATCTATAACTGATGTGTCTCCTGTAGTTCTTCAAAGAATAGAGACATCACTTATAACTTCTCTTACACAGAGTTTAGTTGGTTCAATCATCAAAGAAAGACATAATCCATGATCTATTTATACATTCATATATATGTGTATGATACTCAGAAGCATAAATGATAAATCAAGAAGGCCAAACAACTTAAGGAATTACAAATCAATTACTTTAGCAAGAGTATGATAATGGAAATGAAAGGAGAAAGTAACTCATCATATAGATCTCTAGATATTGAGAATTATACACTTTTATGAGTTTAGAACGACATGATGAATATGAAGAAGGAATGGATGCAAAGATTCATGGAGCACAATTAAAGAGTTAGTTTCCAAGGACTCATACAGGAATTTGTGCTAGTATCTTAGTTCAAATGAATCTGTAAGAAAGAAGGAAACATATCTTGCAGATACATAACATGGAATCTCACAAGAACATGAACATTATGAAATTATAAAAGAGAGAAGACATGCTCTAATCCTAGAATGAAGGAGTCGCCATGATTTTCATTCATAAACTAAGTGATATATACTTCAAAGAAGCAAAAAAACATTCCCAAAATAACATAGAGTTTTCTTTCCAAAATTCTGAACCTCTCTTCCTTTGTCGAGACCATATATATACAAAGACCTTAAAACATAGGGTGTTAAAGAAATATTCTTTCTTGATCTTTGCCATAATTGAAAAAAATCACATATCAAAATTATGGCATGCGCAAGAGCACAACCCTTCTAATCATCATAAAATGTCTTGCCAAAAAAATAGTAAAACCTACAGTAAAAATAATTGGAAAGTGAAATAAAATGCCATAGGTGGCACAATAAGCGTCATCTTTCAAGAACGAAAAGATGATGTTGAGGCCTAGTGAGAAGCAGTTGAAACCCGAGGACAAACCATCTAAGGTAGTGGAGGGTTGGAAAATTTTTCACATCATTGCCACATGGATGGAGGAGGTGGAGGGATAGAGTTGAACTCCCTATAATGAAGCTTGAGATTGATCACCCCTGCATAATCCAATTTGTGTTGAAAGGTGCCTTTAACCATATTGAGAAGGTGAAATTATTTCTCGAGGAAATTCTCTATTGTTATTCCTTTAAGGATTGGCATTTTCTTAGGAGTTGCTCCAGTGCTGCTTTTAATCTAGCTTCAAGGAGTTGGTTTTACTTATCATCGAAAGTTGCCACCTCCTTTTCTAGTTTTGCTAAGATTTATTCTTCTTTAGCTCTAGCTTCTTCCTTTTAAATAACCTTTGAAACTTCTGCTACTGCCTCCATTCTGTGAGTTATATCAAGTGGCCTTAGATCCCCAATTGACCTCTTAGTTAGGAGTTGAATGTACTTCTTAGCATACTGAGAGTTGGTGATGCTTGCCTTCTTTCCATTTAGGTGAGAATTGGAACATTCAACAATCAGCTTCTTTTGATCATGTATCAAGAATATTTATTCCCAACTTTGGTTGATCTTGTCCCAAATCAACTGTCTAGTTTCAATGAGAGATAGATTTCCTTTGAGCTGGGTCTTTAGCTCCTTGTTTTCTTGGGTGGCACCATATGGATCCCTCGTGAACTTGTCTATATTTCTAATTGAAGCTTGGAGTAGCTTCTCTTTTTGGGCTACTTGAGCTCTGGCGTCATCTAAATCACTCTAAGCTTTCATTATTCCCCTTCAGATAGCTTAAGATCGGTTAAGGCCTGGGTGAGGAAACCAGTGGGGTTTTGTGGATCTTCAGCAATTAATATCGTGTTAGGGTTACTGCCTTAATATATGTGTAAAAATAGGGTGGTCCTTTACATTTATTTCAAAACCTGTCCTCACAACTCTCCCGCATCTCAATGTTATGGCAGATTCCCCATACTAGCAAGTCTTTTACGTAAATAGACGTCTACAGAGGTATCATATATAATCAAATCAGTGGTTAGCTCATATTTTCCAAAATAAACCAGAAAACAAAAAGATGAAAAATATTTTGAAGCTTCCCACTCATATATAGTTAAATTATGGAATGTTCTATGCTTATAGCAGTTTAATTCAAATCTTTCTATTAGCCACTATTTAGCAATCATATAAACATAAAGTAAAGTGTAGATAGAACATTAAAAGATTACAGAAAACAAGCCAAGACAAGACTAACCCCACTGTCGGGATACAATTCAGAATTCCATCATAACTTTCACTAACCATGTGAGTAGATACCAAAGAGCCATCATAACTTTCACTAACCATGTGAGTAGATACCAAAGAGTCATCATAACTTTCACTAACCATGTGAGTAGATACCATTGTTACTTCTATTGAAAACACCCAAAGCTTATTATCAATAAAATTATTATAGGTATAGAGTTTATTTACTATTACAAGACACATTAAAAAGAACCCAAGTATTCTAAGACACCTCAACATTTTAAAACAATATTTTACGACATTGTTTAGTGACCCTAGAATCATTACACAATATCTAGTCCCAAAGAAATTCATTTGCATGGACTCACACACCTACCAACCTTTTGTTGACAGTTAGAGGGATATGAGGTTCATGGATTTTGACTAATTTCCTTGTAATAATATGGAGGGCCCTTTGTATTTCATTAATAAACTATTAGTTGAGTTTATCTTCGGCCACCATGTTAACTACTTTGACATTGGTGAATCCTAAGAGTGGGTCATGAATCCACACAAGATATTGAAATGCTAGTTGCTACCTAGTGCTAGTTCCTCATCCTCTTACATGGAGGTCTAACCCCCTACTCAACATCCTCCCATATAATAAAAAAATAGTAGACTTAGTGCAACATAGCACATTTAGAACATTATATTTCCCCTAAGGATATTTAGGTTTTTTTGGGGAGGGATTAGGCCTTTAGGCCCTACTGTGGATTCTAGAGACAACTTCAAATTGCTAAGGGACCAATTCCTAGAACATCTATAATTGATGTGTCTCTTGTAGTTCTTCAAAGAATAGAGACATCACCTATAACTTTTCTTACACGGAGAGTTTAGTTGGTTCAATCATCAAAGAAAGATATAATCCATGATCTATTTATACATTCATATATATGTGTATGATACTCAGAATCATAAATGATAAATCAAGAAGGGCAAAAAACTCAAGGAATTACAAATTAGTTACTTTAGCATGAGTATGACAATGGAAATGAAAGGAGAAAGTAACTCATCATATAGAGCTCGAGATATTGAGAATTATACAATTTTCTAAGTTCAGAACGACATGATGAATATGCAGAAGGAATAGATGCAAAGATTGACAGAACACAATTAAAGAGTTAGTTTCCAAAGACTCATATAGGAATTTGTGCTCCTATCTTAATTCAAATGAATCTATAAGAAAGAAGGAAACATATATTGTAGATACATAATGTGGAATCTTACAACAACATGAACATTATGAAATTATAACATAGAGAAGACATGATCTAATCCTGAAATGAAGGAATTGCCATGATTTTCATTCATAAACTGAGTGATATATACTTCAAGGAAGCAAAAAACATTCCCAAAATAACATAGAGTTTTCTTTCCAAAATTCTAAACCTGTTTTCCTTTGTCGAGACCATAAATATAAAAAGACCTTAAAACATAGGGCATTAAAGAAATATTATTTCTTGATCTTTGCCATAATTGCAAAAATTCACATATCAAAATTATGGCATGCACGAGAGCACAACCCTTCTAATCATCATAAAATCTCTTGCCAAAAACATAGTAAAACCTAGAGTAAAAGTAATTGGAAAGTGAAATAAAATGCCATAGGTTGCACAATAAGCGTCATCTTTCAAGAATGAAAAGATGATGTTGAGGCCTAGTGAGAAGCAGTTGAAACTCGAGGACAAACCATCTGACGTAGTGGAGGGTTGGAAAATTATTCGCATCACTGCCACATGGCTGGAGGAGGTAGAGGGATAGAGTTGAACTCCGTATAATGAAGCTTGAGATTGATCACCCCTGTATAATCCAGTTTATGTGGAAAGGTGACTTTAACCATCTCGAGAAGGTGAAATTATTTCTCGAGGAAATTCACTATCATTGTTCCTTTAAGGACTAGCATTTTCTCAAGAGATGCTCTAGTCCTACTTTTAATATCATTCATTTTCTGGGTATATAGCTCCTCTGTGAACAACTCTCAACTCTCCATTTGCCTCCCACAAGTTAGGTAACCCAGCTTCAAGGAGTTGGTTGTACTTATCATCGAAAGTTGCAACCTCCTTTTCTAGTTTTGCTAAGATTTATTCTTCTTTAGCTCTAGCTTCTTCCTTTGAAATAACCTTTGAAATTTATGCCACTACCTCCATTATGTGAGCTATATCAAGTGGAATTAGCTCCTCAATTGACCTCTTAGTTAGGAGTTGAATGTACTTCTTAGCATACTGAGAGTTGGTGATGCTTGCCTTCTTGCCATTTAGGAGAGAATGGGAACATCTGGCACTCAGCTTCTTTTGATCATGTATCAAGGATATTTATTCCCAACTTTGGTTGATATTGTCCCAAATCAATTGCCTAGTTTCAATGAGAGATAGATTTCCTTTGAGTTCTTTAGCTCCTTGTTTTCTTGAGTGGCACAATGTAGATCCCTCATGAGCTTGTCTATATTTGTAATCGAAGCTTGGAGTAGCTTCTCTTTCTAGGCTACTTGAACTCTGGTGTCATCTAAATCACTCTGAGCTTTCATTATTCCCCTTCAGATAGCTTAAGCTCAGTTAAGGCCTGGGTGAGGCAATCAATGCGGTTTTGAGGATCCTCAGTAATTAATGCTGTGCAGATAGGAGAAGTGATTCTATTCTCCATATCTTTTACTATCATCTCTAAAGTAGTAACCGTATTTTTTCTTTTGGTTAGCTCCTAACTTAAAGCCTCCTTCTCCTTTTCTCTCTGAATCAACTCGAGGGTCTGAATGTGTTGGCCCCCATGCATCTTCAATTGTCATCTCAACTCCATATTCTCTTTCTAAGTGGTCTGTAAGATAGCTGCCACTACTGCCGTATCCTCAAGGTCCATCCCCATCTTTATGATCAATTCTTTATATACTTCTTTCTACTGAAAAATAGCATGAGCCTTCATCTTCTCTCCCTTTACCTTTTTAGATATTTTCTCTATATAAACTTGAGCATGGTCAATAGTCATCTGGTGCTTGCTGATGTTGTTGTACACCATCTCTCCCACTTGCCTGTGTAGATTGATTATGTCTGCTATAGGGACACTAGTCAGATCGAGAGACACATCCAAATCCTGTTACTGGGAGCCAGAAGGCACGGTTAGGATGGAGGGATGCTTCAATCTTATTTTCATCTCCTCTTTCTGCACGTCCATTGCAGCTAGCACTCTGGTGTGTTGAGGAGTATCCTCGATGCCATTTCTTGGTGAAACTTTTCTTTTTCTCTCCTATTTCTCACTTGGATGGCCTTACCCTATGACCAACCTATTCCTGCAGCATAAAGGCTTTCCTTGGATTTTTTGACAACTACCTCAATGAAGGATGTTTATGAAGCAACTGGTCATATTTCCAGGTTGACCTGAAAACATGGGCAATCACACACTTGTGTTCCAAACTAGACACCTTGTTCTCCCTACTCCTATTCATGTTCCTATTCCATCCCTTGACTTTTTTCCCTTTTATGAACCGGTCCTTCTTCCATGCCAAATATCATTGAAGTGTCAACAATCCTCTTTTGTGATTTGTCTATGCTAACGTGGGATTCGGTTTCCATTTATGTATTAAGAGGCTAGGAATCAAAGTTATCTTTCCACTCAACCTCAAGCTTAGGATCATTCACATAAATTGAGGCTTCAACCTTTTCCCTTATTTTAGCAAGGATGCCTTGGGGACCATAATGCATAATTTTTCCTTTCTCAAACTCCATGGCTTCAAGCAAGGCCTCAAAAATTTTGAAGGCTTGCTTGGTACTTATCACAAAAGGACCTACCAGTTGTCCCATTTTAAAAATATAACATTTATTTTCTAGCACAAAGTGGAGTAGGTCTACATTGAGGATTTTCTTAATGAACGTGACGGTAAATATCCTCATTAGAAGAAACAGTGGCAGATGATATGGAGGGAGTTCACATCTATAAACCTAAATTTCGGTGCAATCCTCATAGAGGTACCAGTCTCCAATGGCAGCTTCCTTGTTGAGCTAGAGGAGCTCCTTTTTCTTTTGGAATATTCTGGGAGGTAGGACACCATGGATTTTTCAGTAAGTAATGGCCACAAAAGATGAGATGAAATGAGAATACCCACCCAAACCAAGTCTCTTCCTTACTGAGATATTACAGTCAAAGATTGAATTTACCTCTTTATTGGGGGTAAACACATCCAGGTGAAGACATTGAAATTCCTCAATGTGGGCATAGAGGAACAAGTGAAACAATAATGAATAGTAGAAGAAGGAGGGGACTCTCAAATAATTGAATTGGAAGTAGATGGAAGCTGAAAGATATTTTGGGATGTTTAGCTGAAACCCAGGCTTCTTAATCTTATGTAAACATCCCAGAGGAGCCCTTCTTATTTTCAGGGTGGTGTATTCACCCAATATACAAGAAAATGTGGCTAAAATAGGTTAAAAAGAGGTCTAGAGTCAATGGAAATTTAGGTATTTGAGGGTAGGGTTTTGACCTCTAGAGTGAGGACTTGCTCCAAGAAAAATTGTTGTGCTCAAACTGGGAGTGCTACAAAATAATTGGCTAGGGATATATCAATTAATGTGTACATAGCAAGGGATATAGGGAAATTCAGATCTCTTTGGATTAAGAGAGGGGTTATCTCGGGGATTACAACCCCTAAAGTAGAAACTAAGCAATTTCCCTCCTTTTGATAAGAGTCGGCTAACCAAGTTACAAACTCAGGGAGGTGATGGATTCGAGGGGAAATCTCATAGTACAACCTAGAATTCACAACATTAAAAGGGTCCTCATTCCTCACATGGTTGACGAATAATTGATAACAGAGGTCAGTGAGTGAAAAGGGATAGGCCAGGTCATCTATATGCATTTTTGTGTCCGTTAAAGGCCCGAGACCTGTGCTTTTGACCTCATGGGTGTTGGGGGTTGCAGGTGCCACATGCTTCATCCCTATGAATAAAAAAAAAGCAATAAAAAATGAGGTTAGGGTGTCGGGTTACCTCGAGCCCACATGGAGGAATGTAAACAACTTGGTAAGGCATCCTTGACCTTTGGGAGTGTGCACTGAGAGGAGCCTTGCGCTACTATGCCAGTGAGAGGTTCTTTGACTAGGGAAAAAATATCACTATTGGGTTGTAGCTTAAGGGTTTTACAAGATTTATGCAAAGGACCGGGATAAATTACCAGGTGATAGGAGACGAACTCAGGTGTGAGATACACGTGATAGTTGAAGATTGGCTTGGGGTGACAAAGGGCGAGCTTATGCATAGGGACAAGTTATTCGTGACTTTATCAATTTCTTACCAATTTAACTTTTAACATGATACCTGATACATGATGCCTTCTGCTTTGCTAACCCAATAGGATAAGGCCACCTTTCGAGTGGTCCTCGCCTTGTCACGGTGAGATGTGCTATGGATCAGAAGCATCCTTTGTCAAGTATTAGAATGAATCGTGGTTGTCGGATAAGCACTGATCTTTCAATGTTGGGGGTTCGTGCCTTTGTTAACCCCCTCGTATATATATCGTCGGAGTTGAGGTTATGTGCTAATAGATTAGGATGGAAGATGACCTAAGCTCTAAGCTGCGTGGTTAATAAACATCAATCAGACGTTTGAACCGTTATTCTAAAACTTTAAATTCACTTAATTTCCTTGCACAAATTTTTCTCTCATGGACCTGATATACAAAATAATTTGAGGTTAAAATATATGGAACAACTTTCTTTCGCCACCTTTCACGTTTACATCTCATCTCTCTCCTTGGAAGGGAACTTTTGGGTGAGATGGAGATAACATTGGCTCCAATTGAGGACAAGGCATTGGATTTCATTGTGTCAAGAATCTATAATCTAGTAAATTCCTTTTTTTGGCATGGAGTTTTATTCAACAAACAATTTTTTTATGAAAGCGAATATTTAAAAACTTGAAACACCATAACGTATTTACATGTACACACCAGTATTTACAATGTGCGAGAGAGGAGTACCTTCAATTCTAAAAATAGAGTTTGAGGAACTGACCATTTACTAGTAGTTCCAGTGAGTCTCCTTCCAACTTTTTGAGTAGGTATGTGTTCTTTCAGTTCTCTTCAGATATTTTGAAAGGACTGAACCACAATGGATCAAATTTCCCATGCTTTCCTTTATCCTCCCTTCTCACATCCCATCATAGAACCAAGTCACCTAACTGTAAAGTTTCGTCTTTGGCCTTATAGTTGAACAAAGACTTCATATTTAGCTGGTAGTTTTCCAATTTTGTCCCTACCTATTCTTTGCTCTCGTGAAGTTCAACTAGTTGATTTATCCTTCGAGTCATAGCATTCGGTTCCTCTTCTTCTTCCCGCAACAAATTTGCAACTGGAATTTCCAATTGGATTGGGAAGATTCCTACCTTACGATATACTAGCTCGAAGGGTGACTTTTGAGTGGACCATTTAGGAGTCACTCTGTTAGCTGAGAGATCAAATTTTAGCTAAGTATCCCAGTTTCTTTTATCTTTTGTAATGGTTTTCTTCAACATTCTTACCATTGTTTTATTTTAGGAATTAACTAACCCATTCCCTTGAGGATAGTAGGTAGTGGAATGTCTGATTATGATATCAAACTTTTGATAGAAAATGATCAATTTGGTGGACTTAAAGACCTGGGTGTTGTCTGTAATGATCTTAGTAGGGCAACCAAAATGAGAGAAGATTTCTTCCTCAAAAAACATAATCAATGTGGAATGAGTAGCATTTCCAGCTGGGATGGCCTCCACCCACTTCATGAAATAGTCAGTGGCTGTTAATATCCATTTATGCTAGCCACAGGAGGGCAGGTTTATCTCACCTATGAAATCTATCCCCCATTGTCTAAAAGGATATTCCACATGTATTGGGATCAGAGGGAGAGGGGCTAGATTTATCTTTTCAACAAAGGATTCACATTTCTGACATGCCTGAAACTGAGAATGAACTTATCCAAAGAGTGTGGCCAGTTTAATCTAGTTTACAGGATCTTGTGAGCAGTGGTCTGCCAACTACAATTGTTAGGTCCCTATACTACTAGTGTAACCCCTTATTGTTATTATTAAAACCTCCTTATTATATTGTTATGCCCATGTAGTCCCCATATTGTTATTATTGTGCCCCATAGAAGTCCACTATTGTTATTATTGTGCCCTTACATTATTATTGTTATGTCAGCTCTGATTATAGTATGACCCCTTAGACTCCTATATATAGAAAGGAGGTCTTGTCATTTGTATCATCCAAAAATTGTTCATTTGTGTAATGTAAAGGAGGTTTTACCCTTGAAGAGGCTGAATTCTAAGGTGTTGATCTATCTTTTCCATCTTTTTGTGAGTTGGTTTCCTAACATTTGGTATCACAACTTTGGATTCTAGGGTTTCGTTACTCCAAAGAGGTCAACGCATACTTTTCTCTATAATTTTCTTTTGCGACATTTCAGAAGCTAAAAAAAAAAAACCGTTTGAGACTAAATCACTAAACCTCAGGTCTGAATTTAATACTTTGTCTCGCTATAGTTTCGGAGATATGATTTGAGGAATTTATGGTTTTTTCAAGCTTGAGAATTTCATCTAAAATAGGTCATCATGGAAGTTTCACTATAACTCTTTCTCTACAAAGTTTCAGAAGCTAAAAACAAAACCCATTTGAGAAGATATCTGATTGAACCGCAGCTCCAAATTGCATATCCTGTCTTGATATTTTCAGAGATATAATCTGAGGAATTTAGGGTTTTTGCAAACCCCCGAATTGCATTCCAAACAGGTCACCTTGGGAAAATTGTCATAACTTTCGCTCTAAGAATCCAATTGAATTTTTGTAAGATCTTATAGAAAGACGACGGACTGTAGTTTTTCAGGTATTGTTTTGAGAACCTAAGGTTGAAACAGTGACCTGTGAAATGTCGTACAAGTTCACTCTACTGAACGAGTCAATACTCAGGTCATCATGGGAGATTTGGCATAACTCTTCATTGGAGAATCCAATCTTGATCTTACTTGCGGGGTTAGAAAGACTACTTCGAGTGTTACTGCAGGAAGAAATTTCGGTACTTAAAGATTCTAAATTACAGAGTTACAGTCGTTTCAATATGGAGTTCCTAAAATCTAGAAAAAGCGAGATGAGGAAGTTTGATGGCAAGGATCCGGTAAATTGGATACTACAAATGGAGAAATATTTCAATCTACATGGTGTAGCACTGTTACAAAAGGTACGTATTGGATCTAGTTATTTAGAAATGAATCAATTTTTATGGTATAAAGAGATTTTTCTCATAAACCACTAGTCACGTGGTTAATTTTCACAGAGGAAATTATAGCACATTATTAGGATACAAAGAGTGACACCTTCTTTAGCCAATTGAAAAATCTCAAACAAAAGTGTTCAATGGAAGAGCACATTGAGGACTTCCAAAACTTGAATATAAGTGTAAATGATATTCCACATAAGAAAATGGTTGATGTCTTCATAGGGACTTTAAAGGATAACATTCAACACGAGGTTCGTCTTTGGGAACCTGATTCATTAGAGAAGGCATTCAGGTTGGCAAGAAAAATTGAAAGCGAAATTATGGAAACAAGGAATCCCACCACTCACGACTATAATTATGGAATTGTTTTTTCTCCTAGCCTTCCACAACCTACAAGGTTTACACCACAACAATTGGAAGAAAAAAGAGAAAAAGGGCTTTGTTACAATTGTGATAGCAAATACACTAAAGGTCATAAGTGTGTTGAGAAGAAATTATTTTACATAGATTATGAAGAGGAGGAAGAAAAGGATCAAGAAACATCAAAAGAAGAGGATATAGACCAGGAACCCACCCCAGAGAAGGAAGAAATAAATTCGACCATATCTTGTAAAGAATTGGAAAGAATTACCACTCCTCATACTCTTAATATAGAAGGACATATCAAGAAGAAAAAGGTTCAAGAAGCGAAAGTTCACATCGAGAAAGAAGAAATGAATCTGACCATATCTTGTAATGCATTGGCCAGAATTACCACTCCTTAAACTATCAAGATAGAAGGACATATCGAGAAGAAAAATGTTCAAGAAGTGAAAGATCACATCGAGCATTAAGAAATGAATCCGACCATATATTGTAATGCATTGGAAGAAATTACCACTCCTCAAACTCTCAAGATAGAAGGCCATATCCAGAAGAAAAAGGTTCAAGCAGTGAAATATCATATAGAGCATCAACAACAAGTTCTCCAACTTTTAAAGGATAACATCACTTTGGAGTAGAATCGAATGAAATAACTGGCAGATCAACGTCGCAGTGAAAGAAGTTTTGATGTAGGCTATTGGATATTTTTACGACTACATCTCAAGTAAGCGATTTATGAGAAGGAAATATTGGCAATACTACATGCACTTAAGAAATGACAACCTGTTGTGGCCAGCAACAACCCCCCTTCTTATTTAGTATTATCACTAATACTAAATAAGTGGGGACAAAAATTCAAAAAAATAAATTAGGACTTTTATTCCTTTTTGAATAAATGTTACTATCATGAACTTAGGAGAATACCTGAAAAATCTAAAAGGACTTAAGTTTTATGATAAGTTCGAAAAAAACCATTCTCTTAATAAAAAGCGTCGCATTGCATCACAAAAAGGTAATAGATGCTTTCCAAGAAACATCATCCTAAGATTGCGAAATCGTGATGCGAGATCACGCGTTGAAGATACTTATCGCATCATAGTTTTAGTGTGCTTCAAGTATCACTTAACGTGAAATACCTCAAACTGCCAATATGCGATGGCACATCTTGCAAATCGCATTGCGTAGAAAACATATAGTAAATGATCGCCACACGTAACGATATTGCGATCTGTGATATTGTGAAGCAAATCACAAAATCACCTTATGGCAGATCTGCAAAGCTCATCGTTTGAAAAATCTCTTCCATAACGCGATGCCCAGTTATGTGCGTTAATGTTAATTTAATGAGTTAGTTGGTAGTCATTAATGAAATATGGTTTTGATCTGAACGAAGAGCCATTTCACGTAAGGTGATATATTTGATATGTTTTTGGCATTTAAAGCTTTCCTGTCACCTTTTTCTTATCGTTACTCTTTCCTCATTTGCAAATTGCAGGAGCGAAAAGCAGAGAGGTATACATAGTAGTGTTCAGAATATTATGGGAAAGAAAGGAAAGGCTCCGAGTTCTTAAGAGAAAGAAATGATGCCCTTATACACATACACCACCTGTAACAGAGATGCCGGCATTACTACTTGGGATGGCATGCACAGTCTACTCAAGGAAGAAAATCCCAGAGTAATGGAGGTTATAGCTACAACAGACTCACGCGGGTCATCTGAGGCGTCAATTACAGAATTAGCGTATTCGTTCTTGCACCGAATAGCGGCAAGGCCCAAGATTTGTCCATACACGGACATGGTCAAATGGGTACTGGATAGTGCTGAGATAAAAAATAGATAGTTTAAGACTCGGAGCCAAGGGCTCATTGACTCGTTCACTGCACAAGATTTGAGGCTCATGTATCATCTACAAGAGCCACAAGTGACCTATAATAAATAATTCATGGAGAAGTTCGCTAAAGAAAATTAAGATTTGGTAGAATGCACCAAGGACTGGTCGAGAAGGGATGAACCACTAAAAAGGGATAAGCGTGGTATGTATAGTACTAGTTCTCTCACCTCTCCGTATTGCTTTGCTGCTGCCATGTTTTGTAGACTTTTTGGAAAGCCTAACGTTAATAAATTTTCATCTGAATGGCTACCATTATTAGACACTGCAACTAATGCTACTATTGTGGATTGGGCGAAAATATTGTTTGACAATTTAGCCACTGCCCATTTTGAATTGTTGGACCAAAAGGACTGCTCAGAGGATTTATCCTCCTTTCTACTTATATGCTTATGTAATGGATGCAATATGTTATGTTTCCAGGTTTCCTATGATGGGTTCGAAATGGACTACTCAGGACCCCTTACCCATTCATATTTATCATAAAGAATTATGGGAATCCAATTTCATTCCATATTTTTATAAGATTTGTCATGGAGTCATGCTGCCTTTATACAAGATGTTGTATAATAAAGATGCTCCAAGATTTTCTCCCGAAGCAGAGGTCGATATGCTCCCTGTCGCAAGACGGTTCAAAGAAGAACTTTTCACCTATGTCAAAGTATTCAGAAGTCTCACTTCCCCTCATGTCCTACCTTTGTATGTCCCTAATAAACTACTGGAAAGAGAGATTGCCTACCAGACTTGCGGGGTAGGAGGAATGAGTAAAGAGCTGAAGGACAAAAAGAAGGCCATTTGGCCACAATTTCCTGTGGCTTGTGGGGCCTTTTCACTATTTGATGTAGGTCATGCATTCAAAGAATTAAACAACATGTTATGTCTCCAATTGTTCAAATTTCCAGGAAGATAGTTCGACCCTTATGAAGATGATCTTTTTGATGATACATTTCAGTAGAAAAGTACACTTAAAGAAGTTCCGCATTCGGCCCAAATGCAATTTCTTCTAGCAGAATTTCAAGAGTTCAAAATGTACAGAGAAAGGAGGTTAGCTAATATCCCTTTGGATAAATTATGCTTGGAACCAGTAAGGGAGCCGACTCCCAGTATCAGTCTCAGTGGAAGTTCAGGCACAGACAGGTCCAGATCCAAGTCTGGGGGAGAAACACCAGAAAACTCCAAGAGGTCCGAGAGTGACCATAATAAAAGTGAAGGGTCAGTAAGGGATACTGCTCAGTCCAAAGAACGCCCAGAACAATAGGTTTTGACCACTCCACAGGAAAATCTTCCCCCTCTCATCATCCAGCCACCACCAGTTAGAACCGAGCTAGATAAAGAATGGGAGACATTCAATGACTTAATCAATACTGAGGGGCAGAGCACAAAGATGCCTGAGAGTAATGTGCAGACAGTGGATGATATAGTCACTGGGACAACCAGCAATGTCCCAGAAATGGAGCACATTCCCATTACCCCATCTTCTGAAATTATGCTCAAAATAGAGGAAATTCCTCCTCTCGATGTATTTTATAGTCTGCAGCATAAGGCAGTAGTGAGAAGACAAAGAAAGAAAAGGAAATTGGAAAGTGTGCTCTCTTCTGATGCAGAGCAATTAGACATCCTTTGGCAAGATCCTACCACTGACCCTACTGAAAATCTCACTAAATTATCTCAGATTGCAGGAGCATATGCGTCTGCAACCAATGATAAAGCATCTGAGGTACAACAATTATTGAAAGAAAAAGAAGATAAAATATAGATTTTGTAGCAACAACTACACCAAGCCAGTGTCAACAACGAGGCAGAGAAAAAGCTAGAAAAATTACAGCAAGACTTTCAACAAATGTAGCTAGGATACCAGAACAGTTTGGCCAAAAGAGAAAAATAGTTACAGGTTATGCAAGAAATGCATAAGGACGATCTTAAGCTTACGGAATTTGTCGCCGAATCCATTTCCTTGAATGATCAACTCCTACAACAGCAAGAAACATTGTGCCGAGGGATATCGCAATGCAGCTCTTATTGCGAGATAAGCAATAGGATTACTAATCAAGTCATGGACTTGCGACATGATTACAATTTAATTGATAAAAGAGTTACTGAATATTTGGTTTGGCAAGGATCAGAGGAAGGGAAAAAGGCAAGCACACCCATGATTAATGAATCCCACAAAGAAATTCTCTTTAATAAGTGGGATGCACAGATCAGGAAAGCAGAAAAAGCGGCAGAAGAAGCAGCCACTACGGTAAACAATGTTATCAACTGTGTTAATGAAAATTTGCATAGGACAAATCTCATATCAAAGGCCACTCCAGGATTTCTACCAAATGTGCAACATCTACACACAAGCTGGAGACAAAAGGCTCAAGAAAGAGCAGAGTCCATCAAAAGGTTAACCAAGTTAAACTGGGATTCTTACTGGAAGTACTTGGTTAAACCACACAGTCAGTGCATGACTCTCAAATGTCTCACTAATTCTGCCGAGAAAATGGTGCTACCGCTTTTCGATTCCATTTTCACAGGACAGTTAAAGTCGGAGGTCCGCCAGCCAACTCTCCTCAAGCTGATGCTGGATGCTTGCGACTACAAAGATCAGATACATAGATAGTTAATTGCCAGTTTTACTTTTAGATTTAGTTTTAGTTTTAGTTTTTCTTTATTTTTTCCTAAAGTGAGGACGGTCATTTTAATTGCCTCCTATATTTTTGTAATAAACTATTTTTAGATTTAGCTACTAGTATTTAAACCCTTCTCATGCATTTAGAGAAGGGTCCTGAAATTTATCAAAACTTGTCCTTAGAACATGCACTTCTGCACCCTCCGAGGAGGTTTTGATGAATGAATGGAACAAGATTTATTGTTATCCGTATTTAATATCTGCTACTGAAATTGCACTTTTGTACTCTTAGTAGATGTTGAATGAAGAAGAGATTTAAATCATTATTGCTGGAGCACATGAGTATAACTCATTATAAATCGTACTTTTATCTCTTAACAAATTCTGCTTATGTGTTATGAGGATATTCATGTTCAGTTATTTATGTATGAATGCTTGAATGTTTGAGTTATCATTGGGCACTTCTGTATGGTGATAGCCATTTATTTATGCTTAATATATGAGTGACTTATTATGCGATATTCCTTTCACAACTGTTCGGCTAACTTCTTATACGAAATAGTTCATCTTTATTGAATTCTTTTCTTATAGCAATTGAATGATCTTTATTACCAATTTCTGTAGAAACTATTTTAGATCGCATAATTGAAAGATTAAATCCTGGGGTAGTTTTAGAATTAGATATTTTTGTTTATTAGGATACAGTTACATGTTGTTAAATTAGACTTAGAATAAAAGCATTTTTCTTAGAAGTTGTTAGAAAGGAAATATCAATTCTCAACACGCACACACATAAATTCGGAAATTGGTCCCATATCCCCAGTCGGACCCACTACACGAAATGGAAAAGGAGCTACTAACCAAGGTCCGGACCGGGTGGGTATCCCCTTTGTTGTAGACCCAATTTTCGGGGCTTCAACATGACCTTACTTAATGGGAATACACTTCAAGGTGAAAATGGATCATCATAGTATTAAATACTTTTTAGAACAAAGATTATCTTTAGAAGAATAGAAAAATGGGTCACAAATATGTTGGCTGATGACTTTGAAATCATCTACAAAAAAGGGAAGCAAAATTTTGTTGCAAGTGCACTCTCAAGAAAGGACGAGGATGTGGAAGAATTATTTTGTGCTTTTTATATTATCCAACTAGATTGGATAAACGAAGCAAGGGATGAATGGAAGAAGGATGAAGAAGTGTGGCCACTCATTCAAAAGTTGCAGAAGATCCCAGTTCAAACAATATTACCAAAACTTGACGAGGAAGGAAAAATCATATTGGAGCCTAGAGCACTCACAGAAACAAGAACCCAACAGCTATGAAATCGATCAATTTCAGAGTATCTCATCAAGTGGAAGAACTTACCCACTGAAGATTCCACATGGGAGGACAAGGATTTTGTACAGAAACATCAAGAACTACTCAAGTGTTGAGGACAACACTTTTTGAAGAAGAGGGCCATGTTAGGTCCCTATACTACTAGTGTAACCCCTTACTTTTATTAGTACAACCCCCTTATTATATTTTTGTGCCCATGTAGTCCCCATATTGTTATTATTGTGTCCCATAGAAGATGACTATTGTTATTATTGTGCCCTTACATTATTATTGTTATGTCAGCTCTGATTATATTATGACCCCTTAGACTACTATATATAGAAAGGAGGTCTTGTCATTTGTATCATCCAAGAATTGTTCATTTTTGTAATGTAAAGGAGGTTTCCCCCTCGATGAGGCTGAATTATAAGGCGTTGATCTATCTTTTCTATCTTTTTGTGAGCTAGTTTCCTAACGGTAATGACCTCCACAAACACCTATATGGAATTATTCAATTACTTTGTGGGTTTCTCCTTCCACTAAGCATAGCAATAAGATCCCCACAGGGTCTTTCCAATAAAGCTGGCCATTAGATATGATAAACTTTTAAGTTTGCAGTCCCAATATTCAGTATTTGGACTTATCCATTCCCAATGGACACCTTAGAAATAACATATAATGGATGATGTTTTTATACCAAGATAACATTTCATATTTGGTATAGATTGTTTGTCCTGAGGTCTTGATATCATTATGTTGTATTTCCCCTTCATTTTCATCAGCTATCATATCTATCCCCAAAGCTTGGCAGTTGAATTTTGATAGTATCTTGGCCAGTCGCTAGCCCTTTATGAGCTTTGTAGGTTTTATGTCTAATTCATATTCCCGAATCTTAGTGATCCACCTTCCCCTTTTTCCCTCAATGTTTCCTTGCATAATAATATCTTTGCCTGTTGTTGTTGGAACATATGTGATCATGTATGATTGTATTACATATACTTTGACTGCCTTCAAATCTTTGACTAGAGGGTAGGCCTGTTTCTCCAAGATGTTGTATTTCAGTTCAACATCTCTCAAGACATGGCTAAAGAAGGTGGTGGGCTGCTCATAACCATCCTTATTGTTTTGTAACAGAACTGCATAAATAGTATGAGGAGAAGTGAAAGAGAAAATATAGAAAGGTGTTGAATAGTCAGGGCTGAGAAACAGGACTCCATTTGACTTCATTTTCCTTTTTTATCATGTTTGTAATGCCTTTCACTAATTCAGCATAGTTAGGTATAAATATTCTAATAAAATTAATCCTTTCGAAAAACCCTTGGATCTCTTTCTTGTTTACGGGTAGGGGAATATGATTGATGGCCTCTACTCGCTTAGGATTGATTTTCACTCCTTCTTGTGCCACTATGTGTCCCAACAGTTTTACTTTACTCAAGGAAAATTGATATTTCTTCGGATTCAGAGATAATCCATATCTCCTATATTTTTCAAAGGTGAGTTTTAGGTGCATGATATGCTCTTCATTAGTCTTGGAGAGTTGTGATGTCATCTAAGTGTAACACTACAAACTTGTCTCTTTCCCCCACATATGCTATATCCATATCTCTTTGAAATGTGGCTCCTGCGTTTATAAGACCAAAGGGAATGTGAGCATACATGAAATTTCCCCAAGGGGTAGTGAATGTCATTTTCTTTTGGTCATTTGGGTGTAGTGCCACTTGATTGTAACCTGAGAACCCATCCATCATGGACGTTCTGGTTGAAACAACCAATTTCTATAGTATATAGTCCAATGTGGGTAGAGGGTAGTTATCTTTCAATGATGCTCTGTTAAGGTTCCAACAATCCACCCATAACCTCATTTCCCCATTCTTTTTTTGGACTGGGACTAATTTTTCTACCCACTTTGAATACCTTAGAGGCACTATGACTTTAGCTAGATTTTCATACCCACTTCGAATACCAAATAGTGAAAGGCATTATAGACATGCTTGTAATTATTTTCACCATTTTAGCTAGTTTTCTACACACTTTGTAATACCTTAGAGGCACTATGTTGGTGGCTAGATTTGCATACTTTTACTCACCCTTTTTATCATGTTCTTTTTATCCATTTCATGCCAATAATGGTTAATCGATATCTTAAAATTCACAGGCATACCTCTTTTCATGTATTTATGGATTATTGATCAACGAAGCGTAGTTGTAGGGGATTATTACCTAAGTGGCTTGCTAATTCAGTTATTTCTACAGATTTGAAGGGAGAATGACCAGGACCATGATTCAAATGATACCGTCAAAGATGGTAGCATTATCCTTGAACATTGGATGTAATAGTGAATCAATCTCTCAATTGACACGTTGTTATCTTTTACATTCTATTTCATTATTAAAACCACCATGTAATTAAAGGAAAATAGTGTCGTAATTCTAGGAGCTGTATTATTGACAAAAAGTATAAAGCAGAGACAGGCTATGAAAGTTGGGGGTTGTTAAGAGTCATTAAGGTTATAGGAGAAATACTCTAACTCTGAGTCTGTAACAACATACTTGTAATATTTATTTAATTAATGACAGTTTGATCTTCTGAGCATATTGTGATTCGTTGATCTTGCCACAACCCTGATCAAGGAGTTGGGCCCACTCTCCTAACGAGGTGTTGTTGGATTAGATGTGTGTTTAGGTTTATTTCTGTGAGTTTATTGTTGCTTTGAATGTTTATCAGTGTGTTGTTGTGATTCCTAATTGTTGTTACAATTATTACTTGTTGTTACTCTTATTTTCTATTACAGTATTGCTTGTTGTTACACATTGATGAATTTATAATTAATGTTCAATGTTGGGTAGGGAAATTGTGGCTTGCACATATAGTGCACGATAGCCTTGAAACAACTGGTAGAAACCCAGGTTGAATATTAAATGTGGATTGGGTGAATTGCATGATCCATAATTGGACACCAGTAGAAGCCTCCTTACTTATTTCTCAATAAAGGGGAGTAGGAGAGGGTTGATTTGTCTCAGATTTTGTTTACAAGGTTTCATTTGATTTTTTAGAGGAATCTTATGTTGGATAATGTTAGTATCAAACATCTTCAAAACATCATAAGACCAAGAAAAAATATCTTTATAGAATTTGAATATATTTAAATACCATTTTTTTTATTGCAGGGGATTCTCCTTTGATAATTTGACCATCTGGGGTTCATCCTCTGAGCCAATGTTGTAGTATTCCACCTGTTCTTCCATCCCTAGGGATGTTGGTTTTGAGGCTACATCATTCTTGTTAAACAATCTCTCAAGTAGAACTAGGCCATGAGGAATGGTATACCCCATTAGTTCTAGGACTTTGCGTCCAACAATCGTGTCTTCCCATGAGGTTTCACCTTTGTCTACCACGTTTTATTCTTCTTGGTCACTAGCTGAGTTAGAAAACTCCCAACTACTTCGACAAAGTGTTTGATATTCTCATCATCCTCGAATACCTACCAATAATTTACATTATCAGGTATAGAGGGTTTGTGTCTAACTTCAACCTCATATCTAGGAAGTGGGTTCTAAGGAGGTTTGAAGTTGCTCACAGCTATTGCAAGGGAATGAGTGATTATGTTTCCTTCCTTGGGCAGAAATTGAATATTGAAGGCAAAAAATAAGTTTTCTATTAATTCCCATACCTCATTCTTGTAAATCCTCAATATGGGGTTCTTAGTGTGACACTCATTTTTAATCTGCTTTGCAACTAATTCAGAATCCCCATATACAGTCAAGCACTCAATATTCATGTTCCTTGTTGTTTGCATCCCAAGGAGCAATGCCTCATATTTTTCCACGTTATTGGTTTCTTAGAATTCTAGCGTAAATGAAAGCGGGATCAAGCTACCTTCAAGGGACACCAACAACACCCCAACTCTGTTTCCTTCTTATGAATTAGCCCCATCAAAGTAAAATTTTCCTAATTTTCCTTTATCTTTGTGCTAATCATCTAACTAGATTTCCCTACTTTTCCTTTATCTTTGTGTTGAGGGTCTGGTGATTTGTAAACTAATTTGTTCCATCACAGTTAAGGGCATGAGGTTATGTGAGGCTCCAGAATCTAGCATGTAGTTATGAAGTAAGAGATCATGTATCACAAGGGTCACATAGAAGGGTGCAGTAGAGGGATCTACTTCTTCAACATGAGGTCCAAAAATTACCATAGCTCTCTCCTCTTGAAGGTTTAAACAATCATGGGATGATGATGAGGTGGATGGAAGCATGAACAAAGAGACTTGGGTTTATAAGTGGATTGTTTTAGGAGTTCGATTAGGGGAACAAGAATTTTTACCTTTTTGAGTTCTCTTTGAAGATTTAAAACATATTGGCCTTTCTCCATGCTGCCATATTCTATTTTTTCTCTTTCTTTTTCACCGGTCTATTTCACCAGAGCCTGTGGTTTCTCCTTTATTCATTATTTATATCTACTGCCTTCCTGAGTTAAAGTAGCTTTCACTTTGGGCTTGTTAGGATCTAGTTTATATTTTCCTTTATCAAGATTTGTAGAGGTATCTTGGGGAGAGACAACCTCTTACTCGTCTGGTTCCCTTGACCTTTTCCTTGATGATGTGAGATCATACCTCTTGTGTAGTTGTGCCTGCATGAAATCTGCAAATTGTTTACAATATTCACTTATTTCCTCCTCATCGACTATTGAATCCATATCCTGACCTACCTCATGATGAATTATGTTTTATTGTTCCACTTCTAAGAAGGAAGATTACAAGATACCTTGCATCTCATGGGTATCTTGTGAATGTTAATTTAGGTCATCCTCTACATATAATGGAGGAGGAATCTAATCAAGATGATCTTTGGTTTCCCTTTGTAGTATCTATAAAGGTGGTCTTCTGTATTGTGGATTATAGCCTCGATTCAGGCCTTGGACATTTTGTTTGGGGAGAACTTTGTTTTCTAGTTCAAGATTTACTATTTTATGTGATAAGATTTGTATTAGCTTATCCATTTCTTCCATATATAGTTCATGTGACTTTTTCACCTGACTAGAGGAAGATGTTTCCTCTTTCCCCTTTTTCTTTTCCATACGGTCAATCTTACCTCTTGATTTCCCTGTGGATGTAAAATTTGCCTCTACCTTGAGGGCATCAATCTAGAGTTGGTCCAATGTGCGAGACTTCCTTTCCCTTAGAGTAAAACCAATTTCTGACTCGGGTAACAACCTTAGGAGGTTTTATCTCAATACGTAGGTTGTTATACTGCTTATTAAACCTCTTTATGAATTCTGAGATATCTTCATTTGGTTTCTTCTTTATAGCATTAAACTCTGTGAGGACATATTCATGGTCTCTCTTTTCACCCCACTTTTGTAATTCCTTTCACTATTTTCTTCTCTTGTTTCTCACTTGGATGTCCTTACCCTATGACCAACCTGTTCCTGCAGCATAAAGACTTTCCTCGAATTCTTAGACAACTACCTCAGTTGAGGATGTTGATGAAGAAACTGGTGGTATTTCCATGTTGATATGAAAACCCGGGCTATCAGACACTTGTTGTTCCGAAATAGACACCTTGTTCTTCCTCCTCCTATTCACGTTCCTATTCTAGACCTTGACTTTTTTCCCTTTTATGAAATCATGTTCCTTCTTCCATGTCAGCCATCCCTGAAGTTTCAACAGTCATCTTTTGTGCTTTGTCCATGCTGATTGGGGTTTCAGTATGAATAAAAGTTAGCTTTTCACTCTACCTCGAGCTTAGGATCACGCACATAATTTGAGGCTTTAATCTCTTCCCTTCATGGATAAAGGATGTCTCAGGGATCATAATGCCAAATTTGTCCTTTCTCAAACTCCATGGCTTCAAGCAAAGCCTCAAATATTTTGAAGGTTTGTCTGGTACTTATCACAAAAGGACCTACCAGCTATTCCATTTTAAAAATGTAACCTCTATTTGTTGGTACAAACTGAAGTATGTCTTCACTGAGGATTTTCCTAATGAACTTGAGGATGAATATCTTCAATGGCATAAACACTAGAAGATGATATGGAGGGAGTTCACATCCGTAAACCAGAATTTATGTGTGATCCTCATAGAGGTACAAGTCTCCAATGGAAGCTGCCTCGCTGAGTTGGAGGAGCTCCTTTTTCTTTGGGAATATTCTGGGAGGTGAGACCCCATTGATGATTCAGTAAGTAGTGGCCATAAAAGATGAGATGAAATGAGAATACCCACCCAAACCAAGTCTCTTCATTACTGAGATATTCCAGTCAAAGGTTTAATTTCTCTCTTTATTGGGGGAAAACACATCTAGGTGAAGACATTGAAATTCCTCGATGTGGGCATAGAGGAACAAGTAAAACAACAATGAATAGTAGTGGAATATGGATACTCTGAAATAGTTGAATTCGAAGTAGATGGAATATGAATGATATTCTGGGATGTTTAGCTAACACTTAGGCTGCTTCATTGTGGGGTGCAGGAATTGTGCTTAAGCAAACTCCTCAACACTTAATTGTCAACCTGAGGGTTTTGTAAACTTAGAGACGAATCGCAGGTAATGCCAGAAGTGGTATGAAATTTTCCTCTTCCTAACCCTACTTCTTAAAGGAAATGCTTGCAGAATCATATAGAAAATAATTGTAAAGGAAATTAACACCAAGGCAACTCTAGTGCTGGAATGTAAAAAACAATTTGCAAGTAAATCAAGTAAAGGAATTTTCACATGACTGAAACAATCTTAAATGCTGAAATGAAATGATATGCTCATCTTCAAATGGATGGCTGACAGTCTCGCAAGTGGGCCCTTGCAAAGTTTTGTCTTCCTCTTGATCTTCCTTCCACACAAACAATTTGTTCTTACATTGTTACAATCTACTTGCACTAGTGCAGGTACAGTGTGATGTAGGAGCATCTAGCTGAAGGGGGTCATCATGACAGAGGGTCATTTGGTCTCTGTGAGGACCGAGGAAAAAAAATATTCAAGTGAACATCTTAGTTTTCATTTTTATTTTAATTTCTTAGTGATGTAGCATTTAGGAAGGTAAAGGTCGATTTAAAAATAAAAAATGTTGTAGTTAACTGTTTATTTTATTTTATTTAATTTCCTCATGTTAATTTTTACAAATTATAGCATAGAAAAAACAACAGTTATAGAAACTGAGAAAACCATCAAATGTAACTAACAACAGTTAAGAGAAAACTATTTTCAAAATCATTCAAAAGACAGAAGAATGTATTGTAACAGGTTCGATTTTGGAAAGAGGAAAAAGTAATAGAAATCTCTGCAAAACAGAAGTCTACATTTGAATTCCCATAGCAGTCCATTCACAGTCCTTTAATCTGTGTTATCTAATACTGAGTGAAAGAAAATCTTTTATTTTTACAGAGCATATACATTTCTCTATCTACATGAATTTAACAGTCTTATAGACAGCCAAACACTTCAAGTGTCAAAAGCAGGAGAACCGACAGAAGTCCGGACAGTCATTGGAGCCCCAGATAAATCAAAGCAAATAGAGCGAAAGGAAGCCTTGACAAAACACAGTTCCAGACAGCGAAATAGAATGAAACAACACAGGTAATTCTTGAACAACAGAATCCTTTTCTTTTATTTACAAAGAGAAATGAAATAGTCTCTGTCAATACAAATTACAGCCCATATAAAATTTAAACGCTGTCCAAGTTCAACAAGGTTCACAACGGGAAAATGGGTTGAGAAACCCCAAAATACAAACCCTACAGCCACAAGCATAAACTACGACTGTGCAAGACTAGAGGCCTACAACAACACCATACAGAAGTAAAGACAAAGTTCTTTGAGCCTAAAACCTAGCCAGGCCATCATTGAGCCAACGACAACAAACCAAATCAAATAGACAGAGTTATCAAGGAGCAACCCTACTGGGTCTTGCCAGCACGCACAAGAGTGGTAACCAGGTTCTCCGGAGCCAACTCCACCTGCAAGCACCTGCCAAAAACAGAGCATGAGAACCACAACAAAGCAAAGTTGAAGAAACGAAAACAACAGAGAGTTCCAGGGTTCGGAAAACTTACCAACAGAGGAGATGGTATTTCGAGGTTGCAGCCACTGGAGGGTTCTCTGCTCACAAGGAGCGGTTGTTTCAGTAACGGAAGAAAAAGCAAGAGTTGATGATAGCTTAGAGCAAGAACTTACCTTGCCATTGGTGGACAGAGCCAAAGCCATGAACCCCTGAGACCACAACTTGCAATCAAAACTGAAGACATAAACCAATAAATCTCAAGAGCAGCTAAGCAGAAGAAATAGAGATGAAAGCACTCGTTAATAGTTAGAAAAAAAACTTGCAGAGAATACACAAAGATGAGATAAAAGCTTCCACAACAAGCACATTTTCCACGGACTGACAGACCTCACCCAACACGGATACAGAGAATCAAACAAGCACAGAACAGTAGGAAACCTTACCAACTGGTGGAGCAGAGATCACAAACAAACTAGGGCTGATTAACAACATTAGTGGCAACAAAATCATACAGAGAAACCAGCATCGGAGAACAACAGAGGAAACCCTCGAGCCACCACAGAGCCAACAAACAAATGACCAAGTGATTAGGGTTGAGAGCGTTAACCAAGGCGGGAGGGTGTTTTACGAGGCAGGGACACACGTCCATCACACATCAGTGCAGGTACAAGTAATTAAAGCCAGAACCAAAATATCTACATGACTATTGTAATCACTAGTTGATTAAGCATTAATCCCAGAATTAATCATTACCAAAACAATCATATTAATCATCATTCCATTTTATATAGTTGTTAAGGGTAAAGAGGGGGCTGGACCCATCAAGTGGTATCAGAGCAAGAAAATTGAGTTATCTTAACAGAAATGGAAGTTGGAAGACGAGGCCATGGGAGAGGTATACGCAGAGCAGTAGACGAAGGACTGAGAGAGGAAATTCGGATCCTAAACGCCCAACTGGCGGCGGTAGAAGCAGGGAGAAGAAGGGATCCTGATGGAGGAGATGAAAGTGATGAGGAAGCTGCAACAACAACAGATGGATCAGACGACGAAGGACCGGAGATCAGGTTGTTGAAATCAGTCTTGGTAGCAAGTAGTAAGCCCAAGCAAGAGATTTCTAGTTATGATGGAAGTTTGTCAATAGAGGTACTACTGGATTGGCTCAGTGAGCTAAATAAGTACTTTGAGTATGAAGATATCAACGAAGATAAGAGAGTGAAGTTCGCTGCCACCAGACTAAAAGGGCATGCAGCCTTATGGTGGGATAGTGTACAGGTAGAAAGGAAGAGGTTGAACAAGCAACCAATCAAGAAGTGGACCAGGATGGAAGCTAAGTTGAAGGGAAAATTTTTGCCCAAAGATTATCAGATTTCCATGTACCGATAGGTACAAAATTTGAAACAGAAGGGAATGATAGTGAAAGAATACATGGAGGAATTCTACCAGATGAACCTGAGGGTAGTTTATGTGGAGGACACTCCAGAGAAAACAACGAGATTCGTAAATGGTTTGAGGTTGGATATATTAGATGAAATAAGCATTCTTTTGCCCAGAACTATAGATGAGGCTTATCAAAGTGCCTTGAAGGCGGAAGAGAAGATAAATAGAAAACAGAATGCCAGAAGAGGAGGAGGATCTGGTAGAGGAAGAGGACAAGTTTTTGGCAGAGGCAAAGCTGCTAACCCCAATGATGAAGGAAGCAGCTCGAAAACTTCAGGGACAATGGAGAAGGATGGTAACACGAGAGGGGGAAGGCCATACCAGCGTGGAAGAGGTAGTGGCCAAGGCAGAGGAGCTTTCGTACAGTGTTACAGGTGCCATAAGTGGGGGCACAAGTCCTATGAGTGTCCTAAAGGAGAGAAGGCCGGGACAAGGGGAACATATATTGCACAAACAGATGAAGCAAAGGCACCACCCTAGGAGGTAGAGAATGTACCAGAAACAGGGGAGGCCTTGATTTTAAATAAGGTACTGCTGAAACCAGTGAAGGAGATAGCTGACCCAACTCAAAGGAAGGCATTATTCCGGATAGTTTGCAAGTCACACGGAAAATGCTGCAAGCTGATTATCGACAGTGGGAGCACGGATAATCTAGTTGCCATAGAGATGGTGGAGAAGTTGGGCTTGAAGAGGCTGAAGCATCCCACACCTTATAAGGTGTCATGGTTGCAGAAAGGGCATCAACTGTTGGTTGATGAACAATGTGAGGTTGAGTTCCACATTGGTAAGTACAGAGATAAAGTTATTTGCGATATAATGCCAATGGACGTGTGTCACATACTGCTAGGGAGACCATGGCAGTATGACAGGAAGGTAGTGCATGATGGAAAGACAAACTGTTACAAGTTTGTCAAGGATGGGATTAAGCACACGCTTGTACCCATCAAGGAGGAAGAAACAGCAGAAACGAGTGGAGTAAAAGCGTTACTAATGGGAGGAAAGGAATTCTTAAAGCAGATCGAAGACAGCAAAGTAAATTATGTAGTATTAAGGAGGCTATACACTAAAATTTTAGATTTACCAGAAGAAATTCAGGAGATGTTACAGGAGTTTAGTGATATCCTAGTGGATGATCTATCAGATAAAATGCCTCCTAAGAGGAGTATTAGTCATCACATTGACTTTATACCTAGAGCAAGTCTACTGAACAAGGCAACATACTAAATGAGCCCCAAAGATAACGAGGAGATCATAAAACAAGTGCAAGAATTGTTGGATAAAGGGCTGATAAGGGAGAGTTTGAGCCCCTACGTAGTTCCGATAGTTCTCGCTCCCAAGAAAGGAGGATAATGGCGAATGTGCACGGATTCGAGGGCCATCAACAGGATTACCATCAGGTATAGGTTTCCACTACCACGGATGGATGATATGATGGACTACCTGAACGGGGCAGCATACTTCTCGAATATCGATCTGAAGAGCGGTTGCGACCAGATCTAGATTAGGGAAGGGGATGAATGGAAAACAAAATTCAAGACTAATGAAGGGTTGTATGAGTGGCTGGTAATGCCATTCAAATTAAGTAATGCCCCTAGTACCTTTATACGACTGATGAACAAAATTCTGAAAGAGTTAATTGGAAAGTTTGTGATAGTGTATCTTGATGATATATTAATTTTCAACAAGACTAAGGAGGAACACTTTTGACATGTTCGAAGTATGTTGGAGAAATTGTAGTAGAATAAGCTACTAATAAATCTAAAAAAATGTACTTTTTGTCAAAGAGAACTGGTTTATCTAGGTTTTGTGATTTCAGAGAATGAGTTGAAGATGGACCCCGAAAAAGTTGCAGCTATTATTAGCTGGCCATACCCAAAGAGCCTATTTGAGGTTCGTAGTTTTCATGGGTTGGCATGTTTTTATCGTAAATTTATCAAAGATTTTAGTGGAATTTGCACGCCTATGTTGGATACTATTAAGAAGGCAAGTTATCCTTTTCGTTGGACTGAAGCAATAGAGAGGAGCTTCTAGTTATTGAAGAAAAAAATCACTAAGAGGCCAATCCTAAGATTGCCTGATTTTAATAAGCTCTTCCAAGTCCATTGTGATGCAAGCGGTACAGCCATTGGAGCTGCACTTAGCCAGGAAGATAAACCTATTGTGTTTTCAGTGAGAAATTGAATGAGAGCAAGCAAAAGCACTCATCTTATGACAAAGAATTCTATGCAGTCATCCAAGCACTAAAGCATTGGAGACACTATTTGCTGGGAAGTGAGTTTGTTTTATTTTCTGATAACTCTGCACTGCAATATGTGATGCAACAGCATAAGCTGAATCACAAGCATGCTAAGTGGGTCGAATATTTACAGAGTTTCACTTTTTTGTTGAAACACATTAGCGGGAAAGCCAACAAGGTGGCAGATGTGTTGAGTAGAAGAGATTTGCCGTTGCAGGAGAGTATGATACAAGTGCTAGGCCTTGAGCATTTGAAAGACTTGTATCAAACTGACATGGATTTCAAAGAGGCTTATGAAGCCTGTCAGAATCCTTTGCTGAGAAACAATAGTCCATGGTTGGACTATAATTTATAGGAGAAGCTATTGTTTAAAGGGGGACAATTATGCATTCCCGATTGTTCGATGAGAGAGAATATCATTCAGGAGAAGCACAGCGGAGGTCTAGCCAGGCATTTCAGCATAGAAAAAACATTAGAACAGTTAGGACACTTTTATTACTGGCCAAAGATGCGACGGGACGTGCAGCGATATGTGACTAGGTGTAAAGTGTGCCAATTGGTGAAAGGACACAGCCAAAATGCAGGACTCTACATGCCACTGCCTATTCCAAGTAGACCGTGGGACTCAATCAGCTTGGATTTTGTCTTGGGTCTACCAAGGATGCAGCGAGGTTTCGACTTAGTGATGGTGGTAGTAGACCGGTTTTTGAAAATGGCACATTTCATTCCTTACCGAAAAACCAATGATGCCACTCACGTAGTACACTTGTTTTTCACGGAACTCGTGAGGTTGCATGACTTACCGAGGTCCATTATCTTGGACAGGGATGTGAAATTTACAGGGCACTTTGGGCAAACACTGAGGAAGAAATTGGACACACAGTTAAATTTCAGCTCCGCATATCACCCACAGACTGACGGGCAAACAGAAGTGGTGAAAAAGAGTTTGGGAAACCTGCTACAAAGCCTAATTGGAGAAAATTCACGGTAGTGGGATCATGTGCTTGATCAGGCAGAATTTGCTTATAACAATTCACTGAACTGTAGCACAGGGTACAGTCCTTTTTAGATCTTGTATGGCATGCACCCTCGTGGAGTGCATGAGTTGCGGGATCTGGGAAAGTTGGAAAAAAGAAGTGCTGATGGGGAAGATTTCGCCAAAGCAATGAATGACTTACACGAGCAGGTAAAATCAAAATTGCAGGACAACAGTCAGAGATATAAACAGCAGGCAGATTTAAAGTGGCGGGAAGTACAGTTTAATGTGGGGGATGAAGTCCTTGCACACTTATGCAAAGAACTATTCCCTAAGGGCGAATATAATAAGCTGAAATATAAGAATATTGGCCCCTATAACATTCTGTGTAAATTATTAGCCAATGCTTATGAATTAAAGTTGCCACCGGGTATAGGCATATCGCCTATTTTCAACGTGGAAGATCTGTTCCCATATACTGCCAGTCTTGAATATGACAATGTGGTATGGTCAGAACGCGACACTGAGGTTGAAAGTGATTCTTGGATGAGGCAAATGCCTTCAGATTAGCCCCATGACATCGAGAAAATTCTCGACACACAGGTGGCCAATCGAACTCGCATAAAGGAGTACCTGTGATTCCTTGTCAAGTGGAAGAACCATCCCATTGAGGACAGTTCGTGGCTTGACGTGCCACAAATGCAGTAAGTAGGTTATTCTGTGGAGGAGCTCATGGAATGCAGCCATGAATTTTTATCACCCAGGGAGCCTGATGCAGGAGCATCTAGCTAAAGGGGGTCATCATGACAGAGGGTCATTTGATATTTGTGAGGACCGAGGAAAAAAATTCAAGTGAACATCTTAGCTTTCATTTTTATTATAATTTCTTAGTGATGTATCATTTAGGAAGGTAAAGATCAATTTAAAAAAAAACTCTTATAGTTAACTGTTTATTTTATTTTATTTCCTCATGTTAATTTTTTCAAATTTTAGTGTAGAAAAAAGAGCAGTTATAGAAACTGAGAAAACCATCAAATGTAACTAATAGTAGTTAAGAGAAAACTGTTTTCAAAATCATTTAAAAGACAGAAGAATGTATTGTAACAAGTTCGATTTTGGAAAGAGGAAAAAGTAATAGAAATATCTGCAAAACATAAGTCTACATTTGAATTCCCATAGCATTCCATTCATAGTCCTTTAATCTGTGTTATCTAATACAGTGAAAGAAAATCTTTTATTTTTACAGACCATATACATTTCTCTATCTACATGAATTTAATAGTCTTATAGACAACCAAACACTTCAAGTGTCAAAGCAATAGAACCTACAGAAGTCCAGACAATCGTTGGAGCTCCAGATAAATCAAAGCAAATAGAGTGAAAGGAAGCCTTAACAACACACAGTTCCAGACAGTGAAATAGAACGAAACAACACAGGTAATTCTTGAGCAACAGAATCCTTTTCTTTTATTTACAAAGAAGAATGATATAGTCTCTATCAATACAAATTACAACCCATACAGAATTTAAATGCTGTCCAAGTTCAACAAAGTTCACAATGGGAAAACGGGTTGAGAAACCCCAAAATACAAACCCTACAGCCACAAGCATAAAATACGATTGTGCAAGATCGGAGGCCTACAACAACACCATACAGAAGTAAAGACAAAGTTCTCTGAGCCTAAAACCTAGCCAGGCCATCATTGAGCCAGTGACAACAAACAAAATCAAGTAGACAGAGTTATCAAGGAGCGACCCTACTGGGTCTTGCTAGCATGTACAAGAGCGGTAACCAGGTTCTCCAGAGCCAACTCCACTTGCAAGCACCCACCGAAAACAGAGCATGAGAACCATAGCAAAGCAAAGCTGAAGAAACGAAAACAACAGAGTGTTCCAAGGTTCATAGAACTTACCAATAGAGGAGACAACGTTTCGAGGTCGCAGTTGTTAGCCTCCTATTGCAATAGGTTTCATATTTCATGATTGACAGTGGAAGTACCAAAAATGTTCATCTTTTCCATGCTGCAAAAGTTCCATTTTTGAAAGATTTCTCGATTAAGGGAAGGCCAAACAGTTTAATATTGGCTTCCCTAGGTTTAAATTGCTTGTTTTAGAGATAGAGAATAAATGTCTGTCCAAACTGTTTAATCTTGGCAGATTGTTAGGTATGTAGAGAAATGAAGGAGCCCAACTGCTTAATCTGGGCCCTTGGAAGATATAAGGCTAGATTTAGATAGGAGGATAGCCAGACGAAAAGTTGAAAAGCTGGGTTTGCTAGTTCAAGTGTACCCAAACCAAAAAGAAGAGAAAAAGCTAGGTAAGCAGGCTGGGTAGGTAGTTTTGTGGCGGCACAATGAGGAATTGTGATCCATTTTATGTTTTCAAGTGTTATATCCATTTTGATCACAAGTATGAGACAATTTTCCCTTGGAGCAGCTCAAGCGTGGCATGTCTAACTTTCCCATTCTTACTTTCCCCAAATCATTCACTAACTTCCCCTAAAGAGGTCAAGATCTGCTTGATATCTCGTAAATTCATCATTTTTCATAACAGTTGCCTAAGTAAAGATCTTCTTTACTTATGGATCTCATATTTCTTCTACAAGTCCTATTTCCCCTTTAGAGCCTAAGATTTCCATACTTAGCGCTTTCTTCATCAATCCCATATTAACTTCTAATTCTATTTTATATAGCTCCCTAGCTACTTTCCCATCCCTAATTGCTACAAATAACTATATAAAATCCCAAAAAATATTAAATATCCCACCCTATAGCACTATAGCTATGTACATATGGTTCTGGGAAATAATAGTCCATCTGGACTATTGTGAACCCATCCGTGTTATAACTCCGGGATTGGTCTAACCTCTGGTTAGGCTAATAACCTATATCCACCGCTTCACCCTTGAAACCTTACTATCCTACCTTTCGCGCACATAAAACCCCCACACTCCGCATTAACCAAGTTTTTTGACCCCCTCTGCGCATTTTTATTTGAATATGTCGAGTGGATCCCGTCCCTAAACCCCCTATCACCTCACCTTTACCGCCAGTCGTTCGATGGCCAGCGCCCGAGATCAACGGTGGGCGGTTATTCCTGCGCCCTGATCCGTCAGAGGTTAATGTCCGGGGGATGGGCGGTTTCCCTACCGTACCCCCGCCACGTGTCAGCCTCTCGGTGTGTTTGGGGGCCCCTTCCCCAATACCGTCTGCGGTGAAAAGTGGTGCGGGGAAATCGGAAACCACTCCCCCACCCCTGACATCAGCACCACATCTACGCCACGTCATTGCCACTTCATCCGCCCGCATCCACGCCACGTACCCTGCCACGTCACCGCCGTACTGGGACCCATCGCTTATGTCATGCTGACATTATCGCCAAAGAGGGCGTGAAGCGCGAAATTTGCAGCGAGGGATGCCCGGAATGAAAAACCGAGGCAGTTTTCGATGTGCACATCGCTAAGAAAAATTGACCAAAATGGAAACCCTCTCATGGCTCGGCTACCAGCAGGCCCGAAATTCGCAAATTGACAGGAATTTCTTCACGTAGGTTCAGAAAAGGGGCAAAAATAGTTCTTAAGGCAACAGAGGGCCGAACAGCAGCCATAAAATGTCGATGGGACAGTTTAAAGCATTCAAAAGACAAAAAGGAGCCTAGGTTGAGTGAAAGCGTGTCAGAGGAAGCGGCAAAGACTATCATTTAGTGTTTTTGGTGGAAATCCTTATTTCCCAAGCAGGCAAGCATTAAGTGGCCCCCATCAAAGTCAATAAAGCAGTGTTGGGCCATCAAAGCTCACCAGATCAAAGTTAATGCATAGGGCCACCTAAGGGAAGCGCTGCAGAAATCAAGGCACAACTATGGCCAAATGCCAGCACAGAGCTCTAAGCACATCATAGTTACTCATTTTTAAGGCAGCTGCCCCCAACGCAACATTAGATAGATATTTTGGCATTTATTTCAAGCATATGTTAGGTTAAAGACACTTATTGCATCAGATCTATCTCAGATCTGATTCTTGTAGATATTTTTCTTATAAAAACCACCCTAATTCACTGTTTAGAGGGTTGGTTGGTTCATTCGCTCCACTAGAGACTCGCTCGGTATATTTGATGATTTCTTTAATCAAAGACTACTGAAAGCTTGGAACATGGACTGTTTTTTGTGTTATTAATGTTTTGAAGAGTGAATCATGGAATTCTTGGCTGCAAGATGACTCAATAAGTGTTTCCTACCTCTGTTTTCATTGATATATGCTCATATCATATATATATATCACCATCTAAGTTACAGAAAGAAAGATTAGCTTAGAATTTGCTTGGCTGCACTCTATGCTCAGTTTCTATGACTTCTATATGTTTTCTTCTGATTTAAGCATAAATATGAATTCCTCATGGCTCATATTTGCTCTATTTTATTCATGTATGACAGTTATCTAGGGATTCTTTACTGCTCCTAGATAGAGCTCATTCACCTTCTCTCTGTTAAGCTGAATGAGAGATTCTTAATTGCCTCTCATTCCTTAGCCTTCAATCCATCTCCATTTAGATTGAATGTTGTTTCATGTGTAGCTATCTTGCTCCATATTCCTAGTGTGACCAAGAAAACACACGAACAGTCTTACTCCTTGACTCCATGCCCAATGGTTTGAAGTTCTCATACTATACCTACCTCTCTACTTGAAAGAGTCCTCCTTCCCACCAGAATCAAAACAAAACCCATGTGCATCATATCTAGCCTAAAATCATCCTTTAAACAAAGCTAAATCCTAAAGAGAGAGCCCTCTCTGATTGCAGGTAGGCTAGGACCTACAATCCAAAGATTGGTCTGTGGTTACCTCGGCCGTATTCCCTTAGGAGTCAAAGGGAACAACCTGAGTGCTAACATAATGGCGACTTCGCTAGGGAAAAATCATTTGTTTATTGCTGTAAATCCCCATTTTTGATCAGTTTGCCTTTCGAATAAATCTTAAACTTGTTTTGAAAAATCAAAAAAATAAAATAAAAAATTCTCATAAAATCTCAAAATATTTTGTTTCCTGAAGAAAAATCCCCTTTTTAGTTTATTCCATATTCAGCTCTGGCCTGTGTTGGTGGACAGAGATCAGATCCTTCAAATTTAGTTTATCCACCTGGTGACTCCACATCATCCTCATAATAAAGACTCCACTGGAGAAATGAACCCAAAAGAAATATATGAGCAGATCAGGCTGTTGACTCGGATTATTATCCAAGAGGTCATGTTCTTTCTCTTCCATAAAATTTTGTTGTGTATATTGTATTTTAAGTACGAGTTTAAATTTGATTTTTATGATTTTCCTTTTGAAAATGTTGAGGAAAGCCCTCCTTGCACAGTAGAACAGTAGCCTCTAAATGCTGCTGAAGATCACCATACAGCCAAGGAGGAAACAAGTATCAAAGCAAATCATCATATCCCTGTTCATATTGATCCCAGCCATTCGATCCCTATACATACTCCCGTGCCTCATAAAGTTCTTGATAGATATAAACCTCTCATTTTGCCTCCCATGCTCAATCCTTTGCCTAAAAATCATCCGGAGTATCTCCCAAGATTTGATGGAGAGAATGGAGTTACTGCTCAGAAGCATGTCCAAGTTTTTGAAGATTATCTTAACTTATTTGAAGTGGATATTGAGAATGTTAGTATTAGGCTTTTCGCTCTTTCTTTGCAAGGCAAAATCAGGAGTTGGTTCAAAACTTTGCCTCACGCAAGCATCTCAAATTTTGAGCAATTTCTCAAACTCTTCCTTGATAGATGGATAATCAAAGTCAATTTCTTCCTAATCATAGAAGAATATAATCAATTAAAAAGACATCCAGATGAGAAAGTACAACAATTTTAAGACAGATTCAATCAAATTTATCATTCAATGCCATTGAATATAAAACCTCCCCCTGATTTGGCTCTTCTGCATTATCCAACAACATTTGATCGAGAGATAGAATTTCATCTGAGAGAGAGAAACCCCTCCACTATGCAACAGATGTAGAGCATGGCAGTAGATGTAGAGGTTAATCTGAAAGTTGGGGAGAGGAAGCTGAAAGCAGAAAAAGAGGAAGAACTTGATATCTTGATAAAGAAAGTAGAGGAATTAAAGCAGAAGATCATAATGAAAGTTGAATGTTCAGATCACCATGACACTTTTGCTCCACAAGAAGAAAGGGTTGACATTTCTGAACAGATTTTTACCAATTCAACCAACCATAGACCAGATGACATATTCATAGAACCTTATGTGAAGGAGCAGTCTCCTGATATACTGTGTGAATATGGTAGCTTTTCTTCTTTCAGTTGTCTACCAAAATATGATTTATACGATGATGAATATGATCCTCAAATTCATATTCAACTTCGAGAGGAATCAGGTGCTATTTTGGCAGAAAGCAGTGTTCAGGTTCAGCAGCCTAAAATCACTGATCAGCTTGCTCACTTCAGCAATGAAGAAAAGGAGGAAAATGCAGAGAATTTTGATTTCAGCGAAGGAACTTTACCATTTTATTTTAAGTCTTTTCAGTTCATCGAAGATAACTGTCATGTTACAAAAAATCAAATATCAACAAGCCTTGGTATTGACCATTTGGAAAGCAATCAAATCTTTGTTCAAAATTTGTCATATCTAAATTTGCAGTCCCAGAATCCCATTGAACATCAGATAGCAGAAAAAGGCGTGGAAGCAGCAACATATGATCAAAAAATCCAAGTTGGTTCCTTGACCTTTTGTTTTGAATCATCTGAATTATTCAAAGAAAAAGAAGAACAGCTGGTAGGAATCAGTCAAGTTCCATTTGAACTTGTATGTAATAGATTACAGCAGACCTTCCAAACTCTCAATGATCCAGCAGCTGACAGGTTGGATGAGGAAAGAAATCAGAACTCTTCTCCATTAACAGACCATGAAGGTCCAAATCAAGATGATGATGGTTGCAGTGGACAGGCTCTACAATCAGTTAAAATATCATCACAAACAACAGTTGAAAGCATGAAGGGTGGTGAAGACAAGGATGATATTTCAGGTTCATGGCATGAAAGCTATCCAGAACATTTGCACAGCTGTTTGATCCAGCTCAAGAATAGTGTACATATTTTGCAATATCCTTTTGTACAGTTTCTAGATTCAGCAAAGGAGATCAGGAGTTTTCTTATCTTCTCAAAGTTTAACAAAGCCAGTTTTGATTGTAAGATCTTAGTTTTAAACACCATCAAATACAGGCAGCAAAGGTCACTGATGTATATAATACTTAAGTGGTTGCAGTGGCTGTTTCATTTCACCTAATCAGCAAAGTAAGTGTTGATTAGAGTAGGTAGGTAGGATTTCAGTTTTTTGTTTAGATAGCAGCTTGCTGTAGTTGAAGCCCGAAGTGAAGGCCCTAAGCTCTTCAAGTCTGCTGTCATATACATAAATAAAGCAGCCAGCAAAGGGAAGTTTTCAAAGTACAACAACAATTGAAGATCAAGGCAATCTGACCTACTGTTCTTGACTTTTCACAAGGAAAAGCCATCCCCAAGTGGAGCCACTATTAGCCTCCTATTGCAATAGGTTTCATATTTCATGATTGACAGTGGAAGTACCAAAAATGTTCATCTTTTCCATGCTGCAAAAGTTCCATTTTTGAAAGATTTCTCGATTAAGGGAAGGCCAAATAGTTTAATCTTGGCTTCCCTAGGTTTAAATTGCTTGTTTTAGAGATAGAGAATAAATGTCTGTCCAAACTATTTAATCTTGGCAGATTGTTAGGTATGTAGAGAAATGAAGGAGCCCAACTGCTTAATCTGGGCCCTTGGAAGATATAAGGCTAGATTTAGATAAGAGGACAGCCAGACAAAAAGTTGAAAAGCTGGGTTTGCTAGTTCAAGTGCACCCAAACCAAAAAGAAGAGAAAAAGCTAGGTAAGCAGGCTGGGTAGGTAGTTTTGTGGTGGCACAATGAGGAATTGTGATCCATTTTATGTTTTCAAGTGTTATATCCATTTTAATCACAAGTATGAGGTAATTTTCCCTTGGAGCAGCTCAAGCGAGGCATGTCTAACTTTCCCATTCTTACTTTCCCCAAATCATTCACTAACTTCCCCTAAAGAGGTGAAGATCTGCTTGATATCTCTTAAATTCATCATTTTTCATAACATTTGCCTAAGTAAAGATCTGCTTTACTTATGGATCTCATATTTCTTCTACAAGTCCTATTTCCCCTTTAGAGCCTAAGATTTCTATACTTAGCGCTTTCTTCATCAATCCCATATTAACTTCTAATTCTATTTTTATAGCTCCCTAGCTACTTTCCCATCACTAATTGCTACAAATAACTATATAAAATCCCAAAAAATATTAAATATCCCACCCTATAGCACTATAGCTATGTACATACAGTTCTGGGAAATAATAGTCCATCTGGGACTATTATGAACCCATCCGTGTTATAACTCCGGGATTGGTCTAACCTCTGGTTAGGCTAATAACCTATATCCACCCCTTTACCCTTGAAACCTTACTATCCTACCTTTCGCGCACATAAAACCCCCACACTCCGCATTAACCAAGTTTTTTGACCCCCTCGGCGCGTTTTTATTTAAATATGTCGGGCGGATCCCGTCCCTAAACCCCCTATCACCTCACCTTTACCGCCAGCCGTCTGATGGCCAGCGCCCGAGATCAATGGTGGGTGGTTATTCCTGTGCCCCGATCCGCCGGAGGTTAATGTCCGGGGGATGGGCGGTTTCCCTGTCGTACCCCCGCCACGTGTCAGCCTCCCGGTGTGTTCGCGGGCCCGTTCCCCAATACTGCCTGCGCTGAAAAGTGGTGTGGGGAAACCGGAAACCACTCCCCCGCCCCTGACATCAGCACCACATCTACGCCACATCACTGCCACTTCATCCACCTGCATCCACGCCCTGCCACCATGTCACCGCCACGTCACCCTGCCACGTCACTGTCGTACTGGGACCCACCGCTGATGTCATGCTAACGTTATCGCCAAAAAGGGCGCGAAGCACGAAATTTGCAGAAAGGGATGCCCGGAATGGAAAACTGAGGCAGTTTTTGATGCGCGCATCGCTAAGAAAAATTGACCAAAATGGAAACCCTCTCATGTCTCGGCTACCAGCAGGCCCGAAATTCACAAATTGATAGGAATTTCTTCACGTAGGTTCATAAAAGGGGCAAAAACAGTTCTTAAGGCAACATAGGGCTGAACAACAGCCATAAAATGTCGATGGGACAATTTAAAGCATTCAGAAGACAATAAGGAGCCCAGGTTCAGTGAAAGTGTGTCAGAGGAAGCGGCAAAGACTATCAGTTAGTGTTTTTGGTGGAAATCCGTATTTCCCAAGCAGGCAAGCATTAAGAGGCCCCCATCAAAGTCAATAAAGCAGTGTTGGGCCATCAAAGCTCACCAGATCAAAGTTAATTCATAAGGCCACCTAAGGGCAGATCTGCAGAAATCAAAGCATAGTTATGGCCAAATGCCAGCACAGAGCTCTAAGCACATCATAGTTACTCATTTTTAAGGCAACTGCCCCCAGTGCAGCATTAGATAGATATTTTGGCATTTATTTCAAGCATATGTTAGGTTAAAGACACTTATTGCATCAGATCTGTCTCAGATCTGATTCTTGTATATATTTTGCTTATAAAAACCACCCTAATTTACTGTTTAGAGTGTTGGTTGGTTCATTCGCTCCACTAGAGACTCGCTCTGTATAGTTGATGATTTCTTTCATCAAAGACTGCTGAAAGCTTGGAAGATGCACTTTTTGCTGTGTTATTAACGATTTGAAGAGTGAATCATGGAATTCTTGTGCTACAACATGACTCAATAAGTGTTTCCTACCTCTATTTTCATTGATATATGTTCATATCATATATATATCACCATCTAAGTTACAGAAAGAAAGATTAGCTTAGAATTTGCTTGGCTGCACTCTATGCTCAGTTTCTATGACTTCTATATGTTTTCTTCTGATTTAGGCATAAATATGAATTCCTCATGGCTCATATTTGCTCTATTTTATTCATGTATGACAGTTATCTAGGGATTCTTTACTGCTCCTAGATAGAGCTCATTCACCTTCTCTCTGTTAAGCTGAATGAGAGATTCTTAATTGCCTCTCATTCCTTAGCCTTCAATCCATCTCCATTTAGCTTGAATGTTGTTTCATGTGTAGCTATCTTGCTCCATATTCCTAGTGTGACCAAGAATACGCACCAGCAGTCTTACTCCTTGACTCCATGCCCAATGGTTTGAAGTTCTCATACTATACCTACCTCTCTACTTGAAAGAGTCCTCCTTCCCACCAGAATCAAAACAAAATCCATGTGCGTCATATCTAGCCTAAAATCATGCTTTAAACAAAGCTAAATCCTAAAGAGAGAGCCCTCTCTGATTGCAGGTAGGCTAGGACCTGCAATCCAAAGATTGGTCTTTGGTTACCTCAGCCGTATTCCCTTAGGAGTCAAAGGGAACAAGCTGAGTGCTAACAGCAGCCACCAGAGGGTTCTCTGCTCACAAGGAGAGACTATTTCAGTAACGAAAGAAAAAGTGAGAGTTGATGATAGCTTAGAGAAAGAACTTACCTTGCCATTGGTGGATAGAGCTGAAGCCACGAACCCCCAAGACCACAACCTGCAATCAAAACCGAAGACATAAACCAATAAATCTCAAGAGCAGCTGAGTGGAAGAAATAGAGATGAAAGCACTCATTAACAGTTAGAAAAATGACTTGCAGAGAATACACACAGAGGAGATGAAAGCTTCCACAATGAGCACATTTTCCACGGACTGATAGACCTCACCCAACATGGATACAGAGAATCAAACAAGCACAGAACGACAGGCAACCTTACCAACCGGTGGAGCAGAGATCACGGCCAGACCAAGGCCGAGCAACAACATCAGTGGCAACAAAATCATACAGAGAAACCAGCACTAGAGAACAACAGAGGAAACCCTTGAGCCACCACAGAGCCAACAAACAAATGACCAAGTGATTAGGGTTGAGAGCGTTAACCAAGGTGGGAGGGTGTTTTATGAGGCAGGGACACATGTCCATCACACATCGGCATAGGTACAAGTAATTAAAGCCAGAACCAAAATATCTACATGACTATTGTAATCACCAGTTGATTAAGCGTTAATCCCAGAATTAATCATTACCAAAACAATCATATTAATCATCATTCCATTTTATATAGTTGTTAAGGGTAAAGAGGGTGTTGGACCCATCACAGTGTCTTTGTGTAAAAGTATATTTGACCCTCCTTACTGAAGACTTATGTCTTAGTGAAGTTTCTCTAAGCCTCAGGGCTTAGAGCACTCTGTTTCTGTGACAAGAGACCAACTCTTGCACTGAGGCAGAGTTTCCTTCACCCAGTTTCCAAATTTCTTACGAAAGGACTGAAAGATGTGCTGAAAAAGAATTGCAACTATAAATGAAATCCTGAAGTAAATTATCTATGGAAAATAAAATGCTTTAATTCATTAATCCTTTCAAAGGAAATAAAATTCATGAAATAAAATCATTTCAAAGGAATCAAACAGTAGTCTAAGTGATTTGCATGTGTCAATTAACTTTGGTAATCCACTCAAAATGCTTATGTTCTTTGCAAGTATAACATGTTCATGATAAGTCTATACAACTGCTTTCAGATCCTCTAAATATCTACCTTTAATGCTGAAGACAGTTACTAAAGTTAATGATTCATTTACTTGCAAAATAAATAGAAATAATATGTGGATAAGTAATTCAATGTTCGCTACAAAACTAATGATTGAACCAAAGTGCAGGCAACCTCATGCATTGGTGTAGGAAAGAGTTCTTTGCATAATCCAATCGAAGGTGAGTTAAGACAAGGATTGAGAGTAAAGAAAATGTGAGAAAGAAATTTCATAAATGAAATAGACTCAGCTAACTTTCAAACCACAGATCTGTTTCACAATTTAATTAACTACAAAAGAAATTTTCATCAGCATTTCAGAAATAAATATTAAAACTGTAACATCACATAGCTACAAAGGAAATATTCACACCGTCTTTATGAGTAACGAAAGTATGAGGGGTAAATGAGTTGGGTTGGCTAGGCCCTAGCCAACAAGCTCGTTCCCCTTCTAAGGAATGAAAAATATCAACACTTCAAATATACATCAAACATAAATTAGATGTTATGTATGAAAATCATGGCAGTTCTCTTGTATTACTTGATTCGGCACACGTACATGACAGAGCAAGTCCAGCCCCAGAGCTAAGGTGATAACCAGATTACATAGAACGAAATTATAGTCAAGGGTTCGCTAGCTAATCCTACCTATGATCTATATCTTATACATCCTTTCGGCCCTAGCCGTTTTCACTAATTACAAACATTTTCTTATTCAGGCCTTTCGATCGAACAAACTAGAAACTGAAATTATAAAATCAACCAGCAGTTATGATGCACATGCATCTCACTTGGCCATAACCTAACATTCGAAAACATTCCTTGATTGCATGCCACCTGTTATCCTTCTTCAGTTCATCAACAACTAAACTAGGAGTCAAGGATCGAGACCCATCCTCATGTATGATTTGGCTCTCGGAAATCTCCGACAGTCTTTGTGGCGGTGTAGGAATCTACCTGCACTAGTCATACTCATTCATAATTAATACTAAGTTCCATGATTACTCTAGGAAGTTAACATGAGTTACAAGAGGTATGTAAATAGGCATGAAATCGATATAAAAATGATTAATAAAGCGTTGTAATAAATCTTAATGTAAAATATGAGCATATGAAAGAATGGGTAGCTATCATGGACTAGTGCAGGAAAGAGGGGTCTTTATTGAGATAAAACAAAGGCTAATATTTATGGAAATGGGGTAGAAATAGGACAATTTAGGACACCAAGATCCTCCCATCACTAAGCTATTGTGTTTCCTCACACAACGTTTTACCTTCTGCAAAAAATCCTCAAAAATGAATGGCCAGCTCCTCAGCCCTGAAATTAAATGTTTATTCCTACTTTCACTATCTTTGGCTTCCTGTATCAGACTTTTCATAGCTGCTTAGTCACCTTCTTAAGGCGTTTATAGCATTTGGAAGCCTGATACTTACATACCTTTACTTGCTGCTTCTACTTCTTTACCTCTGCTCGTAACTCCATCTCGCTCTGCTTCAACCAACTTTGTTCCTTCATGACCTGGTTCAAAACCTCCAAGTCATGAACTTGTAGCTCCAGATCTATTATTCTATTGTTGAGGAAGATAGTGGAGGGTGTTGTGCTAAGATCTTTGGGTGTGAATGTCTTCTCTGCCATGGAATCGAAACAGGTCCCATCATCATCAAGGTCAAGGTTGTTGAATGTCTGCCTTATGACATCGCCGAGGGTTTCTACACTCAAGGTTTTCTTGTCATTGAGGGTTTTGATGCCCTCCACAATCTTTGTGCCAAGGGTTTCATTACCTTGTGCACTCAATTCCTCAAGGCTATTGATGCCCTGTTCTTCGAGTTTCTCAGGGGATTTAGCACCCTGCCTTTCCAACTCAATAGGGGTTTCAGTTCCCCATTCTTCTATAACAGCAGGGGCTTTAGTACCCTGTCCTTTTAAAACCACACGGTCTTCTGTATCCTGTGCTTCTAAAATTGTAGGGTCTTCAGTACCCTGACCTTCTAAAATAGTAGGGGCTTCAGTACCCAGCTCCTCAAAATCATTAACGGTTTCCATGTCTGGTTCACTGAAATTATCAAGGGTCTCTACATGTTGTTCCTCTTCGTCCTCATGACTCTCTCCTTAGACTTCACCAGTATTCAGTGTTGTCTTTTTGCTCCTTAACCTGCTGAAAAATGTTGACAACAAGATGTCGTCTTTTGCATTCTCCTCATCTTCCACAGTGTGTGCCACTGCATCTGCAAGCACCGAGATATCATGAACTGTAGGGGAAACTTGGGGTGATTCTTCAATTACGATCGGAGAATTTGACTAGTTCGTCCCTTGGGAGAAAATCTTCCTTCTCACTGAGGTTCTAATCTTCCTCTTCCTTCCCACAGGTGGAGTATTTCCAACGACCTTCTTCTCTACTTGCACTTGTGTACTTTCACTTTGCTACTTGGAAAGAGACAATTTCTTTGCCTTCCTCTTCTTACCTGTACTTGTGCTAACAGACTTCTCTGCACCCCTCGCTCAAAATTCTTTCAGAAATGCTTCCCACATTACTCCCCTTTCTTCGAGACTCTTCTTGACAAGAATCGTGATAAGCCCGCAATGGTAGAGCTTGATCACAACTTGGTTTGCATTTCCACCCTGCGCACCCTTCGCCACCTTTTCAAGACTCATGAACAAGTAGTAGGGGAAATTAATCAATTTTCCCGACTCGAAATGCAGCAGTAACTGAAGGTGGTATCCAAATGCCAATTTATATCGTCCTTCCCTAGTTACGAATTTTTGTAGTATAAACAACAAGTCTTTCCACTTCTCGACCATGGCATTCTATGGAAGTCCCTTCCACCAGTCGACCTTAATTTTTTTTCAAACATGAACCAGTGCCAACATTTCTTTGTGAGTCGCTCCTTTTTAAACCAATTCTCTCCTATAAGTGGCAAGATTGTGGCTTGTGCAATAAACTCCTTTGTAATTTTGAATTTCAATGACCCAACCCTGGCTCGGCCTCCCTTAAATGTCCTTGTGAATCCAGTACCACATCCATGTTGAACCCGTCAAACTTCTGTAGGAATGGCAGGAACCCAAATTCCTGCAATAGTGCAAGACTATTCATGTACTTTGTGGTTTTCTCAATCTCCTACAAAGACAACGACTCACTCCTCATAGGTGCCATTTCGAACTACACTTCACCCTCTCTGATCGCACCCTCGAAGAATTTCTGAGTGACTCCAATGTTCACCAAGAGTTTTATGCTAGAGGTTCGTTAGCTTCTGTCTTTTCAGATCCACTCACCCAGCTATGATGGAACAACCCGCCCCATATCAGGTGTTGATTTGTGTCAGCCCGCTATAGGTGAATCATAATGATAGGATGAAATGGCGGTATAGGCACTGGTGGCGCAACAGCTACAATGACAGGATTACGAGTAAGGTAATAATGGTCAGACAATGCGAAATTATTTCAAGGAGGGTGAATGCAAGTTATCGGACAAGAGTACCATCCGATAGTCAGCATCATAATTTAATCAAGACATACTTCAACACCTATTGAAAAGATTAGATTTCAAACCCTATACATCTTGCACTTTAAAGATTTTTACTAGGTTAGTAAATAATGAAATAGAGCATCAATTAAAACATGGAATGATATAACATATTAATACACATGTACAGGAAAGTACAGACCCATAAACATCATTGATAAACAACTCCAGGACTGTGCAAATTGCTTTCACAGTTAGCTGTGTTTCTGTACTAAACCTGCTTACACTATTGTGCTTGCACTGCTTTATGCTTGCACCAGAGACTTTTACCAAAACAAAGAATTTGATAGGACATTCTTCTATAGATGGACTTATAAAATTTGCACATACGCAACTGTGTTGCATGCGTCAGCCCACAAGTGCAATGGTAGGTCCTGATCATGTAACATTTCCCATGCCGCTCCCATAATACTTTTGTTCTTCCTTTTAGCCACCCCATTTTGTTCTAGGTTATGGGGTGTTATTAACTACCGTCAAATGCCTTATGATGAACATAAGTTCTTGAATTCATTCAACACATATTCTCCACCATTATCACTCCTAAGAGACTTCACATTCTTACCAATGTCTTTCTCAACAAGTTCTTTAAATTCAAAAAATTAAGAGAACGTCTAACCTTTCTTCTGCATGATGAAAATCCAGATCTATTTCACAGTTTAACTACAAAATAAATTTTCATTAGAATCTCAGAAATAAATATTAAAACTGTAACATCACACAGCCGCAAAGGAAATATTCACACTATCTTTCTGAGTAAGGAAAGTATGAGGGGTAAATGAGTTGGGTTGGTTGGGCCCTAGCCAACAAGCTCATTCTCCTTCTAAGGAATGAAAAATATTAGCACTTCAAATATACATCAAAGATAAACTAGATGTTATGTATGAAAATCGTGGCAGTTCTCTTGTATTACTTGATTCAGCAAATGTACATGACAGAGCAAGTTGAGCCCCAGAGCTGAGGCAATAACCATATTACATAGAACAAAATTACAGTCGATGGTTTTCCAGCTAATCCTAACTATGATCTATTCTTATACATCCTTTCAGCCCTAGCCGTTTTCACTAATTACAAACATTTTCTTATTCATGCCTTTTAGTCGAACAAACTAGAAACTGAAATTATAAAATCGGCTAGTAGTCATAATGCACATGCATCTCACTTGGACATAACCTAACATTGGAAAACATTCCTTGATTGCACACCACCTATTATCCTTCTTCAGTTCATCAGCAACTAAACTTGGAGTCAAGGATCGAGACCCATCCTCATGGATGATTTTGCTATCGGCAATCTCGGACAGTCTTTGTGGCGGTGTAGGAATCTACCTGCACTAGTCATACTCATTCATAATTAATAATAAGTTCCACGATTACTCTAGGAAGTTAACATGAGTTACAAGAGGTATGTAAATAGGCATGAAATCCATATAAAATTGATTAATAAAGCATTGTAATAAATCTTAATGTAAAATATGAGCATGTGCAGGAATGGGTAGCTATCTGGACTAGTGCAGGAAAGAGGGGTCTTTATTGAGATAAAACAAAGGCTAATAATTATGGAAATGGGGTAGAAATAAGACAATTTGGGACACCAACATCCTCCCATCCCTAAGCTATTGTGTTTCCTCACACAATGTTTTACCTTCTGCAAAAAATCCTCAAAAATGAATGGCCTGTTGACACCTAATCCTCTGCGATTGGGTGAATTTGGAATGTGAACAGTCATCAAGAAGATGAACTGATCAGTCACATTCATGTATATAACAATAGCTACCTAATGAAATAAACGAATCAATTTTTCTACCAAGTCTGGAGTTACTCCTGGCCTGACATGGTATCAGAGCACAGGTCCCAGGTTCCTTTTTTGGCGTGCCTTGTAACTCCTCTGTCCCATATTCTGCCATAACGCATCTGCCTGCTATTGTGCATCCATTGGTTAATGCCTCTGTCATTCTGTCTATTGGAGTTGTTCTGAAGACACCTCTCAGCCTGAGAAAATCCGAATGGATGGGTCAGGCCGTATGGTAAACATTGCAACTAGTTTGTTGTGCTCAGTGCCTTTGAATTGGTCATTTTTACTATGCATTGATCGAAAAATTGTTTACGCATAAGTGATTTTTGTTGATTGAGATTTTGTATTCAGTTATCTGCTACAGTCCTGTTGGTTCATGAAAACTCTCCATTGATTTCTGAGCATATCAAATCGTCATTTCTCGAGGTATCTATGGAGCATTGGAGGTATACGTATCCTGTTGCAAACCCTAATCAGAACTGCAATTTTTGAATCTTTTGTTAAGTCAAGTCGAACTGTGGTGTGGGACTGAAACTGTGGTATTAATAAGTGTTGGAGCTGATTACAAGTTTCCGGAGGACTTGTTGTCTGTGTTCATGAAATCTCGAGATGAGCATGGGTTTTGTATTCTGAAAAATTCCTACGAGACGTTTGCGTAAATTTTATCTTTGCAGGTCGTGACACAACGTCTGTAGCACTCTCCTGGTTCTTCTGGCTGCTCCTCCAACACCCCAAAGTCGAAGACGAGACCGTGGTATCCCGAGATCGTGGTATCCCGAGACTGTGGTGTGAGACCATGGTGCGCAACGGAACCGTGGTATCCCGAGACTGTGGTGTGAGACCGTGGTGCGCAGCGGAACTGTGGTATCCCGAGACTGTGGTGTAAAACCGTGGTGCGCAGCGGAACCGTGGTATCCCGACACTGACAACTTCCAACAGAGGACCAATTGCCTACGGCATAGATATTGGTTTGTGCAGTCAATAGCCCATGAGAAAGGTATTTAGAAGCTGTGAGCGCCAGAGTGCCTGAAATTTGATTCTTGGTCCCCATGTTGAATTTTGTTATATTGGCCTTCAATCCTGCATTCAACAGAATATTGTTTCTCATGATAATGTTCTGAACATAACTCGGCTATTTGTAGTCATGTATATATTGCGATACCATGGCCACATCAAGACAGATATGGAGTCTCTGACAGTTTAAAATTGTGGAGTCGGCGATTGGGAAGACCACTGAGATATTTGAGCACCACAGATCTTTTGTTGAATTTTAAACTCGTGTGAAAAGATTGAGCATCCCATGCTGTATACTGTTGCACATGCATGGAATGATTTTTATTGGTAGCTGTGTACATTTTTGAAAGTCATTTTATGTCTGTGTATTGAAGTTGTGATGACAGTGATTCAATGGGTACATGAAAATCTTATGTTAGAAATTTTAGTGGATGATAATACCCTTTGAGAATGCCCTTTTGAGTACATTTCTACTGTATATTGGCAGAAATATTTTTTTTATCAGCAAAAGTATTTTTTACAGAATGCATTCAATCATCTCTATGGTAGGAATAGTTCTCACTGGCAAGGAGAACTATCCTGAATGGTCCTGGATGATAAAACAAACCCTCATCTTCAATGAGTTGTGGAAGGGAGTGTGTGTCGGAGAAGGAGACAACGACCTAGTACAGCCTACATCAGACAAAGAGCTCGTCATTTGGGATAACAAGAACAACAAAGCATATGCATTAATCGCAGCATCTGTAAATGAAGAAGTAAGTCGCCATATTTCATCATATTCAAATGCCTTTGAAGCTTTACAAAAGCTGAAAGAACTCTATGACTCACATTCTACACTTGAGGTAGTCCAACTCATGATTAAACTCTTCACTCTTGAACTGCAAAATAATGACCCTCTTGCTCTTGCATCTGAAGTAAAGTCTATAATGCATGATATAAAATCCACTAAGGTTGAGCTAGATATCCCTCTTATTGGCTTTCTCAAGGCACTCTATCCTACTTACTCAAATTATCTTGAGTCTTTACAAGAAAATGGAAATCTTAAAGATATAACCTTTGACTCTCTTGTGAAAAAGTTTGCTAAAAGAGAAAAAGCCTCTGGAAAGAAGACAACCCCTGAATCTTCTGAGGAGACTGTGTGCCTTGCTCATAAAGAAAAGCATCCTACTCAAGATTCACAAGAGGAAGAGGTGGACGAAGAGGAAGAGGAAGATACTTTAGAGGTAGGGGGGGTAGACATTCTCAAGGAGAAAAGGCAGATCTGCATTGCATTCGATGCAAACGAAATGGATCACATGATGCTTCTACATGCAAGCTACCATGGGACAAAATTGAGCAGAAAAGAAACCAGCAGAAAGGTAAAACTGATGATACAGACAAAGGTAAAGCACCTGAATCCACTCACTATATTGAGGCACAATGTAAAATTGGAGTAAATGAAGATTTGTTTAATTCTTCACTTGCTTCTTCGAAAAATGATTGGTTTCTTGATTCAGGAGAAACCTGTCATATGACTCATAGGAAAGATTTTTTTGAATATTTCACTGACAATGTTGATGGAGCAGTATACTTTGCAGATCAGTCAAAAATCAAGCCATGAGGGCTTGGCACAATTAGGCTTAAACTGCCTGGTCTTCCAGACTTTCTTCTGGATCATGTTCTATATCTCCCACAGCTCAAGAGAAACTTGTTGTCCTTGGTCCACATCCGCCAGCAAGGTCACTCCATTCATATGTTTGATGGCAAGCTTGAGGTAAGAAAAGCATCTGACCACTCACTTGTCATGAGGGGAATAGAAGAAGAAAGGCTTCTCAAACTGCAAGGAACCTCTGCTCATGCACATCATTTCTCATATATTTCTCATCATGAAGAAGGTACACTTCCATCAAGTTTATTATGGAATGCTATATTTGGACATTTAAACTATGACAGTCTCCGCTTATTGAAGAAAAATGGTGTTGCTAGTTTGCCTACAATTCCTAGGAAACATAAGCAATGTGATGCTTGCATTCTAGGAAAGCATAGCAAATAGTCTTTTCATGATTCACATTCAAGAGCACATAGGAAGCTTGAACTCATTCATTCAGATTTATGTGGTCCAATGCATGTTCCTTTTGCAAATGGAAATAAATATATCATGACATTTATTGATGATTACACCAGAATGTGTTGGGTTTATTTATTGAAGAACAAATTTGATGCTTTTCAAACATTCAAGAATTTTCATAAATGAATTGAAAATGATGCACAATCTCATATTGGGTCTATTCACACTGATAATGGAAAAGAATATACATCAAATGAATTTGAAAACTATCTTCGCCAACATGGGATCAAACATAAAACAATTGTGCCTTATAATCCCCAACAGAATGGTGTAGCTGAAAGAATGAATAGAACAATCTTGAATATGGTACGATCCATGCTTTTCTTCAAAAATGTAAAGATAATGTTTTGGGTTGATGCTGTTCTATGTGCTGCATATATAAAGAATAGATGTCCATCTAATGCTATAAGAAACAAGACTCCTTATGAATTGTGGTATGGACATGTTCCTTTGGTAAAACATCTCAGGATCTTTGGTTCCACCTGTTATGCTATGATACCAAAGGTACATAGAAACAAACTTGGTGCTAGAAGTCGTAAGTGTATCTTCCTGGGGTATTCAAACACCTCTAAAGCATACCGCCTCTATGATGAAGTAAATAAAAAGTTTGTTGTATCTAGAGATGTCATTTTTCTTGAATCATCCAAATCTGACAATGTTGTTGAGCGGAAACTTGATCGCTTGGATAGATTCGAAAAAACGAAATAATTTCAAGAATTTGATAATCAGATTCCACATCTTGAAGGGGGGATTCCTATACTAGAACAACATGTGGAATCTTCTTCTGAAGAACAATCTCCCGTGCATGAAACTCCAACAACGGATGATCCTTTAAGTGATGTAATTGATAGAATTGGGAGACTCAATATTGATTCAGTCCCAACTCAATCAACAGATCAGCCTGGACCATCTCATAAGGTCCCCCGAAGTGGCTGACAAAGACACTTGAAAGTGTTCATCCTGATGAAATTGGAAAAACAGGAACCAGAAATTCAAACCGACAAGATGGAGGTGACGTAGATGACTCTAATTCACCTATTGATATGGATGTTACTTATGATTGTGAATTGAACTTGTCTACAGATTTTGAACCAACTTCCTTCAAAGAAGCTGCTTCTCATGATGAATGGAAAGAAGCGATGCAAAAGGAGTATGATGCTCTCATATACAATGGCACTTGGAAGCTGGTTGATCCTCCATTTGGAACCAAACCAATTGGCTGCAAGTGGGTCTACAAGAACAAGTACAAAGCTGATGGCTCACTTGACAAGCACAAAGCTAGGCTTGTGGAAAAAGGTTTTGCACAGAAGGAAGGGGTCGATTATGAGGAAACTTTTGCCCCCACAGCAAAATGGGCCACCATCCGGACACTCTTTGCACTAGCTGCTCAGAATGGTTGGAAAGTCTACCAAATGGATGTAAAAACTGCATTCTTGAATGGAGATTTAAAAGAGAATGTTTTTATGTCCCAACCTGAAGGATTTGCTGTGAAAGGACATGAACATAAAGTATGCAAACTTGTGAAGTCCTTGTATGGCCTCAAACAAGCACCGCGAGCCTGGTATGAAAAACTTACTGAGCATCTTCTGAAACTCAACTTCAATCATTTTGATCTTGATGATGCAACTTTATTTGTCAAGAAAGTTGGCAAAACAGTTGTGTATCTTGTGGTATATGTAGATGATCTTTTAATGACAGGGAACAATGAAAGCTACATTGCATCCATAAAGAAGGAATTAGGGAAAAGTTTTGAAATGACTGATTTGGGCTATGTTCATTACTATCTTGGCATTGAAGTAACCCAACATCCAAAATCCATATTTATTTCTCAAAAGAAATACATTGGAGATTTGTTAAACAGATTTGGCATGACAGAGTGCAATCCTCTTTCTACTCCAATGGAACAAAACTTAAAGCTCACATTTATTGAAGGAAAGGAATTTGAGGATGCAACAAAGTATAGACAGCTTGTAGGAAGTCTCATCTACCTCACTACTACCAGACCATACATTTCATTTACTGTTGGAATCCTCTCCAGGTTCATGCAAAAGCCTTGTGAGGGACATTGGTCTGCTGCAAAAAGAGTTCTAAGGTACTTGAAGGGAACTCAAGACCTTGGAATCAAGTACACACAGGTGGACGACTTCAGCCTGATTGGATACTCTGATTCAGACTTCGATGGAGACAAAGAAACTGGGGTATCTACTTCAGGATATGCTATGAGTCTTGGATCAGGAGCTGTCTCCTGGAGATCACGCAAACAATCAGTTCCAGCAGATTCCACAACTGAAGCAGAATACGTGGCAGCAGCTGAAGCAACGAAAGAAATTGTGTGGCTCAGGAAAATTCTTGAAGATTTGCAGGTAAAACAAGCACAATCAACTCCACTCATGATTGATAACACCTCTGCAATAAAGTTGGCCAAGAACCCAAAGTTCCATGATCGTACAAATCACATCAATACTAAATATCATCTGATCCGACATCATGTTGAGGCCAAAACAATCCATCTCCATCATTGTTCCACAAATGAGCAAATTGCAGACATCTTCACCAAAGCGCTTGGAAGAGAAAAGCTTGAAAGATTCAAAACGATGCTTGGACTCACCAACATCCCTTTAGATTAAGGGGGGTAATTTTGACACCTAATCCTCTGCGATTGGGTGAATTTGGAATGTGAACAGTCATCAAGAAGATGAACTGATCAGTCACATTCATGTATATAACAATAGCTACCTAATGAAATAAACGAATCAGTTTTTTTGCCAAGTCTGGAGTTACTCCTGGCCTGACATGGCTAGCTCCTCAGTCCTGAAATTCAATGTTTATTCCTACTTTCACTCTCTTTGGCTTCTTGTCTCGGGCTTTTCGTAGCTGCTTAGTCACCTTCTTAAGGCGTTTATAGCATTTGGAAGCCAGATACTTCCATACCTTTACTTTCTGCTTCTACCTCTTTACCTCTACTAGTAACTCCATCTTGCTCTGCTTCTGCCAACTCTACTCTTTCATGACCTAGTTCAAAGCCTCCAGGTCATGAACTTGTTTCTCTAGATCTACTATTCTATTGTTGAGTTAGAGAGTGGAGGTTGTTGTGCTAAGATCTTTGGGTTTGATTGTCTTCTTTGCCACAGACTCGAAACAGGTCCCATCATCATCAAGGTCAAGGTTGTCGAATGTTTGCCTTATGGCATCGCCAAGCATTTCTACCCTCAGGGTTTTCTTATCACTAAGGGTTTTGATGCCCTCCACAATATTTGTGCCAAGGGTTTCATTACCTTGTGCACTCAATTCCTCAGGGATCTTGATGCCCTATTCTTAGAGTTTCTCAGGGGATTCAGCACCCTGTCTTTCCAACTCAGTAGGGGTTTCAGCTCCCCATTCTTCTATAACCACAGGGGCTTCAGTACCCTGTCCTTTTAAAACTGCACAGTCTTCAATATCCTGTGCTTCTAAAACTGCAAGGTCTTCAGTACCCTAACCTTGTAAAATAGTAGGGGCTTCAGTACCCAGCTCCTCAAAATCATTAATGGTCTCCATGACTGGTTCACTGAAATTATCAAGCGTCTCTACATGTTGTTCCTCTTTGTCCTCATGACTCTCTCCTTAGACTTCACCAGTATTCGGTGTTGTCTTTTTGCTCCTTAACCTGCTGACAAATGTTGACAACAAGATGTTGTCTTCTGCATTCTCCTCATCTTCCACAGTGTGTGCCACTACATCTGCAAGCACCGAGATATCATGAACTGTAGGGGAAACTTGGGGTGATTCTTCAATTACGATCGGAGAATTTGACTAGTTCGTCCCTTGGGAGAAAATCTTCCTTCTCATTGAGGTTCTAGTCTTCCTCTTCCTTCCCACAGGTGGAGTGCTTCCAATGACCTTCTTCTCTACTTGCACTTGTGTACTTTCACTTTGCTACTTGGCAAGAGAATATTTCTCTGCCTTCCTCTTCTTACTTGTACTCATGCTAGCAGACGTCTCTACACCCCTCGCTCGAAATTCTTTCAGACATGCTTCCCATGTTACTCCCTTTTCTTCCTGTTTCTTCTTGACCAGAATCGTGATAAGCCCACGATGGTAGAGCTTGGTCTCAACTTGGTTTGCATTTCCACCCTGCACACCCTTTGCTATATTTTCAAGACTCATGAACAAGTAGTAGGGGAAATTAATCAATTTTCCTGACTCGAAATGCAGCAGTAACTGAAGGTGGTATCTAAACACCAATGTATATCGTCCTTCCCCAATTACGAATTTCTATAGTATAAACAATAGTTCTTGCCACTTCTTGACCATGGCATTCTATGGAAGTCCCTTCCTCCAGTCGACCTTACTTTTCTTGTCAAACATGAACTGGTGCCAACGTTTCTTCACGAGTCGCTCCTTTCTAAACCAATGCTCTCCTGTAAGTGGCAATCTTGTGGATTGTGCAATAAACTCCTTTGTAATTTTGAACTTCAATGACCCAACCCTGGCTCGACCTCCCTTGAATGTCCTTGTGAATCTAGTTCCACGTCCATGTCAAACCTGTCAAGCTTCTATAAGAATGGCAGGAACCCAGATTCCTGCAATAGTGCAAGACTATTCATGTACTCTTTGGTTTTTGTTCGGTGTGGGGCCTGATTATCTTCTATATTCAAAGGTATCTTTGCATTGGACCCCAATTTGAAATGGGGCAGAAACGCCGCTCGTAAAATATTAGCTGCAGGGGGGGTCCGGGGGGGCGGCCTTGATGTAAAATTTCCTTGTAAAATTTTGTAATTTCGTAGTCAATCTGGGTCATTCATTAGGTGGAGATCTGATGGTAGAAGTTAGGTTTAATTTAGGGATTTTTTCCCTAGAAGGCAACCCCTCACTATATATGAGGGAATTGTATTACATCTATGTAGATGTATATTTTGAGTGAGGAAGAGAGAGGAGATTGAGAGTGAAGAGTGAGTTACAGTGGATCTGTTGTAGGTTGTATCTCTTCAGTTTGCTAGATAATATAAAAATAAGGACTAGATTTTTCTCTGTGGACATAGCCCAAACTAGGTGAACCACATATATCTGTGTCTCTCTTATTCTATGTGTTTTCTGTGTTTATATTTCTACAATATTTTATGTGTTCCATTGCTCTGTAATATATAATTTTATAACAATTGGTATTAGAGCCAAAGGTCTATTTGGCTGATAAAATCACGGGAGAGAAGGGTTCCTGGTTCAAGTGGGAGCAATGGTAGAATATGGTAGGTTTAGGGTCAAAAAATTCAATGGCCAAAACTATCAGCTGTGGAAGATGCAGATGGAAGTTTATATGTATCAGAGAGATCTGTACCTACCACTGAGTGGAAAGACAAAGTAGCCGACGAGTATGACAGACATAGAATGGAATATTCTCGACAGAAAGGCACTTGGAACAATACGGCTGTGCCTAGTGACGTCGGTAGCGTTTAATATTTCAAAGGAAACAAAAATAGAGGGCTTAATGTCGACATTGGCCAAACTATATGGAAAACCCTCGACATCAAATAGGGTATTTCTTATGAAGTTTTTATTTAATATGAAGATGTCAGAAGGCGAATCTATTGCTGATCATTTAAATGCTTTTAATACAATTACAAGTCAGTTAAGTTCTGTAGGGGTAAATTTTGATGATGAAGTTAGGGATCTGTTATTTCTATGCTCATTGCCAGAAAGTTGGAATGGTTTAGTTATGGCCATTAGTAACTATGTCTCTATATCTAGTACTTTAAGGTTTGATGATGTTGTCGGTGCAATCCTTAGCGAGGAATTGCGACGGAAAAGTTCTAGTAAGACATCAGGTAATGCTTTGACTACAGAGACTAGTGGAAGAAAAAAGGAAAGAGGAAAAAGCCCAAGATACCGCAGTAAGTCAAGAAAAGGAAAATCCAAGTCTAGATCGGGGATACTGTGTTGGAAATGTGGGAAGAAAGGACACCTGAAGAAAGACTGCAAGTCTCGGAAGGGAAAAGAAGGAGATGCGCAACAAGAAACTAAGCATGAAGCGAATGTAATAGGTGATGTGTTGCAAGATGCTTTGATTCTTTCATTAGAAAATATTATTGATGCATGGGTGGTAGATTTAGCGGCCTCATTCCATGCCACACTTGATAGGAAACATTTTTATGATTATGTTCAAGGAGACTTTGGACAGGTTCGATTGGGTGATGATAAACCCTGTAAAATCATTGGAATGGGTACAGTTTTCATAAAACAGAAAAATGGAAATCAGTGGCTATTGAAGGAGGTAAGGCATGTTCCAGATCCACAGAAAAATCTGATTTCAACAGGGCAGTTGGGAGGTGAAGGTTGCATAACTACTTTCATATATAAAACCTGGAAGGTCACTAAAGGATCCTTGGTAATAGCGAAAGGAGGAAAGGTTGGTACATTGTATTTATGCAATGGTATTTCTAATTCTGTTAATGCTTTAACCTCTACAGGAGAAGATACGACATTGTGGCATCATAGGCTTAGGCACATGAGTGAGAAGGGGATACAGATTCTTCACTCAAGAAATTCGTTGCCAGGTTTGAAGCATGTTGATTTAAAATTCTATGAGAATTGTGTTTATGGAAAGCAGAAGAGAGTCAGATTCCTTAGAGTTGGGAAAGAAAAGAAGAACGAAAAATTAGAGCTTGTGCATACAGATGTACAGGGACCTGCTCAGGTATCATCTCTTGGTGGCTCTCATTATTATGTTACTTTTATTGATGTTGCAACCAGAAAAACTTGGATTTATTGTATTCGAAATAAATCTAATGTATTTGATACTTTCAAGGAATGGAAAGCTTTGGTTGAAAATGAGATAGGAAAAAGGTTGAAGTGTCTCAGATCAGACAATGGAGGTGAATATTGCAGCAAAGAGTTTGATTGGTACTTTTCAATGAATGGAATTTGTAGAGAGAAGACAGTTCCAGGAACACCACAAGAAAATGGTGTGTCAGAAAGGATGAATAGGAAAATCATGGAGCATGCAAGGTGCATGAGATTGCATGCAGGATTGCCTTTACAATTTTCGGCAGATGCTGTAGATACTGTTGTTTATCTAATAAACAGAGGGCCTTTAAGTTCCTTGGGTGGTGGTATTCCAGAGGAGGCATGGACAGGTAAAAAGGTAAACTACTCTTTTTTAACAACTTTTGATTGTGAAACCTTTGTCCACATTAATAAAGAAAATAGAACAAAGCTTGAGGAAAAATCAAATAAATGTACCTTTATTGGATATGGTGTTAATGATTTTGGTTATCACTTTTATGATTATGGAAAACACAAAATCATTAGGATCAGAGATGTAATATTCAATGAAAAGGTTTTGTATAAGGATCAACTGCAGGAAAAGGAATATGAAAAAGAAAACAGAGAATACATAGTGCTTGACGATATCACAGGAAAAATGATGGTGCCTGAAAATCATAATGATCAACAGCGAGAACAACAACCACAACAGCAACAAGCACTTTAAACAACTGAAGGTGGTGTTAGAAGATCTACCGGGATAAGTAGACCCCCTGAACGATACTATCCTTCATTATATTATGTATTGTTGACTGGTTCTGGTGAATCAGAATTTTATGAAGAAGTGGGAGCAAGCAATGAAGGAAGAGATGCACTCCTTAGCACATAACCAGACTTGGGACTTAGTCAGGTTGCCTGCAGGTAAAACAACATTGCAGAATAAATGGGTTTACACGTTGAAGGAAGAAGATGGAGGTAAAAAAGGTATAAAGCTAGACTTGTGGTGAAAGGGTTTGCATAGAAAAAGGGTATAGAATTTAATGAGATATTTTCTCTTGTTGTTAAAATGACTTCAATCAGAACTATTCTAAGTCTAGTAGTAGTTGAAGATTTTCATCCTGAGCAGTTAGATGTAAAGATAGCCTTTCTCCATGGGGATTTGGAGGAGGAGATATATATGCAGTAGCCATAAGGATATGAGGTAAAAGGGAAGGAGAAACTAGTGTGCAGGTTAAAGAAGAGCTTGTATGGCTTAAAACACGCTCCAAGGCAGTGGTATCTAAAATTTGACAAGTTTATGTTTGAACAAGGTTATACTAGATGCCACTCTCATCATTATGTTTATTTGAGAAAGAAAAATGATGGCAGCTATATTTTATTGTTATTATATGTAGATGACATGCTTGTTGCAGGGTCTAACATGCAGGAAATAAATGTGCTCAAAATAAAATTAGAAAATTCATTTGCAATGAAGGATTTTGGAGCTGTAAAAAAAACCCTTGGTATGAGAATAACTAGAGACAGGAAGAATCGCAAATTAACATTGTCTCAAAGTAAGTACATAGAAAAGGTGTTGAAAAGGTTTAATATGCAGAATGAAAAACCAGTCAGTATACCTTTGACTAACCATTTCAAATTAAGGAGGAGTGTCCCAAGACTCGAGAAGAAATGGCTCATATATCTAAATTCCCATATGCATCAGTAGTTGGAAACTTAATGTATGCAATGTTCTACACAAGGCTTGATATTGAACGTGCAATGGGAGTTGTAAGATGGTACATGAACAATCCAAGGAAAGAACATTGGATGGTGGTGAAGTGGATTTTCAGGTATTTGAGAGGTACCACAAATCAAGAATTATGCTTTGGTGGCTCAAAGATTTCTCTACAGCAGATATGGCAGGTGACAAAGATAACAGGAGGAGCACTATAGGATATGTATTTACTGTAGGTGGAACAACTGTAATTTGGGTCTCAAAACTACAAAGTGTTGTTGCACTCTCAACAACAGAAGCAAAGTATGTTGCTACTACAGAGGCTAGTAAAGAAATGATTTGGTTATAAAGGTTTCTAGATGAATTGGGTAAGAAGTAGGAGTTGGGCAGGTTATACAGTGACAGCTAGAGTGCCATACATCTTGCAAAGAACACAGCATTTCATTCCAAGACTAAGCATATACAACTCAAGTACCATTTCATACGGTCAATGTTGGAAGATGGACAGTTGAAGCTGGAAAAGATACACACTAGCCAGAATCCTGCAGATATGTTAACAAAAGTTGTAACCAGGGAGAAACTGAGAATTTGCTTAGTTTCAATTGGTCTTCAAGTATGATCAAGAAGATGAGAAACAACAAGGTCCAAAGTGGATTCATTGTCCAGAAAATGAAGCAGCGGTGGAGTTGCTATGATCAGTCTCCAAGTGGGAGATTATTGGGTGTGGAGCCTGATTATCTTTTGTATTTAAAGATATCGCTACATTGGACCCTAGTTTGAAATGGGGCGGCAACGCCGCCTGTAAAATATTCGCTGCAGGGGAGGTCCAAGGGGGGGGGCCTTGATGTAAAATTGCCTTGTAAAATGTTGTAATTTTGTAGTCAATTTGGGTTGTTCATTAGGTGAAGATTTGACGGTAGAAGTTATGTTTAATTTAGGGTTTTTTTCCCTAGAAGGAAACCTCTCACTATATATGAGGGAATTGTATTGCGTCTATGTAGATCTATATTCTGAATGAGGAAGAGAGAGGATATTGAGAGCAAAGAGGGAGTTATATTGGATCTGCTATATGTTGTATCTCTTCAGTTTGCTAGATAATATAAAAAGAAGGATCGGCCGTTTCTCCGTGGACGCAGCCCAAACTGGGTGAACCACGTATATTTGTGTCTCTCTTGTTTTATGTGTTTTTTGTGTTTATATTTCTACAATATTTTATGTGTTCCATTGCTCCGTAATATATAATTTTATAACAGTTTTCTTAATCTCCTACAAAGACAACGGCTCACTCCTCACAAATGCTATTTAAAACTACACTTCACCCTCTCTGATCGCACCCTTGAAGGAATTTCTGAGTGACTCCAATGTTCACTGAGAGTTTTATGCCAGAGGTTCATCGACCTCTATATTTTCAGACCCACTCACCTAGCTATGATGGAACAACCCCGCCCCATATCAAGTGTTGATTCATGTCAGCCCACTATGGGTGAATCATAATGATTGGATGAAATGGCAGTATAGGCGTTGGTGGTGCAATAGCTACAATCATAGGATTACGGGTAAGGTAATAATGGTCAGGCAATGCGAAATTATTTCAAGGAGGGTGAATGCAGGTTATCGGACAAGAGTACCATCCCACAGTCAGCATCATAATTTAATCAAGACATACTTCAACACCTATTGAAAAGATTAGATTTCAAACCCTATACATCTTGCACTTTAAATATTTTTCTTAGGTTAGTAAATAATGAAACAGAGCATCAATTAAAACATGGAATGATATAACATATTAATACACATGTACAAGAAAATACATACCCATAAAAATCCTTGATGAACCACTCTAGGACAGTGTAAATTGCTTTCACAATCAGTTGTGTTTCTGTTCTAAACCTGCTTGCACTGCGTTATTCTTGCACCAAAGACTTTTACCAAAACAAAGAATCGGATAGGACACACTTCTATAGCTAGACTTAAAATAATTGCACATATACAACCGTGTTGCGTGCTTCAGCCCACAAGTGCAATGGAAGGCCCTGATCATGTAACATTCCCCATGTCACTCCCATAATACTTTTGTTCTTCCTTTCAGCCACCCCATTTTGTTGTAGGTTACGAGGTGCTATTAACTACCGTCAAATTCCTTATGATGAACATAAGTTCTTGAATTCATTCAACACATATTCTCCAGCATTATCACTCCTGAGAGACTTCACATTCTTACCAATGTCTTTCTCAAAAAGTGCTTTAAATTCAAAAAATTCAGAGAACGTCTAACCTTTCTTTTAAATGATGAAAATCCAACACTTATGTGAGAAATCATCTATAAATATTACATAATACCTATGCTTAATTGTGGAGGCTGTCTAGAATGGTCCACACACATCTGTTTTAACTCTTTCAATGATTTCTTGTGCTCGATTTTCCTTATCATGAAAGGTGGCTTTGATGTACTACCCCAATGTACAACATTTTCATGTATCTCTCTACTCTAGTGCACCCTTGGGAAATCTTGTTGAAATTTGTTGCATAATCTTCAAAGCTCCAAGGTGCAAGTGGCCCAATATTCTATGCCATAATTCACCGATGTCTAGGTTGTACACCTTCTCTACTTTGGTGATCAAAGAAACGTAGTCTTTTACATCCAATTTGTAGAGGTTCTTCAGCCAAACCCTAATCCGCTTCACTTGTCTTGTGGCTATGTGATGAAGGAAAGCTTTTGTTTTGCCAAATATCGTGTCGTAACCATGATCCTCCAATGCAACAACTGAAACCAAATTATTATTCGGAATCGGAACATACATGACATCTTTTAATGTGAGAGGAGAACCAGAGTCCCTTTGAAAAGTAACAACACTGATGTCGGTCTCACTATACCTTCCATCATCTCCCATTTCAATGTGCATGTAGAGGTCATTTTCCTCTAAGTCACTGAAGAATTATTTGTTTCATGTTATATGCAATGAGGCTCCACTATCTATATACCACACATTACACATCACTAATGTCACCATGCAAGAAATGAGAGTGAAATCCAACTCAAATTGTGAAGCAATAGCTTCACCTCTTACTCCTCCTAAGGGCTTCCTGTTAGCCTTCTTGTGTGGACACTTTGGGCATAGTGTCCAAACTCATGATAGTGAAAAAATTTAATCTTCAACAAGTCCTTCTTGCCGCTCTGACTAGAATATTCTTTGGATTGGAATTTCTTTCCTTTCCCTTTCTTCGCATTTCTAGCTAAGACACAATTCTCCTCATCATCTTGCTTGGATGAGGTTCCATCTATAGTGCTCTGCCTTATCCCTTCTTGCAACAAGTCAAAACACAAACACACCCACTTTGGTAGATGCTCCATCCCATTTATCGAATCCTATTAGTTGTACTGCCTCTTGGGAAGGCCTAGGATGACTAGATCATCTTCAAAAACTATAATACTGACACTCACAAGCTGATCGTGACATTGGGTGAACGTGATCAAGTATTGTGGTATTGTGTTGCCCTTCTCCATCTTGATCTTTCAAAGTTTGTCCTCTAGTGCCAGCTTCCTGTGGTCACTGTTGTTCTAAAGCAAGTTGACCAAGGCTTACCACATTGCATAAGGCGTATCCTTCCCATGTAGGTTTGAGAAAATATGATGTTGAACTTCTAGTATGATCCTCCTTTCCTTTGCAACACATTTCTTCCACTCTGCTAGATCTTGAACATTTGTTGTTGGAGGCTTAGGAATATCTCTTTCTATGAGTTCATTTAGCCTGTTATCTTCCAACACTAACTCCATCAGGTCCTTCCAAGAAATATAGTTCGAACTACTCTCAAGGGCATATTTGAGTTGTTGGAAATAATACTAAGAGGGGGGGTGAATCATTATTTACAAATCAATAAATTTTTCATTTCCATAATCAGATTTATATACATTGCTTCAGTGAAGGGAACTCGTGTGTGCATGCAACTGTTCTTAATCCAACTAGTGTATATCCAATGAACTTATGATTCATTTAATTCATCATATGTGGATATTTAATCAGTGCATCAGTACATTATTAAACATTAACCAATAACCATGTGCAGTAATAATAGAATAAACCATCACACATAAGCAACACACATGAACACCAAGTTTTAAGGTGGAAACTCAATGTGGGTGAAAACAACCTATTGTTGTCGTCTCTATCTTCTTTTCATAATAAGAAAATATGTTTACAATCTTGTACTAGTGCAGATTCATACTAGTACACAGGCTTCTACCTGCAGAAGGTTACAACCTTCTCTGGTTCCCCAGCTTCTACTAGAAGGGAGCTACAACCCCCTAGCTCTTGTACTAGCCTATATGTTTATTAGTACGTAGACGCCAGCCTGCTGAAGGCTCCAACCTTCACTCATTTTCCAACTACCACTAGAAGGGAGCTCCAACCCCTTGGCTCTTGTACTGGCCGATATGTTTACCAGTACGTAGGGGCTGGCCTACAGAAGGCTACGACCTTCTCTCTTACTCCAGGGACCACATTTCATAAATTTTTAGACTGGATACTCCTAATACATAACAACACTATATGTAGGCCACGTTTCATCCAATTTTCAAATTGGACCCATCAACAACATTGAAGCTTAGAATAAATCACCATTGCAAAACAACCATCAAACATATCTCCATCAACCAATCAATAAAACTCAATCATCACTCTCTAAGTCAACCAAACTCAATCAATCACTGACAACTTCTAAACCTGTGACACAACTGAATCAACCACTCATTCATACTTAATGAACTTCAACCAATCAACTGGAACAGATAGATCACTATAACCAGTACACATATATGAACCCATAACAGTGCATCAATGTTTAGAACCAGCTGTAACCTCAAAAACCATGCATCATAGTGTATACACTACTTGGAAGAGCCAAACTAGCATGTATACACAACTTCACCAAAGCGAACCAGCGTATAGATCTGTAAATACTTATAACTTCTCTGCACTTTGTGACTTTAGACATACCCATATCATCACATATAAAGGATAAAACATGTATTAGCAATTAGATCTATCCTATCCATTATCAGATCACATAATGATAAGTCATTATGATCCTGATCCATCATTATATCTCATCCATCATCACTAAAGAAAATCACAATCAATCAATCAGAACATTTAGAATACTGTCACAAGAAATCATAACCCAGAATTGTACATCAGCAACCAGAACTAACTGTAACTTCAAACATCATAGTTCATAATGTATACGCTACTTCTTTGTGTCAAACCAGCATGTATATGTGCTTTTACCAAAGTGAAACAACGTACAGATCTGCAAATACTAACTTGAAACTTCACAGACATTCCAGACTTCAGTCACAGTCAGATCATAACATTTACAACAAAAAACATGCGTCAGTATTCAGATCTAGATTGTCCATGATCAAACCACATAATGATAATTCATTTCAGGCTTTATGATCCCAATCCATCAACCATCATCGACCACATAGGTGCATCCTTCAATCAGATCAAGCAAAGCATCAGAATCTCATAACCTACATATATGATCTAACACATCATAAGATATTCAATACTTGCACACTTGGCCTTATGATCTTCTCTTCCTTATATATCTTTAGGCCCTTTGTCAATACCTTGGACCAAAAACACTTAGTACCAATGCCTTGGACCAAAACCACTTAGGACCAATACCTTGGACCAAATACCTAGGGTCAATACCACAAACCAAATACCTTGTTCCAAAAACTTGATTTTCCATCTCATACGCGCTTTTCCTTCTGTGAAAGTGCGTGTGTACGTATACACACTTTTTGTTCTGTTAACTCGCGTGTATACGCTGCTTGGACAAGGTGAACCAGCGTATGCTTCTTAAACTATTCTCTTTCTTCAATCTCTGGAGTCTAATCTGTAATCCTTTGCTCTTAACCTACTGTACTATGAACTGTCATTTGAGTGAGTTGCCATTGTACATTACTCCTGAACTGATTCCTTTGAACTGCCCTACATTTTTCCACATCTGTAAACACAACTGCCATGCATTTTGTCACATCTGATATCTCTTATGTAGATTCATCTAGTTATCATATACAAGTGAGTTGTTTTGCTATAAGTGGGTTGCAATCAAGTACAACACGTGCATCATAATGCCAACAATCTCCCCCTTTGGACTTGATGGCAACCATGTTGGTGTTGATTACTGCAAGTTGTAGAAACTATTAGAGATAACAAGCAACAACAAAATAGTCTCCCCCTTTGACATCAAGGGCAAAGGGCTAACCAAAATGAAGACTTCCATATCTGAATAGCTAAAGATGAATACTGATTATTCTCCCCCTAGGCACATGCTGAATTTTCTGATTAAAATCCTGCTTTGTACATGCTAAGATGCACTATACCATCCATGCTCCCCCTGAGCATATACAAAGTTTGCAAAAATATTTTCCAAAATAACATGACTATAACTCAACTATGTGATTTTGACCTTCCTATCACCAATGAGTCATACATACATCAATCTCCCAACCAAGTGGGGATATACCAAATTTGACTCATCCACCCAACCAAGTGGGGATATACCAATTGCTTATACATGACTAAAATATAGCAATTATTACATCATCCTTCCCATGTATAGTGGGGGTACAAATTACATCATATGACCAAAAAGGACTCATCAAAAGACTACGAAAGACAGAGACAAATTATTACATCATGGTATGAACTTTACATCAAATGATATACATGGCATTTATAACAGATACCAAATATCTAAACAAGACCATGATAGTCATCAGCAACTATCATACATCATGTATGATCTGCACCATAAGCATCTGTCAATAGCATCTAGACCAACAACATGTATATGTCTGTCATTAGTTCCCAAGATATGATAGTGTAATTATCATCAATGTGTGACAAAGTATGCTGCATATAGATATCAACTCATCCTCTTGATCTCATCAAGATCAACTTGCTCTGTTTTCTTAGTAGAAAGAGCCTTATCGTAACCTTCAATGAATCAACTAAGCATATTTCATATCTCCAAGCAGTAACACAAAACATATCATATATATGTGAAAACAACATGGTCATCATCTATGATCATAGCATCATCATCACGAACTGCATGATATTTCCACAAGAACCCTCAATATATCAACCATGTATCATCACTAGGAAACATCTCACATCTGATAAGCATCAACCAATCATCATAAGGTAAGAAGTCATCATCATTATGTGACTAAGTAACCCATGTATCTAAATATCCATGTCTTCAAATACCTTTGTCTTCATGAGACCTGAAATAACACCATTCTCTTGGCCAACCAACGATATTTTTCAATATGCAACTTAAGTAATCATCCATGTATCCAACATACTATGTATCCATCAACTATGTATCTAGCAAACCATGAGCTCATGGTCATTTCTCAAGCTTTCTTGATACCATCAACAACAACAATCCTCAACCATGTGAGAGCCAAGAACTATAGGAATCTTTCATTATCAAAAGTCATTTACAATCATCCATAAATCTGATCTAAATAACAACTATGTAACCCCAAACAATACAAGTATCATCTGAGATTTCATCATGGGAAACTCATAACCATAAGATAGCATGATGTATCATTTAAACACTTTAGCCACATAAACATCATTACCATTAATAAGAATCATTAGGTACTTCTAAACATAATGCCAACAATGCATTATTAGAAGCATAACATATTCTCCCCTTGAACCTCTGCCACTTGTTCATTGTCTAATCTAATCATTGCATACAACAGTACGAAATATCAAGGCATCATCATCAATTAGATATACATCAAGTTATAAACAACTTATGAGGATCAAGAGCACTTATAAATAACATCCACATACTCTAGTCATCTATCAGCAAGATAGAAAAGATAATTGATAATTATCTGAATCATATCAAATCGTTTTTTTGAGTCTGTCCCACTGCTTCTTCATTAAACCAACATATACCCGATTGTGCAGCTTTGAACTCATGCATATACGTGACTTGTCTTCATGAAACTTGCGTATGAGATTTAGAACACTGAAGTTTCACACTTTCAACTCCCCCTGAGTTTGTTATGTCTGTACACTATGCCATGCCACATTTTTCTAACTGCACTTCCTTCTTCTTCCATATCTTCGAGTGTGATGATGTTTTCTCCTTTTGGGATGGTGCTTGAAATTGTTTCCTATATTCCTTTTCTATATGTCCAAACTTGTTACATGCATAACATCTTACATGTTTCATATTCCTTCTATAACAGTCAATGGATTTGTGACCAAACATATTGCAAGAAAAACAATATCCCTTGAAGTACTTGGAGGCTGATGATCTTTCTATGTGACAGTTATTAGCTTGAACCATTCTACTTCTACATCTTGCTGCAACATGTCCAAACCTATGACATATAAAACATTCAACATTATTCATCAGAGGAAATAAATAACTATCACTTCCATAGTTAGGAGCAAAAGGTTTTCTTTGAAGAATTTCTTTCCTTGGTTGTTGATGGGGTTGACCTCTCATCTCCTTATTGAGAAATTTAGATTTTTCATTAGAGTTCCTTGCTTCACTTTGTGAGCTAGATTAATCTTCAACAGATTCATGAAAACCAAGACCAGTTTTGATGGTAGGAGACCTTTGACTACTAAGAATATTATCCAAAATTTTAGTACTGTCTTGAAATCGTAACAGTTTATCCTTTTCTTCTAATTTACCTTTTAGGATATTTACCTCAACTTGATATTTCTCTTCCTTCTCAAGATACTGCTTCTTCATGATTTCTTTAGCTTTTCTTCCTTCTTCCACTTGTTTCTTTAATTCGAGAAATTCATTTTCTTGTTCTTTAAATACTTGAAGTAGTTCTTCATTTTGCTTATTCGATATTTCAAGAGCTTCTTTTAGAGAGAGGATCTTAGATTCAAGACTTTCATAATAACTGGATCTATCTTTAAGTTTATTAATTTTTGTACTCTTTTTACTTACTTCATTTCTTAATGATGTCACTTCATCCTGCAGCTTTTGACATTGATCTTCCTCTTCCTTGTACTGCTTCCTTCCTCCAACTGAGCTTTTAATCTGGTAACTTCTTCTCTGAAGGCACACTCCCTTTTGTTCAATAGATCTTGTTGATCTCTAATTTTGTCTGTGAGATTTTTAAATTCCACCTCTATTTGATATCTTTCTCTTTCACCCATAAGAGTAAATTTAGTTGTTTCGCTATCACTTTCATCATCTTCAAATGAACAGAGAAATGGATCACCAAAGGAAAACAAATTCATACCTGATAGATCTTTTTCTTATTCATATTCATTCTGAGGTGATTCTGAATCTGAAGAGTTGCTTCCACATAATTCCCAATCGTCTCTCCCACTGTCACAGTTCCTTTGAGATGCCTTCTTCTTTCGAGGTGCTTTCTTCTTTCCCATTGTTTCTACGAATCTCCTTCAAGCGATCAAGCTTCTGCCAAAGGACCTGATCTGATACAAATTGTTGGAAATAATACTGAGAGGGGGGAGGTGAATCAGTATTTACAAATCAATAACTTTTTCATTTCCATAATCAGATTTATATACGCTACTTCAGTGAAGAGAACTCGCGTGTGCACGCAACTGTTCTTAAGGCAACCAACGTATATCCAGTGAAATTATGATTCAGTTAATTCATCATATGTTGATATTTAATCAGTGCATCAGTACATTATTAAACATTAAACAGTAACCATGTGCAGTAATAATAGAATAAACCATCACACATAAGCAACACACATGAACACCAATATTTAAGGTGGAAACCCAATGTGGGTGGAAACCACCTGCTGTTGTCGTCTCTGTATTCTTTTGATAATAAGAAAATTTGTTTACAATCTTGTACTAGTGCAGACTCATACCAGTATGCAAGCTTCTATGTGTAGAAGGTTACAACCTTCTCTCCTTCTCTAGCTTCTTCTGGAAGGGAGTTACAACCCCCTAGCTCTTGTACTAGCCTATATGTTTACTAGTACATAGGCGCCGACCTACTGAAGGCTCCAACCTTCACTTGTTTTCCAGCTACTACTAGAACGGAGCTCCAACCCCCTAGCTCTTGTACTAACCGATATGTTTACCACTGCGTAGGTGCTGGCCTATAGAAGCCTACGACCTTGTCTCTTCCTCCAGGGACCACGTTTCATAAATTTCCAGATTGGAAACTCCTAGTACAGAACAACACTATATGTAGGCCACGTTTCATCCAATTTTCATACAGGACCCATCAACAACATTGAAGCTTAGAATCAATCACCATTGCAATACAACCATCAAATATATATACATCAACCAATCACTGAAACTCAATCATCAATCTCTAAATCAACAAAACTCAATCAATCACTAACAACCTCTGAACCTCTGGCACAACTGAATCAACCATTCATTCATACCTAATCAACTTCAACCAATCAACTATAATAGATAAATCATTGTAACCTGTACATAGATCTGAACCTAGAACATTGCATCATCATTTTGAACCAGCTATAACCTCAAAAACCATGCATTAGAGTGTATACGCTACTTGGAAGAGCCGAACTAGCATGTATATGCAACTTCACCAAAGCGAACCAATGTATAGATCTGTAAATACTTACTTATAAGTTCGCTACACTTCCTGACTTCATACATATCCATATCATCACATATAAAGGATAAAACATGTATTAGCAATCAAATCTAGTCTATCCATTATCAAATCACATAATGATAAGTCATTATGATCCTGATCCATCATTAGATCTCATCCATCATCATTGAAGCAAATCACAATCAATCAATAAGAACATTTAGAATATGGTCACCAGAAAGCATAACCCAAAATTCTGCATCAGCAACCAAAACCAATTGCAACTTCAAACATCATAGTTCATAATGTATACTCTACTTTGATGTGTTAAACCAACGTGTATACGCGCTTTTACCAAAGCGAAACAGCATACACATCTGCAAATACTAACTTGAAACTTCACAGACATTCCAAACTTCAGTCACACTCAGATCATAACATTTACAGAATAAAACATGCGTCAGTATTCAGATCTAGACTATCCATGATCAAACCACATAATGATAATTCATTTTAGGCTTTATGATCCCGATCCATCAACCATCATCAATAACATAGGCACATCTTTCGACCAGATCAAGAAAAGCATCAGAAGCTCATAACCTACATATATGATCTAACACATCGTAAGATATCCAATACTTGCACACTTGGCCTTATGATATTCTCTTCCTTATATAGCTTTAGGCCCTTTGTTAATACCTTGGACCAAAAAAACTTAGTACTAATACCTTGGACCAAAACCACTTAGGACCAATACCTTGGACCAAATACCTAGGGTCAATACCACGGACCAAATACCTTGGACCAAAAACTTGATTTTCCATCTCATACGTGCTTTTCCTTCTGTGAAAGTGCATGTGTACGTATACGTACTTTTTGTTCTGTTAACCCACGTGTATACACTTCTTGGACAAGGTGAGCTAGCATATGCTTCTTAAACTATTCCCTTTCTTCAACCTTTGGAGTTTGATATGTAATCCTTTGTTGTTAACCTATTGTACTATGAACTATCATCTGAGTGTCAGTTGCCATTATGCATTACTTCTGAACTGATTCCTTTGAACTGCCCTACATTTTGTCACATCTGTAAACACAACTGCTATGCATTTTGTCACATTTGATATCTCTTCTGTAGATTCATCTAGTTATCATATACAAGTGAGTTGTTCTACTATAAGTGGGTTGCCATCAAGTACAACACATGCATCATAATGCCAACATGAGTCTCATTCAGTAAAATGACAACTTGTTGGCTCTGAAAATTGGTACTGCAAATTCGATTTCACTTGCAAAAAACAAATTAATATTCTCTTTTGGAGTGATTTTTGTTCTAGTAACATGTATAAATTCCTTGTAGATTCAATCTACTAATTGTAATTTACTAAAATAATAGACTTGAATCTACTCTACTCATTAGCGGAAACAATTAATTGAGCAAGAAATCATGAATCATAAAGAGAAATAATTCAATCAACATGTTAGAGAATGATTTCCCATGGAAAGCCACAACGAAAAAACCTGCTATATGTATATTGCCCTAATCAGAAAATACGAGAATATTACAATGCTTTGCTCTAGCTTGAGAAACCTCTGCACTATCTCTATCTGTCTCACAACTTCCTAGACAAGCTTAGGCCAATACTTAACCAATTTTTTTGCTGCCCAAGTCCCTATTTCCTTGTGTTGTTTCCTTGGGAATTATCCCCTTATTAATTAGGGAAGTTCGTCAACATGAATTAAAAATTCCTCATAGACCTTCCTCCAACTACATGCACCACCTATACAATTAAGATGATTATACAAATGATATTACATTGCCCTTGAACTCCAATCTCAACTGGGTAACTCTCATATATGACATGCATGAGTTATTTATGAGTGAATCATCATTTAACTCATTGAACACATGAAGCAACACCCCACTATCTAACCTCCTACGGGTTCTTCCATCAGTTGGAACTAGTTTAAATGACTTTAACTCAGCAAAATCACATAACCATTCTTTTGTCGACGCGTTTCGAACCAACCAGTGTGGTTCATCGTCAGGACAAGTTGAAGAACGAATCCGGTTTAGCTGATTAAATAGAGTGTGCAGAGACTCCAACGACTATATTGCCAACGACTAATTTGACCTAATGATTCTAGTCAAACCATTAATTTAATTATTAACATTCCTATAAATAGCTGCAACAGGTAAATTAGTTAATTTATATCTAAAATTAATATCATTTTATAATTTGAGTATATAATATAATATCCATATTTATTAAAATGGTCATATATTTATTAAATAATCTATAATTATTATTATTCTAATATTATTTAAATATAAATGAATGGTATTAAGTTATGTTATAGTTACCATAGGTAATTGTTCTTTAAATTGTACTATCCTTTAATATATATAAATGAATGTTATATAGTTACATTCGGTAATTGTTCTTTAAAATATACTATTCTTTATAATATAATAGCCATATTTATTATAATGGTCACATATTTATTAAATAATCTATAATTATTATTATTCTAATCATATCTAAACATAAATGAATGGTGTTATTTTTAGAATATATTTACATTAGGTAATTGTTCTTTAAAAGTACTATTCTTTATTTATTATTTAAATATAATGGTTCATTTGAATAATATAAATTAATAATTCACAATTCCAATATTATTAAAAACAACAAGTAAATAGGATTCTTATTAAATTATTATTATAAAGTTCATGTTTATTAATATTATAATTACATCATATATATATATATATATATATTTATTTTTAATATCTTTTCTTGAATATATTTTAAACCTAAAGGTAAATTAGGTCTCCTCTTATATAAACCATTTTTAAATATAAGAGGAGACCTAATTTACCTTTAGGTTTAAAATATATTCAAGAAAAGATATTAAAAATAAATATATATATATATATATGATGTAATTATAATATTAATAAACATGAACTTTATAATAATAATTTAATAAGAATCCTATTTACTTGTTGTTTTTAATAATATTGGAATTGTGAATTATTAATTTATATTATTCAAATGAACCATTATATTTAAATAATAAATAAAGAATAGTACTTTTAAAGAACAATTACCTAATGTAAATATATTCTAAAAATAACACCATTCATTTATGTTTAGATATGATTAGAATAATAATAATTATAGATTATTTAATAAATATGTGACCATTATAATAAATATGGCTATTATATTATAAAGAATAGTATATTTTAAAGAACAATTACCGAATGTAACTATATAACATTCATTTATATATATTAAAGGATAGTACAATTTAAAGAACAATTACCTATGGTAACTATAACATAACTTAATACCATTCATTTATATTTAAATAATATTAGAATAATAATAATTATAGATTATTTAATAAATATATGACCATTTTAATAAATATGGATATTATATTATATACTCAAATTATAAAATGATTTTAATTTTAGATATAAATTAACTAATTTACCTGTTGCAGCTATTTATAGGAATGTTAATAATTAAATTAATGGTTTGACTAGAATCATTAGGTCAAATTAGTCGTTGGCAATATAGTCGTTGGAGTCTCTGCACACTCTATTTAATCAGCTAAACCAGATTCGTTCTTCAACTTGTCCTGACGATGAACCACACTGGTTGGTTCGAAACGCGTCGACAAAAGAATGGTTATGTGATTTTGCTGAAGATTATCTAAACAATGTCATGGATCACAGAAGTCTAAATTCCTGACTTTAACTCAGTTAAACTAAACTAATTAATTACAACTCAAAATAAAATCAACCAGGCCTCCTATAAAGTAGGAGACACTCTATATTACTCAAGTTAGACCCTCAACTCGAATTAACTGAGCCAACTAAGTCAAAATAACTTAGTTAACTAATACAAGTTGTCTTGTGATGCGGAATTACAATTTTATTCCTAATTTAATTCAAGGAAAAAATTAAAACATGATTTTATTGTTGCATTTTCAACATACTGAACACATTTTTGAAAACTACACATTAAATCATCGACAAAGCAATGCTTCCATAGCTCCTTTGCATCTTGATATCAAATAAAATTAGCCCAATTACCCACCCTTATTTCACATTTGATATACATCTAAACTAAACTAATAAGCCAAAACCGTTAATTAATTGATTAATATGTAGTCTTTCCATGAGGGAGGTGTGCAAAAGAAGTGTGTGGAGGGGGAATGTATGTAAAGATACAAATAGTGTGGAAGAAGGTTTTGTTCCTCCTTCCATACTCACATTAAAAATACATATAATTTAATATTGTATAATAACTATTTAATTGACAAATGTGAAATGACAAATGCACTTAGTATTTGGGAAGCTCGAATAAAACGAACTGACATTGACATAGTAGTGGGGACAATTAATCGCTCACTTTCTATTCCCAAAAAATTAATAATCTAAAACCACTAATTAATTTATTAATATGTACTATGCAATAATGTATGTGCAGATATAGAACATTGTGGAAGAAAGTTTTTGTTCTTTACTCCACACACTCGTTCTCCTGCACAACATTTCTTCCTCACATTCGTTTAAAAACGACTTCATTTAATATTGGATTATAATATTTAATTCAAAATTGTGAGGACAAAAATGCACATAGTATTTGGGAACCATGAATATCAAAATTCATCGTTTCTACTTTGATCCACCTTTTAAACAATCGAAGGCATCAAACATATTTTTGAAAACCACACATCGGGTCATCGAAAAATAAGTTTTTCCATAGCTCCTTAGCATGCTGATATCAAATAAAATGAGCCCACATTGACATATTAGTGGGGACAATTAATCACCCACTCAAACTTTAATAAGCCAAAATTGCTACTTAATTGATTAATATGTAGTGTTGTGTGGGAGGGAGGTGTGTAGAAGAAGTGTACGAAGGGTGAAGGCATGTGGAGGTATGGAACATTCTACAAGAAACCGTGTATTCCGTTCTCCACACACACAAACCTAATATACACATAAACTAGACTTTTTATGCCCCAAAATTTAATATGCCAAAAACACTAATTAATTGATTAATATGCGATATTGTATGATAGGGATTTGTGTGGAAAAAGTGTGAAAAGGGGAAATGTATGTGGAGATACGAAGCATTCTAGAAGAAAACTTTTGTTTCTTTCTTTGCATACCCATTCTCCTACACAACACTTCTTCCACACATGCATTAAAAATACAATTTCATCTAATATTGGAAAATAAGTATTTAATTCACAAATATGAGATCACAGGTACACAAAGTATTTGGGAATCATGAATCCAAGATCTATAATTTTTACTTTGATACAATATTTAAATGACCAAAGTTGTCAAACATAGTTTTGAAAACTACACATTGGATCATTAGTAAGGAAGCGTTTCCATAAATCCTTTACATCCTAATATCAAATAAAACAAGCTTAATCAACCACCCTTAAGTCACACCTGATATACACATAAACCAAACTTTTGATACCTTAAAGTTTTATAAGACAAAATCACTAATTAATTGATTAATATGTAGTGTTGAGATATATGCAGAAGAAGTGTGCAAAGGAGAAATGTATGAGGAGATGCAAAGCATTTTGAATGAAAGTATATATTCCTTGCTTTGCGCACCAGTTCTCCAAGACAACACTTCTTCCTCACACACATTAAAAAGGAAATTCATTTAATATTGGATACTAAATTTATGCTTAAAGTCAAAATAATTTCATATATGTGTTACACTAAAAAATGTCACCTTGACTACTTACAGTTAGTATGGCTCCAATCAACAAGTCATGCTACCCTCTTAGGCAAGTCTCATGCCTCTGTTATCCATCTCAAACTCAAAGAAGAGAGAAAGTCTTGTAAAAATCATGTTTATCTCTGGGGTCGCAGGTTCTCTCTAGCCTTACCTGCGGGGACGCTGACCATGTTCACAAAATCCGCGTCCATAGACGCTCTGTATGTTAAGGGACAGGTGCGTCCCTCTGTAAAAGGCAAAATGCGCGAGTTTTATCTTGAAAAAGTTACTTGTGGTTACTTCTAGAACATTCTAGAGGTCGGTTTGATGAAATGGATGCGCCTCCAGTTGGTTCATGTATCTCTATTAAGGGGGAACTTATCCCATCAATAAGGGAGCTATCCCACCCATAGAGGGGGATGATCCCATTGATAGTGGACCTGAATAACCTCTTTACAGCACTATAAATGAAGGCATTGAGCCAGAAGGAGAGGAGGTTGGAGCTATACATTTTCTTTGGGTAAATGCTGCAGGATTTAGGTCTTCCATTAGAGCCTTTGTGAGGAGAGATTGTCTTCACTTGATTCTACTTAGGAGAGGGTGAGCTTTGTCAAAGTAGAGGAAAACCCTTGATGGACCCTGGGAGGAACTTGCACAACACCAAGGCCAGGTTGTAAGAGTTTCTTTGTTTCGTTATTAATACAAACTGGTTTATTTTTCTCAATAGCTTGTGTTAATGAGTTATTTCATGTGTTCCTTGGTCTGCATGTTGAATATATGTTTTATTATATGAAATGCAAGTGCTTGGTAATTGTTTGATTGTTTGTGGTTGCAGGAATTGACTTGAAGGAGGAGCTCATCCGGATCGTCAAGAACGGACTTCAACAACAGCGTTTTGGAATAAGGTAAGCCTAAACACTTGTAGTTTTCATGTTGTAAAAGGTGTATTTAGAGAAAGATCACTCCATTTTGTCTTGTTTGTCATTAGAATGTCTTAGACTTCTAGGAAGGTCAGTCGTGTCCGCACCCTTGACAGATTCCGTGTGACAAATTGGCGACTCCATTTCGGTCCGGAGAGCTTACTGTTTGTGTGTGGTTTGACTCCTAGATTTGATAGCGCGTGTTAATTTGTTTGTTTTTACTTTTAGAGACCATAGGTGTGAATTGTGAATTTTAGTTGTTAAGTGTGAATTGTGAATTGTTAATTTTAGTTTTAAATTGTTAATAAAATTCACTGAAGTTGAATATAATGGCAAATGTTCCGGAATTTATCAACCTAGGAACCCCTCCTAATGAGAATCCTAGTACTTTTCCTTACTTTGGAAATGTTGGTCCTCCTTATATGGCTACTTTGTCATTACCTGGATTTACAATAGGATTACCAATATGGTTATTTTCAACTTCGTTGGCCCAAAGTACTCCAATTGTTCCACCTCAACCGGATGCTTCACCTCAACAGCGTTCACCATCTCAACATCACCAAGCTTCTGTTGACCCTTTACCTTCTTCGCCTAATTTTTCTTCCTCCATTTCTTCCTCTTCGCCTGGTAAAAGCCTTGATGCTAGTAACCAGGAGGTTAAGAAGAAGAAGAAAGGGAAGAAGAAGAAGAAGAAGAAGAAGAAGCAAGATAAGAAAGAAGTCAACCAACCAACCATGGCTGTAAGTGTTAGTTGTGTTGAGGAAAATTCCGACATGCACCGTAAACCCAAATACCCTTGCAAGCTTTGTAAGGGTGACCACTTCCTTGTCAATTGTCCTGGTATTCCAAAGGTCTTGGAAGTATGGTCAGAAAAATCTCATCAACTTTCTGTTGATCCATCAACCAGTGATAGTCAGGTTCCTGGGGAAAAGGGTAAAGTTAGGTTTCCTTGTAAGTTATGCAAAGGGAGTCATCAAACTCACATTTTCCCTCACATGGATGAAGCCTCAACATTGTTTGAAAAACTTACTGTTCCACAGCAAGAATTTCCAACTGGTTACCGTAAACTTTCTCCCAACCTACCGTCAACTGACGGAGTGATTGATCTAAATTCAAGTACAGTCGATCACACTCTCCCATTGGAGAGTGAAACTCATGTCACTCAGGTTGATGATCCATTAGTTGATCAAGTGGTCGATTCCATTTCACATTCGGTCGATCACACTCTCCTTTTCGAGAGTAAATTTCATACCGCTGATGTTCTTCTTGTTACATCGGATTCTTCTATGCCGGGGGGCATTTCACCTGTTTCTACAGAACCCCCTCCAAGTACTGAGGTCTTTTCCTTTGATTGGAATAGACTGACAGAACCTCGTCTTCCTTCCTCCATCCCTTTCCAAATCATTGTCAAGGCTGGTGGTAGGGACATACATCGTACTCAGGTAGATGAGGGTGCTTCTGTTAGTATTTTATCCTCAGCTGTTTGGAAAGCTTTGGGTTCCCCTCAGCTTGCGCCTATTACACAGAATCTGAAAGCTTTTAACAGAACAATTAGTGAACCTTTAGGGATCCTTCCTAAGTTTTCTATTACCTTGGAAGGTAAAACTGTCTGTATTGATCTTATGGTAGTTCGAGGTCCCTTGGATTTCAATTTACTCCTTGGGCGAGACTATGTTTATGCAATGAAAGCTGTCGTATCGACACTCTTTCGCGTGATGTCTTTCCCTCAAAATGGCAGTATTGTGACTGTTGACCAGCTTTCGTTCCCTAGTCTTGTTTCAACTACCAATAATATGACACCCCTAAATGTTCCTGATTCTAAAGTGGTATCTACCCTGCCACGGGTTAATTATGTGGCAACTGGTCCCATGTTTTCAGTTACCGATGTAAGTGAGCCTCTCACTGTTGATTTAGATCCGGTAATTGACATGGAAAACTCTATGGGATTACTTGAACACGATGTTCTTATCCCTTTTGAGTCCCTTGACATGTGTTCCTTCCAGAGTACTATTCTTCCTTCTGATGAAGACCTCTTGGAAGCCATGATCAAGGTGTGTCCATTGACATGTCTTTCTTCCAGTTGGAAGCCATGATCAGGAACGAGGATAGTTTCTTCCTCTCTCAACCTCGTTAAAAAATGAAACTGGATGGTACGAGGAAAGTTCCTTTACTGAGTCAACCTCATTAAAAAATGAATCAGCTAGATTTTAGGATATGTAGATAGATTGTAGAAAGCAAGGTTTTTTGAGGATAGTTCCTGTTACTGAGTCGACCTCGTTAAAAAATGAATCAGTTGACGAGGATAGTTCCTGTTACTGAGTCAACCTCGTTAAAAAATGAATCAGGTATGAGGATAGTTCTTTTCTTGTGTCAACCTCTTTAAAAATGAAACAACTCCCTTTTCAAGTTAAATATTGAAAGTAAACCTTCATTTCATCCAGCCGGTTGAATGCAATGAAGCCTGGGGGGCATGTACCTCATTTCGCATCATTATGCTGGGGGCATGCGAACTTTTTGAGCATAGTTCCTTGTCTTGTGTCAAGCTCGTTAAAAAATGAAACAAGGGTAGGTTAAGTAGGTAGATTGTAGAGAGTAGTCATGAGCATAGTTCTTTATCTTGTGTCAAGCTCGTTAAAAAATGAAACAAGGATTTTAGAGCATAGTTCCTTGTCTTGTGTCAAGCTCATTAAAAAATGAATCAAGGTTTTTAGAGCACAGTTCCTTGTCTTGTGTCAAGCTCGTTAAAAAATGAATCAAGGTTTTTTAGAGTATAGTTTTTTGTTAGGTAGATTGTAGAGAGTAGTTACGAGCATAGTTCCTTATCTTGTGTCAAGCTCGTTTAAAAAATGAAACAACTCCCTCAAGTCTTTCCAAGATCTTGAAAGTAAAGCTTCATTCCATCCACCTCATTGAATGCAATGAAGCTTGGGGGGCATGTACCTTGATTTGCATCATTATGCTGGGGGCATGAGAACTTATAACAAGCATAGTTTTTCGTTTCAAGCTTGCGTAAACATGAAACCGAATCCGAGCATAGTTCTTTTCCTGTGTCAAGCTCGTTTAAAAATGAAACAAATCCTCCTCTACTTGAGTCGAGAGATTGACGAGATCTTATAAATGTTAAGTTTTTAGGTTAGTTATTTCAGTTTTTTGCATAATTTTCTTATAGTTTTAGGTCGAGTCTTTCAAATGATCTCGTAACTAAACCTTCGTTTCATCCAATTGGTTGAATGAAATGAAGCTAGGGGGGCATGCACTCTAGCAGTTATGCTTAGGGGGCATCAAGCACAGTTTTATCTCTGTTTCAAGCTTGTGTAAAAATGAAACTACTTTGAAGCATAGTTTTTGTCTGTTTCAAGCTTCTGTAAAAATGAAACCTATCTCGAGTCAATTTCAGTTATTTTCAAGACTCGTTAAACTCGTGAAAATCTCGAGATTATTTTGTTATCTTTCATTCTCGTAAAACAAATGAAAATACCGAGTTCTTTCCGTCTTTTCCTGCTCGTAAATTAAATTGAAAGTCGGCCATATGAGTACATTTTTATCCCTTTTTCGAACTCATTAAAATTTACGAAAAAGTGAAAACCATGAGTACATTTTTATCCCTTTTTCGAACTCGTTAAAACTTACGAAAAAGTGAAACCTTGGAGTTCTCTTTTAAGCCCTTTTCAGACTCTTAAAACATGAAAAGATTGCCGAGAGTTTCTTTTACACTCGTTAAAACGGAATTAAAAGACGGTCCCCTTTTAGCTCTTTTCTGACCGCAAAATCAGGAAAAGATTGCCGGGTTTTTGTCGTTTCGAACTCGATAAGGAAATAAAACGACGTGTCCTTGATCGCTTTTTACTTTTCAGGTTAACGACACTACTATGAAAGTACTCCTTGGTCGTAAGATCAAGCGGTTCCCCCAGGTATTATTTTATACTTTTTCGGGCTTGAGGGACACAAATATACGAAAAAGTTCAACGTGGAGTCTCCTTTAGTTTTTTCAGACTCTCTAAAAATGAAAAACGCCGAGTTTCTTCTATACTGGGCTCGTTAAATTTTTACAGTAGAGGACCTGTTCAATTACAAATAGGAACGAACCACTCCTTCCTAGGGTTCGAATTTAAACTAGGTTGGACTCGTCCGAAGGATGAGCTTATAATCAAGCATATGTTATCCTCCTCAAGCTTGTTAAAAATAAAGAGGTACTTGCCAGAAATGGTGGGGGAAAAAAGAGAAGAATGAACCTACTTGTCATCTTTTGTCTCAGAAGAAACTTTATTACCGCTCTTGAACACGACACTTTTCATTCACCTGGGTTGGGAAATCTTTTACCTCACAGTTGACCAAGTCACTTTGAAAGTCTTTAACCGGGTTTCGGGGATTAACTTTGAGTTATTCGTCACCAAGCCATCTGTTGTGTCGTTATGTGTTCAAGAGGCCTGCAAGCAAAAACTTTCATCTGCAAAATACTTGTCATCCATTTGACCATCCCTGAGTCAGTCCTTACAGCAACATTTCTTCAACTTGAACAATGATTTCGTGTTGCGGGCTTGCCTGCAACGGGTCGCTTTCTATCGACATCGACACATTATCTAGAAAGATGACTTAGGAATCGACAGTACCTTGAAGTCTGCATGAATCAATGGCAGGTTTCTCGCCTTTGACGTCAGTTTACATCATTGACTTTCGATCAGAGGATTCCGTGAAGTGTTCGACATCAAAACATCTATTCACATTTCACGGGTTGTGCTTGGTACTTTGAGAACCATTGACATTACTGGTGGTTTCTCTCACGCTTGTTAATAGTTTACATCATTGACTGGTAATCAAGTGGTTTCTACCATGTTCGACATCGAATCATTTAATCACATGGCTAGAATCGTACCAATTCGAGAAGTAGAAGTGAAGACCCTGGATCTAGTTTCTACCATCCAGGCTGCGAGGAGTTTTGTATTCATTATCTATGTAGACTAATCATAAACAGATGGCTGCGTCCATACTGTGTCTACAAAAGTCTATAAAAATGATGTACTGCAAGATCATTCCTGTATCAGAGTAGTTAGTCCATTAGTTAAAGTTTTGAATCTGAGTATGGGAATGCCTACCTCAGTGATGATATAATCTTATCCATGTATTTTGTGTTGAAAATTGCAGGTTCCAACCAGGCCATCCACAAGGCAATCCTTGAAATGATAAAGCGCTTCACCCTTCCTAGAATTACAAAACCCTATTCTATTCCAGGCTTCGCACTTTAGGGGGCAATCTGTTACACTAAAAAATGTCACCTTGACTACTTACAGTTAGTATGGCTCCAATCAACAAGTCATGCTACCCTCTTAGGCAAGTCTCATGCCTCTGTTATCCATCTCAAACTCAAAGAAGAGAGAAAGTCTTGTAAAAATCATGTTTATCTCTGGGGTCGCAGGTTCTCTCTAGCCTTACCTGCGGGGACGCTGACCATGTTCACAAAATCCGCGTCCATAGACGCTCTGTATGTTAAGGGACAGGTGCGTCCCTCTGTAAAAGGCAAAATGCGCGAGTTTTATCTTGAAAAAGTTACTTGTGGTTACTTCTAGAACATTCTAGAGGTCGGTTTGATGAAATGGATGCGCCTCCAGTTGGTTCATGTATCTCTATTAAGGGGGAACTTATCCCATCAATAAGGGAGCTATCCCACCCATAGAGGGGGATGATCCCATTGATAGTGGACCTGAATAACCTCTTTACAGCACTATAAATGAAGGCATTGAGCCAGAAGGAGAGGAGGTTGGAGCTATACATTTTCTTTGGGTAAATGCTGCAGGATTTAGGTCTTCCATTAGAGCCTTTGTGAGGAGAGATTGTCTTCACTTGATTCTACTTAGGAGAGGGTGAGCTTTGTCAAAGTAGAGGAAAACCCTTGATGGACCCTGGGAGGAACTTGCACAACACCAAGGCCAGGTTGTAAGAGTTTCTTTGTTTCGTTATTAATACAAACTGGTTTATTTTTCTCAATAGCTTGTGTTAATGAGTTATTTCATGTGTTCCTTGGTCTGCATGTTGAATATATGTTTTATTATATGAAATGCAAGTGCTTGGTAATTGTTTGATTGTTTGTGGTTGCAGGAATTGACTTGAAGGAGGAGCTCATCCGGATCGTCAAGAACGGACTTCAACAACAGCGTTTTGGAATAAGGTAAGCCTAAACACTTGTAGTTTTCATGTTGTAAAAGGTGTATTTAGAGAAAGATCACTCCATTTTGTCTTGTTTGTCATTAGAATGTCTTAGACTTCTAGGAAGGTCAGTCGTGTCCGCACCCTTGACAGATTCCGTGTGACAATATGCAGAAGAAATTTCTCTCTACACCCATGTTCTCCTGCACATACCCCCGCTTTCACACATCCTTTATTTCAAACAGTTGAATCTGTAAACATTTAAAAGGGAATAATAGGTAAATGCACTAGGAGTCCCTATGTTAATGTTAATGTCAATGTTAGTGTTAGAGAACTCACCAATGGAATATCCCCCTCCACCCCACTTATGTAAAGGACCTTCTCAAAGAATTATGTCAGTGTCAGTTTCAGAGCACTCGTGGACAAAATGGCCATATAGAAAGTTACTCTAATTTACATTTTTAAATGATTTATGAGGAATTGATAAATACTGAAATTAAATCTCTCTCCATGATGGGAATTATGTCACATCAAGGCTAAATCAACCAATTGAAAATTAGAAATAAGATTTTCAAAATTAGGAAAATATTTTTGAATTTATAGAAAAATGTAAATATCCAACATTTTCCAAAAACATTGGTTAAATTTACTAAAAAGCCACAAAACATAGCAAACCAATCAAGAATCAAGAGTCTTTCACCACGAGGTAAGTTTTATAGTCCTTGGTGAGGCAAGGATTAAAAAGGTTCCTACTACTCATTCACCTTTAGCATTACAGATACTTGCACCCAAAAGGAAAGCTTAAACATCTTTGTTTCTAATAAGGCTTGGGAACTACCAATGAAAATGGTTCACATTAACATCGGTTGACATGGGCCTTCTAGGAAACCTCCGACATAACTAATATTACATTCTAAGGCCAATTTTTATGTAGATTACTGCAACACACATTTCCTCATAATAACATATGTGTCATCAAAATAATATTGAATAAGAGTTGGATGGATGTTATTGTTGATTAAATCTGTATCGCATTGGGCATGGTTTGTTGAATAGTGTTCCACATATCACGATAGTATCATAATTATCGCAATATTATCACCAAAATACCCCACATTTATATTACCCACAACTTATCGTGATAATATCTCTGTTTTGAATTTATCACCATAATGTTGGTAATTATTATGATAATTTTGAAATTATCACCCAATTTGTCAATTTTAACATATTACCATTTTCTTAAAAAAATTAAACCCTAATTTTTAAAAAGTGATTTACAAGATTGAATTGTGAGGATACTCTTCCTATTTTCATCAAGAAAACAAGGATAAGTATATTGTTTTCATTTCCCAAGATTCATCTCATAATATACATACCCTAATATTTAATTGTAATATTAAATTCTTAAAATAAAAATGACGTTTTCCTTTGTCTTTCATTTTCATATTTTTACCTAAATTTTTAACATTACCATTAATTAACTCAAAATGTTTGAGAGTGGTTCCAACCTCATTGGATTTCCTATGGAGAAAGTGGAATTTTATATCCCACTTGAAATCCACTTAACTGTGTTTAGGATTTAACGATTGGTGGGATTGCAATGTTTCCACTGGATTCTGTGATGTGCGAGAGTATGAAAATAAAATTTAATCAAGATCACAAAGTCCTCTATGTACTTTGATGTTGGTGGCATTGACTTGAGCTCTTTCTTGATGACCCTAATAAAAATGTATGCTTCACTCAAACAAAATTATTTATTAGGATGTTAAGTTTTTTCTATCTTAATTTAATGTTTAAAGGGTGACCTTGATGAAGATGATCTCAATATTGGAAATGTTTTTTGTGTTATGTATCTATTCATTGTAGCATGATTTCCTTTGGATTTTGGAGGCCATTTAGAGTTTCTCTATTGATCTATTTCGATTCAAAGATGGATTGCACTAGGTGATATTTTGGTTATATGCACCCTGGTTATTTACATGAGAAAATTTCCAGATTTGAGAAAAATAATATGTATTCATATGGATGCACATGAATTATATTTTATTTTCAAATTTTCAATATTTTATGTATTTTTTGGTCAAACATTCTTTTGGTCTAGTTTTGATAACATTGTTGAGGATGAATTGACCATTTTCCATGAAGCAAAAAAAGGGGAAAGGAATTGTTTTCATTTCCATGATTCGTCTCGTAAGATACATTTATTTTTGTTTTGATATGATTTTGCATCATTCTATTAAATCTTTTGGCAAAAGACAAATATCATATTTTAATATCAATATGTAAAGTATATACTATCAATTCACATCTTATACATATTATATTTTGATTTTATTTTCATATTTATGTATAAATGTGTTTGTTTGATGTTAATGTTGTTTTATAAGTGAAAATTTTGAAAAAAAAGAGTTTATTTTTTATTTTTAAAGTTTTGAGATAATTTCCAATATTTTCCTGGATATTCGTGGATAAGGTTTAATGTTATTTCCTTGGTTTTAAAATACCTTGTGTTTTTAATATTAATCCCTTGGGTTTTTTAATCATATAGGTTTATAATGTTAATCCTAAGGTTTATAATATTAATCTTAGGGTTTAAACACAAGGGTTTAATGTTTATTATAGGGTTTATATTATTCCCATGGGTTTATGATACGTTGGGTTTATCAGTCCCATGTGTTTATGGTATCAATTGTTGATATTTTCTGTTTTATTAAATTTGGGAAAAATCTCATGTATGTGACAACAATAGGATTAGTTGTTATATTAGCTCCAGTATTTTTTGAGGAGGAGTTAATGCATCCTATATTTGTTGTGAGGGAATTTATGATTCAGTTTTATGCTCCAACTATATAGAAATGTAATCCGTAAAGGATTGTAAGAGTGTGTGTAAAGTGTGTAGAGAAAATAGGGAGAGATGAGAGTATGTGTGAAGAATTAGAATGGTTGTAATCTCCTTTGAATAATAAGATTGCCGATGCCTCTGTTCTGGTGGATGTAGCCCAGATTGGTTGGGTGAACCACGTTAAATCTCTGTGTTATGGTTTTGTGAGGTTTTTTTGTATGTGCTGCATATGTTTATTTTTATTTTAGCTGTGCTTTGTTTAGTCTAACAAGTGGTATTAGAGCGGTGCAGTGGAGCGTGGAGGGCCCATAACCTAAAAGTCTCTAGTTGTGGAGCTGTTGCGTGTGACAGATCGGCTGAAAGTGGAGTTTTGTCGATTGGTGCAGTTTTAGTAGAGACAATCGCGCCAATTTCTGGCAGTGAATGAATTGGCGCGTTTTATTTTTGAACAGAAGCGCCAATTGATGCAGATCCGAGTCTGATACTCGCGCCAAAGCTCCAATATCCCGATTGGCGTGGAATCGACGGGATTAAGAGCGCCGATTTTTTGTCACTTATACGAATTTTGCTCTGGTGAAGAGAATCTACTGTCAAAGGAGTGCCAGACAGTGGATTGTGTTTTAGGCACGGGTTTTCTGCTGTCAAGGAGCGCTCGACAGTTTTTTTTTTTTTTGCTGGTAAAGCTGCAATTTTTTGTTTTCTTTTCAAATTGCGTTTAAACGGTACAATAGAGGAATTTTTATTTGGAATTGGAGATTTTTTTATTGATACAACATGGCAAAAACTCAAAGCGCTCGTTTTGAGATCGAGAAGTTCAATGGCAAAAATAACTTCGAGATCTGGAAAGTGAAGATGCACGATCTGCTTGTGCAACAAGGCATGGCGAAGGCGCTGTTGGGAAGATCCAAACAGCCTTACCCTATGACAGATGATGAATGGAATGAATTGGATGGAAGAGCTCTGAGCGGTATTTGACTGCGTTTGGCGGATGATGTTTTGTTTAACATCGTGTCAGAGAAACTGCTGTTGGTTTGTGGAAAAAGTTGGAGAAGCTGTACATGACTAAATCCTTGACCAGTAAGATTCTTTTGAAGCGACAAGACCAGGGAACGGGATAATTCCCACTAAGCCCCGGTTCAACCGGCGGGCCAGTCGGGCTGTGAGCGCGGTGGGAACAGGATATTCCCAAAAAGCAAAAACCTCCAGGCTCGCCGGAATCATTTATGGAAGGAAAGAAGGGTAAAGTTCGACCTATTTGTTTTGAGAAAAGAAACCACGGTTGTGGCATCCTTTCTTCCCCTCAAAGATCGCTCCCAAAGAGAGGATCGGCAGGGGCTCGACTGATAAGGAGAGGAACTTTAGTTGCTCGACTGATAAGGATTGTACAGTCTACGCATGAAGGAAGGTATAGCTATTACTGATCATTTGAATGTCTTTAATACTCTCATGGTGCAATTAGAAAGTATAGAAGTAAAATTTGAATCAGAAGATAAAGCTATAACTTTATTGTGCTCGTTGCCCGAGTCATGGGATCATTTTGTTACTTCTATAAGTCTAAGTATATTAGAAACCCTTGAATTTGATGATATTGTTGGAGCTTTGTTGTCTGAAGAGAGAAGGAAGAGGTCAAATGCCGACACCTCTACATCAGAAGTAATGATGGCTAGAGGTCGTTCGAGAGAAAGATGCTCTGGTAAGCACAGTGACTCGCGTTCAAAATCGAAAGGGAAGAAGAGTAAGGTAAAGTGCTGGTTTTGTGGCAAACTGGGACATTTGAAGAAGGACTGTTGGAAGAGACAGCAAGCATCCAAAGAAGACTCTTCAACAGCAAAGCAAGAAGTAAACACGACAAATACAGGTTCGGCATCCAAGACAGGTATGGGTGATGAAGTGTTATCAGTTGATTTGTCAAGTCATGATCAACATTGGCTGTTAGATTCTGGTGCATCAAATCACATGTGTATTCATAGGGAATGGTTTCAAACTTATAAACCAATCAATGATGGAGTAGTTTACATGGGAAATGATGTCGCATGCAACATTGTGGGAATTGGAACTGTTTAGCCTAAAATGTTTGATGGGACAAATAAAATTTTAACTGATGTAAGACATGTACCTGAACTAAGGAAAAATTTCATTTCAATAGGAGTACTAGACACAAATGGATATAAAACCTTTATTCAAGGTGGAGTAATGAAAATTCATAAAGGAATTTTACTTGTAATGAAAGCAAAGAAAGTTGGAAATCTTTTTCAGTTAGAAGGAAGAACAGAGTCAGATCATGTTTCTATAGTGTCTGAAAATGACAGTAATTGTATTCGTTTATGGCATCAAAGGTTGGGCCATATGAGCGAAAGAGGATTAAAGATTTTATCTGATTGCAAGTTACTTCCTAGTCTAAAGACTGTTAAGTTAGATTTCTGCAAACATTATCTGTTTGGGAAACAAAGCAAGCAGAAGTTTCAAACTGGAAAACATACTAGTAAGGGAATCCTTGATTATATTCATTCTGATGTTTGGGTTCCATCTCCTACAACCTCATATGGAGGTTCGTCATATTTTGTATCTTTTATTGATGATTTCTCTAGGAAAGTGTGGGTCTACATGTTAAAGAAGAAGTCTGATGTGTTTACAGTTTTCAAACAGTTTAGAGCATTAGTTGAAAACATCATTGGAAGAACTATTAAATGTTTAAGAACTGATAATGGTGGTGAGTTTACTTCAAAGGAATTTGATAATTATTGCAAGGAAGCTGGGATCGAAAGACATAAAACCATTGTATATACTCCTCAACAAAATGGAGTTGCTAAACGCATGAACAAGACTCTTTTAGAGAGAGCAAGAAGTATGCTGAGTAACACCAATTTGTAGAAGGAATTGTGGACAGAAGCGGTTGCTACAACTTGCTATCTGGTAAATCGATCACCATCAACTGCAATAGGATGCAAAATTCCTCAATAGGTATGGAAAGGTCATCCTTGTGATTATTCTAAACTGAAAGTTTTTGGTTGTGATGCATATGCTCTAGTTCGAAAACATCAGCGTTCTAAATTAGATCCTAAATCAAAACGATATATCTTTGTTGGATATGGTGATGGGACTAAAGGATACAAATTGTGGGATCATGTTATAGACAATTTTGTGCCTTACAGCAACAAGCATGAATTGTCAATAATCCAAGGGATCCAAAGTTCCCTAAACATGATGTTCCTACCCCTAGAGGAACAAGGTCAGCAAACCAACAGCTCTCAGATCAGTTCTCCACCTGAAAACACTCAAAAACAAGCAATCCTGAAATCAAAGCAGGTGCTCCACTAGGTTTCTGCGCTAAAACTCAGTTGCTCCATGGTGTACCTGCGTTGCAAAGCAAGTGGGACAAAGGCCACCTGCGCTGAGCGAAAAGGGACAAGTGGCACAGTGAGTCATTGCTTTGGAATCTTCCAAAAATGACACTTGGATCAGGTATTTCGCCTTGTGATGAGTCAGAGGCTCTGTTTCTCCAAGTGGAAGTAAAGTTCTCCAAGTGGACTCAAGAACTGAAGATCAACTAAAGATTAACTGAAGAGAGAGAGGACACAAGGCAGCTACACATCAGTTGCAAGCTGACTCATCCTTTCTCAATTCATCTATATATTGGGCTCTCTCCTATGAGCTCAGGAGGCTGGAATTTTGTGCAAAGTAATGATATGCTGTTGGTTTCACTATTGAGTTATTGGGTGATTGTTTGAGAGAGGTGAAGAAGAGCAATTCTTTCTGCTGGGAGGTGTTGCTGGGTTGGAGCCTTCAATGGTTGTAATACTCTCAGAACCTTTATTTCTTCATTAATAAAAGCTATTGAGGTTCTTCTATGTGCTCTTGTTTCAATTGTATATTGTGATGATTGCATGTTTGGTTTACACTAATCCATGAACCAGTTATGATTGCATGCCTCTTGTAGTTTCCTTCTTTGTTATTTTGCAGGATCTCATCGTAGCTGGGCGAGCAGAAGAACAAAGAGCTAGGAGCAAGCGGCCAAAGAGAAGAGTTTGGATTCGACATTAAGCGCAAGGCAACGGTTAGTGCTTTCTCCATTCTCTTTTGCTTTCATAAAGAAGTAAACCTTAAGTAGTATGTTTTACAGTTGTTGCTAAGGAACTGTCACCCTTAGAGTGGGATAGGGTCATCCGAGTCGGATACTTTTCCCTACAACAAACTGGCGACTCCGCTGGGGATCGTATCCGTTTGATTGTGTTTGTAGTATTTTGCTATTCATTTCCTGAACAAAAGAGTACCAAATCGAAAAGCTTTTGACTATATCAAAAGCGAAGTAGAGGGCGGCTACTCTAGCTCATTTCTGAGCAAATTCATGATTTGAAGAGCTGATCTACAAGGATCCTTGTAAGCTCTTAGTGATAGCTTTGCACCTTCTTAATCATCCCTTTGAGTGTGCTTGACTGATTGCTTCTGATTTGAGCAAAAACCGTGCATTTTTGAGAAAATTATGACCCGGAAACTGTGAAAACGCAATTCTCGTTTTCCAAAGCAGGTAGTACACAGGCTACCTGCTTTGCAACGCAGGTCCCGAAGGGGCTACCTGCGCTGAGAGCCAGTTTGGCTGTGCAGAGCCTGCGTTGGCCCAAATTTGCCTAGTGCATTTGGGGTTTCCTCCTTTCTCTTGCCTGTTTTCACTTAGTTTTGCTGCTAGGTGTCAGTCTTGTGCCTGTTTTGAAACCAATATTACTTGCCATCATTCTGCCTCTGTTATATAATGAAATTGTACTTGTTCTTTGTATTTCTTACTCATTTACAATTTCCCATAACGAAAAGTAAACTAGTCATGCTTTTGGCCTTTTAGATCTGAACCTGTGTTAGGCATTTTGCTGGTCTAAAGAGTTAGCTTGTTTGCTGTCCATAGCTGATTAGTCATTTTACTTTCGTTAGTATGGTTTGATTTCATGTATTTCCAGTGATTAAGCAAGTGAATCTTAAGGTGTCTTTTGATTTTGGACAAACTTGTTTACTTTCGCTTTAAATCGAAATCAAAGTTATATAACCACTTTCTTTTTGTAATCCATCCACATTAAGAAAGGGAAAAGAAAATACATGCATTGTGCATTTTGCATTTGACTGTGTACTTGACGATTTAGGAAAAATTTGCATTTTAGTGTGTGCTCTATGATCTGTGTGAAAAGATTTGCCTTTCTTTTCCCTCAGTAGTTAAGGTTTTCAAAGTTGAAAGATTGAAAAGTTTGCTTCTCATCTTAGACTGCATTCAGGAATTTGTCATATACATCTCGTGGTGATCCTTAAAGGCAAACTGATAAGCAAGATCAACATTAAAATAAATCCAATTTACATAACAACGCTTTGTAACATAACGCAAACACATAGAGGTCTAGGTAGAGACGTGTTCCGGCGTCGTTAAACATAGTGATTGTCGATCTCTACGAAGGTGGGTGATTCCTCCTGAGAGTCGGTGGCACTAATACGGACTTGTGCTCCCACGTACCATCGCGTATATATTGGGAGACCCTTATAGGAAATTATCCTTTATCCATAGGAAGCCGTGTCGGCCGCCCTACTGATCGCGATGCAGTGAACACAGCATTCACGAAGATCGACCACCCGTACCGTAAAACGTATTCTGTGGTTTCGCGAAAAGTTTGGCACACCCTCTGCCTAGAACTCCAAAGCAGTTTCTTTTGGCCTTTTTCAAACTCTATAACTGAAAAATTCCATCCGAGCATTTGTCACTTCGGGCTCGTTAAAACATCGAAGGCGACTAGAGTCATCTTTAGCTTTTTCTCGACTCTTAAAACATGAAAAAGCAAGTTTGTGTCTAAAAGCATCGTTAATAAAATTTATTTTAAACGGAACATAATCACCTGTTATTCCCACGTTGATTTTTCAGTTGAAAAGTATGGAGCCCACCAACCAAGGAAACAACCTTGGTGGAAGTCCAAATCCCTTCTCCTCTTGGGGAGATGTTGGTGCGCCTCATATGGCAACATTGTCACTTCCAGGATTGACAATTGGCCTACCTGTATGGCTCTTTTCAACTAATGTAGTCCAGATCGCCACTAATCCTGAGCAGTCGAATCAACAGTCAGAACAGTCTAGAGCTACCCACCAGCCTTCCACTTCTTACAATTCTTCCTCTGATCCTTCATCTTCACAAGGAAGAGCCGGCAAAAGTCAGCCTCCCATGGAAAAGAAGGAAAAGAAGAAGAGAGAAAAGAAGCAGAAGGGGCCTATGGCGAAGGCGACTGGGGGCAAGAAAAAGACAGCTGACAAAAACCCACACACTGCACCAACCGGGCCTAAATCGCCATGTGTCATTTGCAAAGGGGCCCACTTCCATCGTGATTGTCCCTGTATTCCCCGGATACTAAGGGACTGGTCCCCAAGGTTGCACAATCCGGTAGCATCAACCTCTGGTGGTCATGTTGATTGCAGTCCGTCAACTAGCGAGAGTGAAGGACGAAGAGGGAGACCAAGATCACCCTGTATATTGTGTGAGGGCGATCATGCCGTCCACAAATGTCCATTCTTATATGAGGCAAGGAGAGTTTTGGAAGATCGCCCGGTTTCACCGTTACGACTTCCTCCTGGATACCAAAAACTCGCGCCTAATCCCTCGGTAGTTGAAAATCCAGCTGACCCGCTCAAGTGGTCAGCTGAAGTGTCGGTCATTGAAAATGAACCTACTGAATCCAGAACAGACGAAAGTCTAAAGGTCGAAACGGCGGTCGACCCCGTTCTTCCTTCGGAGGTTTCATCCTCCAATGACCTCGTCATTGAAGACCCATCTTCAAATGACACCCTCACTGAAGAGGATAAGGATGACACCGTCCATATTCTTTTCATCAACATAGACTCTGATGAGCATCAGGGCAATGCGCCCATTCCTTTATCGCAGGGAGGAACATCGTCAGGGTCGTATCCAGCCGTATATTCGGTCCCACCACCAAGCAACCTAGTTGTATCCTTTGATTGGAATCAACTAGGCAGACCCCGGTTACCAGCCAGTATCCCATTCAGAATCATAGTCCAAATCTACAGAATGGTGATGGCTGGAACTATCATTGATGAAGGGGCATCTGTGAGTATCCTTTCCTCTGTTGCTTGGAAAGCACTGGGTTGCCCGACGCTTTTACCTGAGATGAGAAATCTATCAGGTTTTGATAAAGGAACCAGTCACCCGTTAGGGATTCTCCCCAATGTTCCAGTTACATTGAAAGGGAAGACAGTTCATATGAACATCATGGTCGTCCAGGGACCCTTGGCATATAACTTACTCCTTGGACGAGACTATGTATATTGCATGGAGGCAATAGTGTCCTCGCTCTTTAGAGTCATGTGATTTCCGCACGAAGGAAGAATGGTCAAGCTCGTAGACCAACTTTCATTTCCAGGATCACACATTGCAAATAGTCAAATACCATCCCTTAACGGTTTATTCACTCAAGGAATGCCATCGCCTCCGGTTCTACTTCCCGATGAATGCGAGTAATTCGAGAAGAAAAGAATGGGGACCCAGGGGGCATGCACCCTGGCCTGCCTCGGGCAGAGAAAACCTTAGGTATAAAGTTAATTTCCGCAGAAGAATGGACTAGTCCGTACCCCGTCCAAAAAGGAAGAGAGGGTTGTTCTAGGATAAAATTCTTTTGTCAAAGTTATGTTGAAGCGGAAGAATCGCTCCCTTTGTCTAAAGAGGTGGGCTCTCCTAAGGAGGGGGTCTATTTGTGGCAGCAAGAAGGCACCATCTTTGAATGTCAAGCCTCACCCATTAAAACAATATGTTTTAAAAGAAAAGTAGGGGCAGTCTTCAAAGAAAGAGAGGAAATTGCTGCAACAAGTAGTCACCATCCTTAGCAACCTAATGATAGACATCGCCGAAAAGAGAGTTTAGTTTGCGGCAGCAAACAAAACCATTTTTCGGATAATAAGAAAGAGGCAGCGCCTCGAAATTATACTTTATACCTGGGGGCATGCAAACCTTTTGGAGTGCAAGCACGGGACGACTATTTATTTTTTTAAATTTTTAGGTCCTCCCTTTAAACCTGTAGGTCTAACCCGTTAAACTCGTAGGATTAGCCGTTTCCAGCTTGCATAAAGAAAGGATGTGGGGCAAAAGTCAAAACTTGCCAAATAGGAGCATAGCTTCGTGAGATAAAGCTCCTTAAAAAATAGCTATCTCACCTGAGGCGTTTCTTGTATTATGACTGGTATATTCGAGCAGTTTTAGCACACAGTTCATGCTCGTTAAAAAATAAACGCAAGATCCGAGCAGTTTTAGCGCATAGTTCATGCTCGTTAAAAAATAAACATAAGGTTGAGCAGTGTTCAAGCTCGTTAAAAAACGAACCCAGCCCGGTAAATAACCTTGGTAAATGTAACCTTTGACAGCCATATTAAAAGCCCTTGGTCGTGTTCTTGCAGTCTCACCTCCATCCGTTCATTTGGCCAATCGTTCATCTCCATATGTTTGTTTACCCATTTTGAGGAACAGCTACGAAGAGTGATTTCACTTAGCCATCCTTGTGACACTGCCGTGATTGGAAAATTCCAACCTGTACCTGGAATCTGCTGCTATCCCTGTTCATCACTCGTTCCTCAAAAGACGAGTCTTCTTTGAGCTCTTTTCACTGACTCGTAAAATATGAAAAGTTTGCCGAGTTTTGGCCTTCCAGCTCGTTAAACGACCGGAAGAGCTATCCCTCCTCTAGATTTTAATCTTTTTGGACCTGAGGGATTATTGCACAAAAAGATCGAGCGCTTGTTTTGTTCGGCTCGTTAAAGCAATCGAAAATTCATCCCTTCTGTATTGTTTTATACTTTTTCGGACTTAAGGGATTAGATGACGAAAAAGGAATTTTGGAGTTAACTTTTCGTACCTTTTCAGACTCTCTAAAAATGAAAAGGACCGAGTTTTCTTTGTCGTTAGACTCGTTAAAATGATTAAATAGCGACAAACTTGTCTTTAGACGAGAACGAGTTTCCCTATCGCTAGGCTCGTTAAAACATAGCGATGGGCTTGCCCGAAGGGTAGGTTATAGAACAAGCATATGTTATCCTCCTCAAGCTTGACAAAAATAAAGAGGTACTGGTCAGCAATGACTGGGGAAAAATTGGGAGAACCTCACAGCATTAATGGTAGCAAGTCGCTCTTGAACATGACACTTTGTCCTCCGTATCACATTGGGTTGGGTTGTTTCATTCACCGGTCTCATAACCATGGTCTTCGCCACACCATCCACAATTGGGGTAATGCTACCAATCCATCACATCAGTGTCGTTATATGTTCAAGAGATGTGGTTCTGTAAAGAGTCAACCGTGTTCCACCCACTGCCATACATTATCCTTCATCCACTTCATGACCGCCACCCTGAATCGTACATCACAGTTTGTTTTCACCTCATCACAATCACTAGCTCCGTTCCGTGTCTCTGATGTGGGATTCATTAAGGCCCTCCTTTGACGGATCGCTCCTTGTCGACATCAGCTCATTATCCAAGGAGTTGATCTAGGAACACCCCCCTCAGTACTTTGAAGCTTGCATGCCTCAATGGCAAGTTTCTCACTTCCGGCGACAGGGATACATCAATGACCTTCGACCAGAAGATTTTGCATGGTGGTCGACGCCAAGTCCTTTATTCCCACCATGTGGATTGTACTGCCGTACCTTGAGGGTCATCATCCTTATCGGTGACTCCTCTCGCGCTTGTTAACAGTTTACATCATTGACCGGTAATCAAGCGATGTCTTTCCATGTTCGACTTCAAGAAATTCTCACATGGATCGACTTGTACATCGAGTGAAGATCGGAAGAGATTGAAGACCCCGGATCTAGTTTCATCCATCCGAGCTGCGATATATATTCAGGACATAAAGACATTTGATATGTACACCATTACAGCAGATGATCATCCTTCTCAAAGGATGATAATTTCAGCAGAGAATTATCAGTCTACAATCAGACGATCGTCTGTTCTATGTACCAAAATGTATTTATAAAGCTGAGCATGGGAATGCCCGCCTCAGCTAGATCATGAAAAATGTATGAAAAATAATGTATTGTATTGTATCTTATTACAGGACACTTCTCAGCAGATTGAATGAACTTCGGATCCTCTCAATAAAGCATTTCACCCGATAAACGACCTCATACTTTAGGGGGCATCTGTTATAGACAATTTTGTGCCTTACAACAACAAGCATGAATTGTCAATAATCCAAGGGATCCAAAGTTTCCTAAACATGATGTTCCTACCCCTAGAGGAACAAGGTCAGCAAACCAACAGCTCTCAGATCAGTTCTCCACCTGAAAACACTCAAAAACAAGCAATCCTGAAATCAAAGCAGGTGCTCCACTAGGTTTCTGCGCTGAAACTCAGTTGCTCCATGGTGTACCTGCGTTGCAAAGCGAGTGGGACAAAGGCCACCTGCGCTGAGCGAAAAGGGACAAGTGGCACAGTGAGTCATTGCTTTGGAATCTTCCAAAAATGACACTTGGATCAGGTATTTCGCCTTGTGATGAGTCAGAGGCTCTGTTTCTCCAAGTGGAAGCAAAGTTCTCCAAGTGGACTCAAGAACTGAAGATCAACTAAAGATTAACTGAAGAGAGAGAGGACACAAGGCAGCTACACATCAGTTGCAAGCTGACTCATCCTTTCTCAATTCATCTATATATTGGGCTCTCTCCTATGAGCTCAGGAGGCTGGAATTTTGTGCAAAGTAATGATATGCTGTTGGTTTCACTATTGAGTTATTGGGTGATTGTTTGAGAGAGGTGAAGAAGAGCAATTCTTTCTGCTGGGAGGTGTTGCTGGGTTGGAGCCTTCAATGGTTGTAATACTCTCAGAACCTTTATTTCTTCATTAATAAAAGCTATTGAGGTTCTTCTATGTGCTCTTGTTTCAATTGTATATTGTGATGATTGCATGTTTGGTTTACACTAATCCATGAACCAGTTATGATTGCATGCCTCTTGTAGTTTCCTTCTTTGTTATTTTGCAGGATCTCATCGTAGCTGGGCGAGCAGAAGAACAAAGAGCTAGGAGCAAGCGGCCAAAGAGAAGAGTTTGGATTCGACATTAAGCGCAAGGCAACGGTTAGTGCTTTCTCCATTCTCTTTTGCTTTCATAAAGACGTAAACCTTAAGTAGTTTGTTTTACAGTTGTTGCTAAGGAACTGTCACCCTTAGAGTGGGATAGGGTCATCCGAGTCGGATACTTTTCCCTACAACAGATCGTACTACTCACAATATCATCATTAACAGAGATGTTAAATTTAATGAATCCTCACTTGAAAGTTCAGATGTAGATGATAAAGTGAAACAGGATAATGTATCTAAGGTTCAACACATTCAATTTGAAACCAGTCCAAATATTGATGATGATCAAGATGAACATAGTTCAGATGTATGTCATGAACAAGTTTCAGATGCAGGTCATGAACAAGTTTCAGATGTAGATCATGAACATGATTCAGATGCTGATCATGAAGAACTTCCTACAGATAACAATCAGCCAATTGTGGAAGTACCAGAAACATCTTTAAGGAGGTCCACGAGAATTAAACGTCCTCCTAGAAGGTATGATGATTATGTTACTTCAGTTGCTTTAACCGCTAACGATGATGAACCTTTGTGCTATCAGGAAGTTGTAGAAGGTTCTAAAAGTGAGAAGTGGAAAGAAGCTATGAAGGACGCGATGATGGCATTACACAAGAATGACACATGGGATCTGCTAGAACTTCCTAAAGGCAGAAAAGTTGTGGGATGTAAATGGGTGCACAAATTGAAAAGGAGTGTTGATGGTTCAAAGGACAGGTACAAAGCAAGGCTGGTCGCAAAAGGTTTTTCTCAGAAAGCAGGCATTGATTTTCATGAGATATTTTCACCAGTTGTAAAAATTGTTTCAATTCGAATTGTATTAGCATTAGTTGCTTTACTTGATTTAGCATTACAACAACTAGATGTTAAAACTGCATTTTTACATGGAGATTTAGATGAGGAGATTTACATGGAACAATCGGAAGGGTTTGTTCAATATCGCAACAAGAAATTTGTCTGCAGGCTCAAGAAATCATTATATTGTCTGAAGCAGTCGCCTCGACAATGGTACAAGAAGTTTGATTCTTTCATGTTGAGTCAAAATTATATAAGAAGTGAATATGATCATTGTGTTTACTTTAAGAAATTAAGTAATGGCATGTTCATTATCTTAGTGTTGTATGTTGACGATATGCTTTTAGCAAGCAAAAGCATAACATAGATCAACAGGTTAAAGGCTCAGATGGCTAGGACATTTGATATGAAAGATCAGCAAGACAAATTTTGGGAATGGAGATTTTTAGAGAAAGGAGTAATGGTAAGCTGTGGCTATCACAACAGAAGTATATTGAGAAAATACTCTTGAGGTTTGGTATGAATAATGTGAAGCTTGTTTCAGTCCCTTTAGCTTCCCATTTTAAGCTTTCTTCAAGTTTATGTCCTAGTACAAATGAAGAAAAGGAATATATCTCTCGAATTCCATATGCCAATGTAGTAGGTTGTTTAATGTATGCAATGGTTTGTACTCAACAAAATATTTCACATGCAGTTGGGGTTGTCAGCAGGTATATGGCAAATCCAGGAAAAGAACACTGGTCAGCAGTGAAATGGGTACTTCGGTATTTGAGAGGCACAAGTGATTATTGTATCACGTATAACAGAAGTAGTGAATTTGTTTGCGGTTATGTTGATTCCGATTTTGCAGGTGATTTGGATAAGAGAAGGTCAACTTCAGGGTATGTCTTTACTCTTGCAGGTGGAGCTATTAGCTGGATGTGAAAGCTACAAAATATTGTTGCTTTATCCACTACTGAAGCAGAATACATAGCTTCTTCGTATGCTTGCAAAGAAGCGGTTTGGTTGAAAGGTTTGATTGGTGAGTTTGGTAGGTTACAGGACAACATCAAGTTATTTTGTGATATTCAAAGTGCAATTCATTTGGCTAAGAATCCGGCCTATCATAGTAAATCAAAGCATATACCTATCAAGTACCATTTTGTAAGACAGGTTATCACTGAAAGGGGTGTTTCTCTTGAAAAGGTGCATACGAAGGAAAACTGTGCAGACATGTTCACGAAACCAATTTTGTTAGAGAAGCTGCATTGGTGTCTGGCTTCTCTTGGCTTGCAGAAAAGATAAAAATAATAAATGAACAGGGTATCAGGCTAATTGTTGTCAAGGTGGAGATTGTTGAGATTTTCCTGTTTTATTAAATTTGGGAAAAATATCATGTACGTGACAACAATAGGATTAGTTGCTATATTAGCTCCAGTATTTTTTGAGGAGGAGCTAATGCATCCTATATTTGTTGTGAGGGAATTTATGATTCAGTTTTATGCTCCAGCTATATAGAAATGTAATCCGTAAAGAATTGTAAGAGTGTGTGTAAAGGGTGTAGAGAAAATAGGGAGAGCTAAGAGTATGTGTGAAGAATTAGAATGGTTGTAATCTCCTTTGAATAATAAGATCGTTGATGCCTCTATTCTGGTGGACATAGCCTAGATTGGTTGGGTGAACCACATTAAATCTCTGTGTTATGGTTTTGTGAGGGTTTTTTGTATGTGCTGTGTATGTTTATTTTTATTTCAGCTGCGCTTTGTTTAGTCTAACATCAATCCCTTAGATGTATTGTATAAGGGTTCATATTCCTAGGGTATAATATTATTCACAGGGTTTATAATATTAATCCTAGGGATTAATTTAAATCTCTTGGGTTTATCATCCATTGGGTTTATAATATTGTGTTAATATGGAAATCAACAATGGTCAACCATGTTTATTTTAGGGTTTATAATATTTATCTTAGTGTTTCTATATATATATATATATATATATATATATATATATATATATATATATATTGGGTTTATAATATTAAATCATTGGGTTTAATATTATTCCCTTGGGTTTAGAATCCCCTGGGTTTTTAGTGTTAATCCCTTGTGTTTATTAGTTTCTTTAGTTTATAATATCAATCTCTTGGGTTTATTAATCTAGAGTTCATACTCCTAGGGTAGAATATTATTCATAGGGTTTATAATATTAATCCTATGATTTAATATAAATTCCTTCGGTTTATAATCATGGTCAACCATGGTCCAAAGTCACATTGTAACAAATTGTCTCAATATGAAAATCAACCATGGTCAACCATCTTCATTCATGATCAACCATGGTGAAATGTCACAATCTGACAAATATTATCTCAAAATGAAAATCAATCATGGTTAATATGAAAATAAATCATGGTTAGTCATGGACAACCATGGTCCAATGTCACATTGTGACAAATATTGTCTCAATATGAAAATCAGCCATTGTCAAACATCATCAACCATGGTCAATCATTACCAACCATGGTCCAACATCGCATTGTGATAAATATTGTCTAAATATGAAAATAAACCATGGTCAATCATGGTCAATGATCATCAATAGACATGGTCACATTGTCACAACCATGGTCATCCATGGTCAACCATGGTGCAAATCGCATCGTGACAAAGCTTGTTAGTATGAAAATAAATCATGGTCCACCATGGTCGGTCATGGTCAAGCATTCTAAACCATGGTCCAATGTCACATTATGACAAAGATTATCTCAATATGAAAATCAATCATGGTCAACCATGGTCTAACATCACATTGTGACAAATATTGCCTCAATATGAAAATCAACCATGGTAAGCCATGTTTGTTTTAGGGTTTATAATATTTATCTTAGGGTTTATATACCTTGGTTTTACAATATTAATCCTTTGGATTTTTGGGTATTTAGTATTAATACCTTGTTTTTATTAGTGCCTTGGTTTTATAATATCAATCCTTTGGGTTCATTAATCTAAGCGTTCATATTCCTTGGGTATATTATTATTGATAAGTTTTATAATATTAATCATAGGTTTTATATTCCTAGGGTTTAATATTAATCCTAAGGTTTACAATATTAATCCCTTGGGTTTATTAATTTTAGTGTTTATATTCCTCGGGTTTAATATTCATCCTAGTGTTTAATGTTATTCCCTTGGGTTTTAATATTAATCCCTTGGGGGTGTGATAAAGACAGTATGCATGTGGGGAGGAATGGTTGGAATGCGGCGAGTTTTTTTATCATGGTTTTCTTTAGGGTTTTGTCGCTGGTCACCATGGTGGGGCGTAGAGGAGGGAGATCATCTCCCTCCTACAGTCAAGTGGTTGTGAACAAAAGTAAGGGAGTTGGATCACATCGCTTCAAGAAACCAACAGAGGTGTTAACAGAGGCTAAGAATATAGAGAAATCGGAAAGTATCAGACTTCAAGGACAGGAAGAGAATCATGAGGAAGCTAGTAAGGGGAAGAGGACAAAGGTTAACAGTCTGAAATTTTCTCCTATGAGTACATCAGGGGTCTGTAAACCCAAGTCAACCACTATTCCTCGAGTCGTTTTAAGTGACCTAGCGCTGCAGGTACATAGAGACCACATGTCGGAATATGATATTATCTATAAATTTATGGGGATTTGGCCAATAGAGAAGGCTTTGCAAACATGGATAAGGAACAACTAGAAACCAAAGGGGGAAATTAACCTTCACCTTGGGTCCAAGGGCTTCTTCACGATGGTGTTCACAAGTGATCCAGATTTAAACAAGAACGCAACAAATTACAAAGATAACCATAAACACAGAGACGCAGCGGAAGTAATACTTCATTTCATTAATGTAAAATACTAAAATATGCTTACAAACAGAAAACGAAATAAACCATCTAGGGTGATACTAGCTTATCTCTGAGAAGAGATGTGGCAACTACATGCCTTTAAAATATGTTACAATGAGGCTCGAAGGCCTATTTATTGTTGAGAAATAATGGAAAACCCTTAACATCCCAAAACCTAACCTTAGAAGATGAAACGCCAAATTGTGGGCCTTGTTTTGGGTAAGTTGGTACATCAAATTCCCGAGGTCGTAACTTTGGCACCCGATCTTTGTTTGACATGCACAATAGCTCGTTAGAAATATCTATCCAAGCACTACAACTTTGGGAAGAGAAACATCGGTCCATGGACCCATGTTGCTCCCAGATTTCCCAAAAAACGTCGTTTAGGACCTCAAAATGACTCCGGAAGTTCAAAACCCAAAAACTGCTAAAAATAGTAAATTGTGCTACAATTACGGAAACTGAAAATCTGAAAGAGACAGTTGTGGGGGTCCGAGTGGGATAGCAGGGTGGCCACCAACATCCACCTGGATCATTCCGCCCCCCTTAGGAAGCAATGGTCTCCATTGCATTGAGTTCCTCCATCTACTGAACTTGGTCCCTGGTGAGCTATTCCGCAATCTCGGATGTGTCCAGTAATGGTGGGAAGCATGGTCGAGGGTAGTACACATTGAACACTTGGTGCACGTGAAGGAATGGAGGAATGTTGTGCTCCAAAGCATTATTTCCCACAGCCTTGGAAATGGTGTAAGAACAATGTCAGTGTGGTTGGAGCTTCTAATGGGCTCTTGGAAGTCGTTCTTTCTGCATATGCAACCAGATTTTGTTGCCCACCTGAAGCTTGTGTGGTACCCCTGTGGGTGAGGAGAAGTTGTTCCTATGTTCTTTCATGATTGTATACCTTTCCTACTGCTGCTGCATGGAGGAACCCTTCGCGGGGGTCATGGATGTGGCTATGATCTTCCCCTTACTTTGTGAGAGAACCAAACAAAAAATGAATTTCCTAATCTAGGAGACGATCTTGCTGCATTTCTTAGCAGAGATCAAAGAGGTGGCAGTAGGTGGGGCTACCTCTGGTATCCTGTATAATGAATTACTCAAAGTAATAATAACAGCCGGAGGCCTTGACTCATACATAGCATGTTGCCTCCACAAGTATGGCTGGCAAAATAGTACTTCACAAACATCCAGATCTGCAACATCACACAATACCTTGTCTGTGAAGGGCTTGATGTTCTAGGGAAGGTGGCACTTCTGGCAAACTCATAGATCTCGCCTTGGTGAATCCACCCGATATTGTACAGCTGCAGGTGTGGTGTAGTCGGTAGGCCCAACCGCTTCACGACCACTACTAAAATGAGGCTCTTTTGGCTGCCACTATCGACAATGAATTGCAGTAGTGAACCCTTCACCCACATCTGTGAGTGGGAAAGACGCTCCCCCTCCTCTGTATCTTTGGGCTCATTCTTCTGGATCTTGGCGGTGGCAACAGTGATGCTAGGCTCCATTTCAATGATTTGCTTCCCTTTGCCATTCCCCTTGTCAGGTTTTGACTCAGGGTCGGAACATGCATTTGATTATGAAGCCTTCAACTCTACCACCAATGACTGCTTGGTCCGATACTCACTTGTGTTGTGAGTGGGACTCTTATGGAACTCACACCACTTTCCTGTGTCCTTCTTTGACTTCATGGTGTTTTTCTTTTCTTGTGGCTTCGACGGGTTGTATTGGGTCACCTCACCTTGGCTTTATCCTTTGGTCTTTGGATTCAAAGATCCAAAGTCTCCCTTCTTCTGTTTGAACTTTTGCTCGATTTTGAGAGTGTATCGGTAAATTGTTCTGAGCGAGGAGATGTTCAGGAACTCCATCTCTTCCTGGATGTATCTATGTAGGCAGTCGCAGTATTTGAGTACCAGATGCATCTCAGAATCTTTGATACCCAACTGTGTATGTAGGGTATGAAAAATGTTTGTGAACTTTGGAACATCTTGGTCTCGTCCCTACCACAGCATGGTCCACTTTATGTATTTGTCCTCATAGCTTTTGACAGAGTAGTACTGCTCCTTGATGGCGTCCCAGAAGGAATTCCAAGTGGGTGTGGCTGAGAATAGTGAGTATGTACTTTCATCCTTCTACTCGTAGTAGGTTTCCCACTAGTCCTTGATGTGGGGGGCTACTTTGAGAAGAGCGAAAACAATATTTTCCTGACTCGAAAATTCATGAACATAAAAATAACCCTCTAGCAGATTTAACCATTTATCTATGGCATCTGTTTATATCTAACCCTTGAATATGGGGATTTAAAAATTAACTTGTACCTTAAAGGGCGTGGCATTTCCAGAGTAGCTACTAGAATCTAATGTGTCACCTCTGGGTAGCCGCTAAAGGATTTGGGCAAAGTTATCCATCATTGCATTCCTTTGTCACTCGAGGGCCTCTTCGAGCAAGATTTTGATAGGATCTCCTGCCCCCTCGTCTTTCTTTTCATCCACCATGGGAGGCCGTTGGTATTTGCGAGGCTGGTCTTGCAAGGGTTCGACCAATTCAAGCCCTAACTCCTTATATCCCAACCTCATTGGGGACATGCAAAGAAAAATAAGAAAAAAGCAAACCACTCTGATACCATTGATTCAGATTTAAACATGAATGCAACAAATTACAGAGATAACAATAAACACAAAGATGCAACGGAAATAATACTTCATTTCATTAATGTAAAATACTGAAATATGCTTACAAACAGAAATGGAAATAAACGAGCTAGGGCGATGGTAGCTTATCTCTGAGAAGAGATCTGGCGGCTACATGCCTCTGAACTATGTCACAATGAGGCTCGAAGGCCTATTTATTGTTGAGAAACAATGGAAAACCTTTAACATCCCAAAATCTAACCCTAGAATATGAAACACCAAATTGTGGTCCCCGTTTTGCGTAAGTTGGTACATCAACTTCCAGGGGTCATAACTTTGGCACCTGATCTTCATTTGACATGTATAATACCTCGTTAGAAAAATCTATCTGAGCACTAGAACTTTGGGAAGAGAAACATCGGTCCATAGGTCTGTGTTGCTCGCATATTTCCCAAAAAACATCGTTTAGGGCCTCAAAACAGCTCCTGAAGTTTAGGACATGAAAAGCTGCTAAAAATAGTAAATTGTGCTACAATTACGGAAACTGAAAATCTAGGAGACAGTTGTGGGGGTCCAAGTGGGATAGGTGGGTGGCTACCAACATCCACCTGGATCAACAAGCTTAGAGAATAAAGACAGAGTGTTCGACAGAGGACCCTACTTTTATGCTTCTGCAGGCCTTTATATGAGACCATGGGTAATGAACTTTGTCCAGAACGAGAAACTTTCACCTCGGTGCCGGTATGGATAAGACTGTATTCCTTTCCTTTAGATTATTGGTTGCCGAAGTATCTAGAGGCTATCATCAACAAGCTAGGGCATTTTATAAAGATCTCAGATGCTACTCTAAGAGGGAAATACACTTCCTTTGCCTCGATATGTGTGGAAATGGACTTATCTGGGGCACTTCCAGACGCAATAATTTTAGAAGTGTATGAAAAGGAATGGGTGTAGGTAGTGGACTATGAACACATCCCATTTATGAGTCATAAGTGCCATGAGCATGGGCACCTATACAGGGACTACCCATTGAACAAGATGGAGAGCAATACGAAAGGCAGTACATGCAAGGATCTCGAAGGTTTTACTAAGGTTATGGGTAAAGGGAAAGAAGGCAAGTGGTACTAGAAGTGTTGGCTTGATGGGGCCTAACCTAGGTGTTACACTAAAAAATGTCACCATGACTATTTACAGTTAGTATGGCTCAATCGATAGCATGCTATCCTCTTGGGCAAGTCTTATGCCTCTGCTCTCCATGTCAAACTCCAAAAACAGAGAAAAGTCTTTATAAATGTATTTATCTCTGGGGACGCAGGTTCTCTCAACCTTACCTGCGAGGACGCACCCAATGTTCACAAAAGCTGCGTCTTTGGACGCTCTGTATGTAAAGGGGCAGGTGCGTCCCCCTGTAAAGGTTAAAATGCGCAAGTTTCATCTTTAAAAAGTCACTTGTGGTCATTTCTAGAGCATTCTAGAAGGTTGTTCGACGTGTATTGAGCGCCTCCAGATGGTTCATGCACTCCTACCAAAGAGGAACTTATCCCATCAATAAGGGGGCTATCCCATCCAAAGAGGGGATTATCCCATTGATGGTGGACCTGATTAACTTCCTCTTGAGCACTATAAATACAGGCATTGGGCCAGAAGGAGAGGAGGTTGGAAGCTATACATTTCTAAGGGTAAATGCTGCAGGAATTAGGACTCCCATTTAGAAGCTTGTGAGGAGAGATTGTCATCTTTGCTTGTTCTATTTGGAAGTGGGTGAGCTTTGTCAAAGTAAAGGAGAACTCTTGATGGACCCTGGGAGGGACTTGCACAACACCAAGGCTCAGGTTGTATTTGTTCCTCTTGTTACCTATTAATGCAAATGAGTCCATTCTTCTCAATAACTTGTTATTTATGAGTTGTTTCATGTACTCCTTGGTCTATGTGTTAAATATGTTTTATTCTATGAGATTATCAAGTGCTATTTAATCGTTTGATTGTTAGTGTATGCAGGTTTCAAAGTGAAGGAGGAGCTCATCCGGATCAGCAGAGCTGGACTGCTACAACAGCGTTGGATTACAGGTAGGATCTAAACACTTGATTTCCCATATAGTAAATGCATGTTTAGAGAAGGATTGCTCTTGTTTGTCTTGTTTGTCACTAGAGAGTCTTAGGCTCCTAGGGAGGTTGGTTGTGTCCGCACAATCGACTCTTTCCGCTTGACAAATTGGCGACTCCGCTGGGGACTCCATTGATGTGAAAAGTCTTTTCCTTTCATGAACTTTGCTCTGAGAAAATTGGTTTATTTTTCTGGTTTTTGGCTCTGTGACTTTGTCTTTGGGTGGGTTAGCTTAGGGTTAGATTCATTTTGGTTTTTCTTGAATTTTCTAGTAGGACGCACCCTCTGAGTATTGCACAGTGCGTCCCTGGACGCACTGTTGCTGTGTGCACAGAGCGGGCCCGCACCTGTTCTAATGGGTCGCCTGCGTCCCCTGCTAAAATTTGAGAAAATTCCATTTTTTGCATTTTTGCTCTTAGATTTTGCTTTTTCTTAGTTTTTACTACCCAGATTCATTAGTCCCTTGTCAAAGATCTTCACCTGAACTTGTTTCGATAGCATTGAGTGTTTTAGTGGATTTCATGGAAGTTTAAGCCCTAGGGTTTGATTTTTGAGTAGGTCTTGTAGTGACTTTGGCGGTAGAAGTTGTCAAGCCTTAGATCTCTCTGGTTTTGTCAGCATTCTTAGAAGTCAGACCTGCCATAAAGTCTACCTGTGAGAGCAACTTACCATTGAGTTGTCTTTTTGGGCAAATTTCGAAGTGCTTGTTAATTGAGTCTTGAATTCCATTTTACAAAAAGAACAAAAAGATTTGAGTTTTGTTTTGACTAGTCTTTTGATTCTGCATTAGCTGGTCCTTGATTTGATTTTGGTCAAGTAAAACAACCTAGAATCATCTTTGTGAGCTTTTGCCTTGTTAGGTTTGCTTAGAGTAATTTCCCTTTTGATTTGCTTGTGAGTCAAGTTTTCATAGATTTTATAGCTCTTGAGATTGATTTTTGTTAAGATAGATTTATATGCTTTATTAAAAAGAGAAAATACAAAAACATCTCCTTTGAAAAGTTTTGTTTCAAGTAGCTTTGAAAAGTTTTGAAAGAAAAAGAGTTTTTCGTGCATGTAAGGAGTGGTCATGTTTGTATGCTTGAAAAGATAAAGAGAATTGTTTCTTTGATTGTCTTTACTGAGAAAGTTGTTTTCTATAAAATTTGCATCTCTCAACTCTCTTAGTTAAGAATTTCATTGAAAAAGGAAAGTAGCGTAAATCATCTTAGGTGCATCTTTGTAGTGGTTTGAGTCGAGTCTACACACCATTGGTTTCACTTCCGCTACCTTTTGTCTTTAAGAAAAACCATAAAATTAACGCTTAAAGTAAAATCGACGTAGTAACTTTTATTTACTAGGGCTCTGAAACACCAATTTAGATCAGGCTAGTGTCTTGGAGTAGGTGAGTAATTAACTCTCCAAGACAACAAAACCAAACAAGTAGCTTATCTTGTGATAGAATAAATCCAATTGTCTCATTTGTACTCTGGGAAAGCTCCTCTTAAAGGAGAAGCACGAGCTCGTGTCCGAACCAGTGAGGGGATCAATCCCCCCTCGTTGGGAACGACGCCAGACACGCACGTATTACAAACGGTAAACCTCGGATTAACCATTGTCGAGGAGCCAGGGGTCACTTGTCGGTAAACCTTGGATTATTGTCAAGGAGCCGGCAAAGGGATTGAGCTTGCTACTCTGCCCTTGCGTGCTGTCGGAGTTTAGACTGTTCCCCCAGGTGCATTTGTTGCGGTTGGTAACCTTAGTGACCATTATCTTTAGGATTCTACCGAGGTGACGGTGGAGGGAAGATCCCACTGTACCTGGAGCAGACGTCGGCTAGACTCACTTGGATTTTCTGGGGGGTTCACTTCACTCGAGACGGTTAAAGTGGAGGAACTTTGTCCAGTCTATTCATTAAGCAGGTTGCCGGGGTAACTGTTCCACCCGCCACTTCTGTACTGAATCCAGCGATGTTGGGCTTCATCACCAACTAGCGCTTTCGGTCTGGAAGGCTACTGTTTGTGCTTGGTTTGACGCCCTAGATTCTTTAGGAGTGTGATTCAAATTTGTTTGGTTCTTTAGAGACTTTAGGTGGTTTGATTTGAAATTTTATTTTGTTTTCGTGTGTAGTAGTTAAAAGTTTTTAGCTGTGGCGGAATTACCGAGACAGTCCCGTAGACTTCGGGGCCAGTCTCCTGAAGTTGTTTCTGTGGCCGAATTGTTGAGAAGATCCCGTAGACTTAGGGGATCACCTCCTCGAGACGACCCGGGTAATCTAGAAGGTTTAAAGGTCCTTGTAACTCCTCCTAGTGGCAGTAGAGTAGGTTCACCTGAAGAAGGAGAATCTTCCTTGGTAGTCCATTCAGATTACCAAGGTTTAGAGACAGGTTATAATCCCGAAGCTGTTACAGTTTCTGAGCTTGTTGGTAGTTTTTCGTCTGCTAGTGATACAGGCGAAGAACCTGAAATATCTGAACCTGTTACTCCGACTTCTAGTGTTCCTGATTCACCGAGAATAGAAAGAATTATCACCGAAAATCTTCCTACTGGTTTGATTGCTATCGAAGAACTTGCTCCAGAGGAAGAAATAGGCGTCTCTAACCTTGAAGATCAACTTACTATTGATCTAAGGGAGCGTGAATCTATCTTTTACAGTCCTCCTAGAAGTACTACTTGGTACCTTTCGTTAACCAATTATTTAGACAACTTTGGGCTAGGTTTTTCTACACCTCGTACTCCTTTTCCACCTGGAGGTATTCATACTCCTGTAAATATGTCTGGTCAGTCGTCCGTGTTTACTCAAAGTCCTGAATCTTTCTTACACGGCGGTCCTTCTGTTCCCACCAGGTATCAATCACTTTCTGGTACCTTTGCGGGGGCATCTCCTCAACCCGTTGATCATGGGTTATTAACTGGAAACAGTGGTAATATACCATTGGGTGTAGGAGACATTTACATGATGTCAGGTTCAGTTCCCGTTTCCCAACCTCAAGGTGGCCAATTACCGCCTGGGGGGCAGCCTCAGTTAACGCTGGGGGGCAACCTCAAGGTACACCATTTGTGTCTGGGGGGCAACCTCAAGGTCAGTATGCGCCTATGGTGCAATACATGCCTCAAGGTCAACCCCAGCCTCAATATGTACCCCAGGGTCAACCTCAGTATCAATATCAACCTCAAGGATGGCAACCTCAAGGATGGCAACCCCAAGGGTATCAACCCCAAGGGTATCAACCTCAAGGGTACCAACCTCAAGGTCAAGGTCAACCCCAGTATCCGTATTTACCTCAAGGTTATCAACCTCAAGGTCAATACTCCGGTCAAGGTTATCAACCGCCCCAAGGTCAGTCATATGTTCCAAGTATGGGAACTGCACCTTACAATTATCAATCCTATCCTCAATCCGGTTATGGATCTCAGTATCCTCAACCTGTTACGGGTCAATACCCTGGAATGTTAGTGTGGGATCCATCACAGGGTCAACAGGTGTTGCAGCCAAGTATACAGTTGGTACCTCAAGCTGGACAACCCGTAGTTTCTGGTCCACCCCAGCAACCGCAACCTGTCCAGTCAAATGTTCAAACTTCTGTAACTTCGGTAGTTACTCAGCCGCCAATTGCACCTAGTACTCCATCTCAAACGGCTGCTGCAACTACCGCCACATCTACCATACTTACTTCTGGAGTATCGACGGCTCCGGTTTCTACTGTCTCTGTAACCACTCCTCAGACATCTTTACCGTTGTCTGGATCTACGATTCAAACCACAGTCCAGATGCCTGTAGGTCAGCCTGGTATAAGTACGGTTGTCACTACTCAACCTCAATTTGTTCACCAACCGTACCAGGGACAGTACCAACCTGGGCAAGCTGTCCAACAACCGGTTTACCAGTATCAACCGTATCCTGGGTACACTTATCAACAACCTCAACAACCCCAGTACGGTCCGGTTAATCCTGGTTTTCCAGGAGGATATAATATCCCAAATGCGACTCCTGTTCCTAGTTATCCTGGATATCCTCCTCCTGGGGCTGGTATTGTGACCCAGAGTTTTAGAGATCCTAACCGGCAGTTACCGTTTATCGCAACTTTGGATTTACCAGACTTGACGCGCCTAACGAACGATCCAATTCAATATCTTCAGTTCTGGCCGCCAATGCCAAATAAGTTGCCCAGTGATATACCCAAGTTCGAAGGTAAGTCTGGAGAGGATCCGTCCAATCATGTGATGACTTACCACCTCTGGTGTGCTTCAAATTCTATCTCGGATGATTCGATCCGCTTACGTCTTTTCCAGCGTACACTCATTGGTCTCGCGGCCAAGTGGTACATTGAGTTACCACGGGCCTCTTTTTACAATTTTAGCCAGTTAGCTACCTCGTTCTTAACTCACTTTCAGTTGCCGGTCAGATACGATAACGGCACGGAGTTATTAACTTCACTAAAACAATCAACGTCCACGTATATTTCTGATCACATTCATGAGTGGAGACGTCGAAGAAGGCTAGTGAAAGTTTTTATCCCGGACCAAATCTTAGCTGAATGGTTTGTTAAATCATTATTACCGAAGATTACTGAAGATGTAGCTAAGGCCGGAGTAGTTACTGAGGAGCAAGTCATTGCTCAGGCGCAATACCTTGACTTAGTTTACACTCAGTCGGGTACGTTACACGAGAAGATTCCAGATCTTCCAAAGTCGAATCAAATCGCTGCTGCTCCTTCGGGATCTCATGCCGCTGATGGTATGATTGGTATCGTGAATACAAAGAGCAAGAAGAAGTCTTCCAAGGCTTCAACTACTCCTATTATCACTTTGCCTGATTCCCCGACAGGAGAGTCTTCTCCTGAACTTACCGCCGATATTCACGCTGTAGAGTCATCTACGGCCAAATCAAAAAACGGTGGAAAGAAGAAAGGAAAGAAGAAGGCTAAAGCAGACAAGGCTCCGAAGGAGAAAACGGAAAAGTCGGAAACCAATGACGAAAAGCGCAAACCTCGATATCCTTGTCTTATTTGTGAAGAGGATCATTTTACGAGAGATTGCCCTCATCGGGCCGAGGTTGTGAAAATAGTCAAAGGTTCTCCCACTCCTGCTGTGTTAAAAAATCCATTTCCGGAGCAGGAGAATAAGATGATAGGTTCTTCCTCGAATGCCAGTGAAGAACCCATTTTGATGATGTCTCATGTGAGGATTGCGACTCGATCGCAAGATTATGGTAGTAAGAATCCTGTTGATGGTAAGGAAGCAGAATCTTCTCACTCTAACCCATCAACCTCAGCTCCTGGTTCCGATCCACTACAGATCGAGAAACCTAACCCGGACTTAGTAATCAAACCGCCCGCCAAGGGTGTACTTCGAAGGTCTGCTTTCAATCCACATGCGAGAGCAGCCCAGAATTACAACATTGTTGAGGACTTAGCTGTTTCACCCTCAGCAATGTCGGCATTAGAAGTGCTGCAATCATGCCCAGCACAACGAAAATTACTTTTGTCGGCTATCGGAGCTGTTGATGTTCAGGACCCGAATCTAATAATCTTCGATCTAGAAAATAGTACACCACGTCTCCCCCATCAAATGGCTTTCCAAATCCAGTGATAGTAAAAAACAGGCCTATTCATCGGACTGTGATTGATGAGGGAGCCTCTACGTGTATTATGTCGATTCAATGTTGGAGATCTCTTGGTTCTCCTTCGTTGAACCAATCCCCCACCATCCTTAAGGCCTTTGATGGCCGTGGGTTCCGTCCGTTTGGTATTCTACAGGAATTGCCTATAGGGGTAGAAGGTAAAACCGTTAGTCTGGATGTGGAAGTGGTTGATGCCCCTCTAGACTACAACCTTCTTTTGGGTCGAAGTTGGTCATATGCTATGACGGCGGTCGTTTCATCGGTCTTCAGAGTAATTAAGTTTCCACATAACGGTAAGATCGTGACTATTGATCAGCTGACATACTTTTCATCCGACCCAGCCTCTTCAGAGAGTATCCAGCATGTCGGTAAGACGACAATCCCTTATAGGGACGTTGGCGTAGGTTTAGTTAAAGATTCCGGTTTACTGGGAACTTTTCCTCTCCCCCCACTCAGCGTAGAACCTTCATTTGCAACAATTCATATGATTACATCAGAAAACATTATTTATGATGATCCTTGGATTGTCCCATCTGACTCTGAGATAGACTCATTCGGTGATGCTATGCCTTTGAGTCCATATGAAATTGCTTATGAAGCTGTCATGTCTTTTACCGACTTGCGTTCAACCCAAATCGACCAAATGAATGTGGTCAGTGAAGAATCACTTTTCACCTCAACCTTAGAACGGATAGCGTTTCCCGAAGTCGTGTCATCTGACGAACAACTTCGCGAAATCCTAAGTGTAGACGATCTACCATGGGAAGATCTCCATCACAGATCTTCGTTTTTACCTAAGGATGATGCATTTGAAAATGATTTTTCATCTATCTTTACCGCTGAATATGTCAAAGACGCTCAGGATCCAACGAAACATTCTGATTCAGAGTTGAATTTAGGGAATATTTCTCGTACTATTCCCATTGATATTTCAGTGAAGTCCGGAATTGAGGAGAACATTCATATAGGTGCCGCATGTACAGAAGATGAAATCCAAACTTACAAGGCCCTATTCCAAGAATTCCGCGATGTGTTTGCCTGGTCTTACGAGGAAATGCCGGGAATCGATCCTGCCATTGTTGTTCATGAAATAAAGACCTACCCGGATGCTAAACCCGTCCGGCAACGGTTGCGTCAGATTCACCCTCGAAAAGCGGCTGCGATTAAAGCAGAAGTCGAAAAGCTGTTGAAAGCAGGTTTCATTTATCCGATCCCGTTAACGGATTGGGTATCGAATATTGTTCCGGTCAACAAGAAACAAGGAACAATAAGAATCTGTATCGACTATAGGGATATAAATCGAGCTTGTCCAAAAGACAACTATCCTACGCCTTATATCGATCAAATTATTGATGATTGTGCCGGAAGTGAAATGTTTTCCTTCATGGATGGTTTTTCGGGCTATAATCAAATCAATATTCTACCTGCCGACCAACCAAAAACGACATTCATTTGTCCATGGGGGACATTTGCTTATTGCAAATTACCTTTTGGGCTTAAGAATGCCGGGGCCACTTTTCAACGGGCGATGTCTTACACATTTCATGACATCAAGCACATTGTGCAACCGTATCTCGATGATTTGCCTGCTCATTCATTACATCGAGCTGATCACCTTGTCCACTTACGAGCAATCTTTATGAGGTGTAGGCATTATCGAATTCGGTTGAATCCCCACAAGTGTGTTTTCTGTATAGAAACAGGTCGATTGCTGGGATTTGTTGTTTCAAAAGCCGACATTCGCGTCGATCCCTCGAAGGTCGAAGCTATCATCAAATTGCCTCCTCCTTCGAGTTTGCGCCAACTCCAAAGTTTGCAAGGGAAAGCGAACTTTTTACGTCGATTCATCCCAAACTATGCCGAGGTCACTAAAGGTTTTACCCGGTTGTTGAAACAGAACGCTCAATTCTTTTGGGACGAGATTGCCCAACAATCTTTTGATGCACTTAAACACGCGTTGACCCATGCACCGTTGTTGCATCCTCCCAACTACAACCATGACTACTTCAAGATCGTTATCCTGCAAGAGTTCGACTTGGAGTTCGAGAAGTCCAAGTCTAAGAAATCCTTAGTTTTTGCGGAATTGATGTGTGATTTCCCGCGTGCTGACACAGAGACTGTGGCAGAGGAGTCCATTGCGGACGAATCTTTGTTTATTATCAGTACTTTAGATCCGTCGTACGGGGATATAATCATCTATCTCCAAACCCAAACCTTTCGGCCTGAAGCTTCAATGGCGGAACGTCGAAAAATTCAGTTTCAATCCCAGCAATACAAAATTATTGGAGATACACTTTATCGCCGGGGGGCAAACTTAGTTTTTCGACGTTGTTTAACTCACGAAGAGGCTGAGAGGGTTTTGAATGATTGTCACTCTGGAGCATGTGGCGGTCATATGTCTGGGTATGCCACAGCTCAGAAGGTGTTGCGCGCTGGCTATTTCTGGCCGTCTATGTTTAAAGATTGTATCATTGCAGTCCGGAAGTGCCACAACTGTCAAGTGTTTGATCGCAAGATGCGCGCACCACCTGCTCCTCTCCACCCTATAATTGCCGTTGGTCCATTCGCCAAATGGGGTATCGACTTTATTACTTGTAACCCTCACTCGGCCGGGGGGCATGCGTATATCATCCTCGCGGTTGATTATTTTACTAAATGGGCCGAGGCGATGCCTACATTCGACGCAAGCGGCAAAACAGCTGCAGTTTTCGTATTCAATCATATCATAACTAGGTTTGGTGTCCCACAAGCAATCATTACTGACCATGGGAGCCATTTTCGAAACATCATGATGACTGAGCTTACAAGCCAGCTTGGTTTGCGCCACGATAGCTCTACTCCTTATTATCCGCAAGCCAACGGTTTGGTTGAATCTATCAACAAAGTTCTAGTTATCATGATCCGACGAACCATTGGTATTCATCGGTCGAATTGGCACAACATGTTATTTTCGGCGCTATGGGCATACCGAACCTCAGTGAAAACTTCAACAGGGTTCACTCCTTTCCAGCTAGTTTATGGCTTGGAAGCTGTGTTACCTATTGAATGCGAAATCCCATCACTTCAAATGGCTGTCGAATTACTTCCAGCTACTTCCGAAGAGGAGAAACGTTTATTGTACTTAGCTAAATTATATGAGACTCGACGTGACGCTACATTGGCCATCGAGACTCACGCGAAGCGAATGAAAGCTCAGTATGATAGAAATGTGACCCTTCGAAGTTTTTCGGAGGGAGACCTAGTGCTATTATATGATCAAGCTAACGATAAGCTAGGTGCTGGAAAATTCGTTCCTATGTGGCATGGACCCTACATTGTAAAGCGAAAGCTAGCAAAAGGGGCTTATGAGCTGGTAGATTTTGATGGGGACTCTTTGGGTAAACCCAGAAATGGACTTTACCTAAAGAGGTATTATGCTTAAATGGTGGGTATGGAGAATTTTTAGTTAGGTTAGGTTTTCTTTCTAGCTAGTATGTTTGTTAGTTAGTCGGTGTGCTTAGCTTAGAAAGTGTGGTTTTCGTCGTTATTCTGGCTTATCTTGGTTTTACTCTTGATATTGCAGATGTCGACGCCTCTCCAAACATACATTGGATTTGCTGATGGTGCTTGTCGTAGTACACGGAATATCTCTTCCGCAGCTTGGGTTATCTATTCACCCTCTGACGAGTTAGTTTCTATGCATGGGGTAAGCCTCGGTCAAACAACGAACAACATTGCAGAATACAGTGCAGTGATTGAATTATTATCCGAATCTATTTCATTTGAAATTCGACGTTTGATAGTGAGGTTAGATTCTGAACTTGTTGTATTACAGCTTAATAGAGTTTATGCCATTAGAAATCCTGTGTTATTAAGGTTGTTTTTGAGAGTGCGTCTCTTGGAACGTGAATTTGATTACATTGAATATCAGCATATTCCAAGGTCTTTAAATACATTAGCAGATGCAATTGCTTCTCGAATGTTGGACAGACATTTACGATAATCATGCAAGTAAATTTAAAAACATTTCATCATATATGTTAAACAAGATAAGCCGGTAATAGTGATATATATATAGATAGGAGTGTGTCAAAAAATATACATCGTCTTCGATCATAGGTTGAAAAACACCTTATGATCGGAAAAAATGATAAAGTACAAAAAGTCAAAAATGTCACATGTGTCTACAAAGTGACTAGCCAATCACTGGTGGTGCTCCCTATACGACACCACTGCACGGGCTACCTTACACAAAAATCTCCTAAACGGTCCAGGGACTGCGACTACATAGCGCTGAAGTCTGATAGGAATATCATCTATGGTAGTCTCAGGCATATCCGCTGTCAGACGCTCTAGATCCTGCTCCAACTCAGCTAGTGATTCTGCAGCCGCGTCCTGTGGGGCCGGTACCGGTGCAACTGGATGCCTCCTCTCAAAAGGCCAGAGGTTGGCTGGGTGCTGTGGACCAACATCTGCATTTTGAAAATTTTTACTGTCAGTTTTGAGACGATATATATAAAAAACATAAAAAATACATAATCTGAAAACTTGTGAAAAATAAAGTACCTCTGTCATCCCATTGTTCTCCCTGCGGAAGACCCATGTCCTGATCACCTCGAAAATCTACTCCGGCATACGGAAAGTCCTGGATCGAAAAAACCTGGTCCTCTAACCAGTGAAAATAACTATCAGAGAATCGAACAATCGCCGCGCCCTCGTCAGGATGCCGGGCCATCACCGCAACCCATCATACCAGCTTTGGCTCCCGAGGACCCAAGATATCAACAGTGAGTTGCTGAGGGATCAGCAACGGAACTCTCTCTAAGGCAAAGCTCACGACTAGAGGTCCATATCCAAAGGTCTTCAGTCGTCCGTTCTTTGCCCTAGTCAGTTGGCTCTTCATGTTAGCCAGCACAGAATCACACCAGTTGAAAATGGTGCCTTAGTAACAGTCAACCGCCATTCGCATTTGGGACCCAGAGGCAATATGTAAAGCGATTGCACCACAAATTCTGGTAACCGTGAAAGCTATAACTTTGAGTTCACGCAGAGAGATGTGTTTGATTTCCACGCCTTTCGCATGGTGTGCATTGGGTGTGCACCAATCTGCCCGGAGACTAGCAAGGGATTGGCCACCCGACCTAGTCCCGGCTAGATTGAGTTGCTCGCCTCTATTTGGCAAGCCAGTGAGAAAGTATACATCAGAGGGCTCTATCTCGAGCTGATGCCCTCCGATGTAAAAGCATTGCTCTTGAACGTTCCATCTCTCAACCAGCCATTCCAAGAATCTCACCTGAGCCCTCATGCCAGGTATGGCCCAGTATTTATATAGCCCGCATGCTTTTAGGACATCAATGGAAGGTTGATGTTCAATTGCAGCTAAATCAATGTCTTCGTGCTCTCTTTCTCTCCAATCCAACATGGTGAATGCCCTACACACCAAGAAACAATGATTAGAATTAATTTGGGGAAATTTGAATGGTTATTTGTGGAGATTGGGGTTGCAAATTCCGCCTTTCACGGAGGACGCACCCCGCGTTTAGAACACAGGGCGTCGGGACGCAGCTGGCCTGAAGGTGGGCTGCGTCCCCCGACCTTTTCCCTGTATAGGAAAAAGTCGGGGGACGCAGGTCACCCGAAGGGCATCTGCGTCCACCGCAGAGCGCATTTTGAAACCCAAAACCCCCCAAAAATCAAAACTAAAACCTAAAACACGATTTTAATCGGATGAAATTGAAGAGTAGGATGTTGTAAAATACCTGGAAGAGACGACGTTCGATTCTGACGGTCGGATTTTCCACAGCGACCACAGGAAGTTTCTTGCCAAAAGCCCTTTTTTCAACCTCAACAGTAAAATGGTAAAAATGACATGGTAAAAAGTCTTTTTATAGGTTTTTTGGATGAATTTGTTCATTTTTCACCATGGAAGGATGTTTTTCGATGTATTTTTTCCTATCTTAAACAGGTATGAGTAATGTGTCGTTTTTGTGCAGGACAAAGGGATTTAGAGGGAAAATTGTCATTTTTCACGAACCAAAATATCAGAGTCATCTTTTAAGCCCTTTTCTGACTCCTAAAAAATGAAAAGATTGCCGAGCGTTTCTTTTACACTCGCTAAAACAGAATTAAAATATGGTCCCCTTATAGCTCTTTTCTGACAGTAAAATCAAGAAAATATTGCCGGGTTTTTGTCGTTTCAAACTCGATACGGAAATAAAACAACGTGTCCTTGATCGCTTTTTACTTTTCAGGTTAGTGGCACTAATTATGAAAGTACTCCTTGGTTGCAAGATCAAGCGGTTCCCCCAGGTATTATTTTATACTTTTTCGGGCTTGAGGGACACAAATCTACGAAAAAGTTCAACTTGGAGTCTTCTTAAGTTTTTCAGACTCTCTAAAATTGAAAAACGCCGAGTTTCTCCTATACTAGGCTCGTTAAACATTTCACAGTAAAGGACCTGTTCAATTACAAACAGGAACGAACCACTCCTTCCTAGGGTTCGAATTAAAACTAGGTTGGACTCATCCGAAGGATGAGCTTATAATCAAGCATCTGTTATCCTCCTCAAGCTTGTTAAAAATAAAGAGGTACTTGCCAGAAATGGTGGGGGAAAAGAGAGAAGAATGAGCATATTTGTTACCTTTTGTCTCAGAAGAAACTTTATTACCACTCTTGAACACGACACTTTTCATTCACCTGGGTTGGGAAATCTTTTACCTCACAGTTGATCAAACCACTTTGAAAGTCTTCAGTCAGGTTCCAGGGATTAACTTTGAGTCGTTTATCACCAAGCCATCTATCGTGTCGTTATGTGTTCAAGAGGTCTGCAAGCAAAACTTTCATCTGCAAAATACTTGTCATCCATTTGACCATCCCTGAGTCAGTCCTTACAGCAACATTTCTTCAACTTAAACAATGATTTCGTGTTGTGGGCTTGCCTGCAACGAGTCGCTTTCTATCGACATCAGCACATTATCTAGAGAGATGACTTAGAAATCGTCAGTACCTTGAAGTCTGCATGCATCAATGGCAGGTTTCTCACCTTTGACGTCAGTTTACATCATTGACTTTCGATCGAAGGATTCCGTGAAATGTTCGACATCAACTCATTCATTCACATCTCATGGATTGTACTGGGTACTTTGAGAACCATTGACATTACTGGTGGTCTCTCTCACGCTTGTTAACAGTTTACATCATCGACTGGTAATCAAGTGGTTTCTACCATGTTCGACATCAACTCATTTATTCGCATGGCTAGAATCGTACCAATTCGGGAAGTAGAAATAAAGACCCTGGATCTAGTTTCCACCATCCAGGCTGCGAGGAGTTTTGTATTCATTATCTAAGTAGACTAATCATAAACAGATGGTTGCGCCCATACTGTGTCTACAAAAGTCTATGATTATGATGTACTGCAAGATCATTCATGTATTAGAGTAGTTAGTCTGTTAGTTAAAGTTTTAATCTGAGTATGGGAATGCCTACCTCAGTGATGATATAATCTTATACATGTATTTTGTGTTGAAAATTGCAGGTTCTGACCAGGCTCTCCACGAGATAATCCTTGAAATGATAAAGCACTTCACCCTTACTAGATAATACAAAACCCTAATCTATTACAGGCTTCGCACTTTAGGGGGAAATCTGTTACACTAAAAAATGTCACCATGACTATTTACAGTTAGTATGGCTCAATCGATAGTCATGCTATCCTCTTGGGCAAGTCTTATGCCTCTGCTCTCCATGTCAAACTCCAAAAACAGAGAAAAGTCTTTATAAATGTATTTATCTCTGGGGACGCAGGTTCTCTCAACCTTACCTACGAGGACGCACCCAATGTTAACAAAAGTTGCGTCTTTGGACGCTCTGTATGTAAAGGGGCAGGTGCGTCCCCCTGTAAAGGTTAAAATGCGCAAGTTTCATCTTTAAAAAGTCACTTGTGGTCATTTCTAGAGCATTCTAGAAGGTTGTTCGACGTGTATTGAGCGCCTCCAGATGGTTCATGCACTCCTACCAAAGAGGAACTTATCCCATCAATAAGGGGGCTATCCCATCCAAAGAGGGGATTATCCCATTGATGGTGGACCTGATTAACTTCCTCTTGAGCACTATAAATACAGGCATTGGGCCAGAAGGAGAGGAGGTTGGAAGCTATACATTTCTAAGGGTAAATGCTGCAGGAATTAGGACTCCCATTTAGAAGCTTGTGAGGAGAGATTGCCATCTTTGCTTGTTCTATTTGGAAGTGGGTGAGCTTTGTCAAAGTAAAGGAGAACTCTTGATGGACCCTGGGAGGGACTTGCACAACACCAAGGCTCAGGTTGTATTTGTTCCTCTTGTTACCTATTAATGCAAATGAGTCCATTCTTCTCAATAACTTGTTATTTATGAGTTGTTTCATGTACTCCTTGGTCTATGTGTTAAATATGTTTTATTCTATGAGATTATCAAGTGCTATTTAATCGTTTGATTGTTAGTGTATGCAGGTTTCAAAGTGAAGGAGGAGCTCATCCGGATCAGCGGAGCTGGACTACTACAACAGCGTTGGATTACAAGTAGGATCTAAACACTTGATTTCCCATATATTAAATGCATGTTTAGAGAAGGATTGCTCTTGTTTGTCTTGTTTGTCACTAGAGAGTCTTAGGCTCCTAGGGAGGTTGGTTGTGTCCGCACAATCGACTCTTTCCGCTTGACACTAGGTTCAAAATTTTTTTAGCCAAACAAATCCCAAAACTACTGGCCCTTTCGGTAACAGTCCGTGGAGCGCGGACTGAGGTCTCACCTGAGGTAGTATGGGAGGCTGTTGGAACCAGGTTTCCACACCCTAGGGATGTCTTGATGAGGTCTGGAGAGTTCGTGAACTGTTCTTTTGTACTTGTACAATTTTGTGCAGCTTTGCATAGCCCTAGTACCGAGCGTGAGATGACACCGTCTAGATCCCTTACCCTTAGTATGTCTTATTGGTATTATAGATCTTGAATTATCTTAAATGGCCCTAATGCTTCCTTTACCATTCAACATAAATAGACAGGCGTGCAACCAAAAACTGTAAAAGGATGCATTAACAGAAACCAAGCAATAGATATGTGATATTCCAAAACCAACTTATCTTTATTAATGCTTTACTAGTTACAATCCACTTCCTACCTTGCACACACAGCTACAGGTGTCCACGCACATAGCTGCAGACTCTACTAGGCCTCTGCACACACAGCTATAGAGCCTCTTCTACTACTATGACCTGTGACTCAGACTTACAGACTTAGATCGAATATTACTTTCAGAAACCCATACACTTCAATTTCCACCAAAGCTACCTTCTACACTTAGAGCCTCGCTCTATTTATACATTCCCATGGTCCTCGGACCATGTAGGTCGACACATTCTAGATTAAATTACAATATTTTAGGGCGGACTACCCTTTGACTTGACTCATTACAATTCGTGCTCTGTGCACTTCACGGAGCCTTTACAGTACCATTACCAAAAATTGTGGGCTTTAAGCCCCAAAACTGTTACGTGGGGGATCTACTACCCAACAGGCCCCCCAACACAATCATCATGACTCATCTCAAGTCACTCGTCAATGTGGCAAGGCGCACTACCAAGGCTTCACAGTCCACCATCCCTGTGAGTGATGCACTACTATCTGTTGCTCCATCCTTGATTCCTGCAATGCTTCTTCAAGCTCCTACTCCGTTGCCCCTATTAATTCGCTTAGCTGATGATGCTCATTCTGCTCTGCCAAGTTAACAAAAAGTGACCCTTCATAGGATTTTAGCTCTAGTTAAGAGGTCAAATACGAGGACTTTTTTTGTGTAAGAGAAGCAAGCTTGCGATCTCTGGTCCAGTATACTCAATGTTTGTTGAAGCTTGTGTTGCATTTTTGTAAGAGAGATGTTGTTGTCTGCGAGGTCCCAATCTTCAAGTTTCTTTGTGGGCATGCGGCCCAGGGACACACTTTTCAACGGTATTCTATCTTGTATCCCAAGATTCACCATCTTTCATTTATTGTTCATAGATCACTTACCAGACCAAAGGCTTCACGACGACATCCAGACTGATCACGCTATCTATCTGGGAATTTTTGGTACATCTCTCACCGCTGGCATTGGGTTTGGTGCGATGGTCTTGGCTGTGAACCTGATGTTGTCCCGAAGGTCCTGTGTCTCTTTTGGCAAAGTCACAACCACTAGGCTTACTTTCAAAGCATTGAAGCTGAATGGGCTTATACCTTTTGGATACTGCAATAACTTAAGTCTCAAAATGTCATAGTTTGTTTGGTGGAGGGCCATATGCGATTTATAGGCATGTTGAAATTCAACTTCGACCATCCCCCCATATTCTGGCTCATTAATGCTAGAAGGTAGGCAGATCATTTCAAATCTAGTTCTGACTTCATGTCTTAAATTCCCATTGCCTCCTCCTTTTCGCCTTAACTCGGATGTCTTGTCATGAAGAGTGATGCCAACGGTCACTTCCTTGTTTATCCACGTAGTAGTGTAGCCCCTTCTGCGCGACTACAACCCTTGTGACATACCGACCTTGCGTGCATCCATATTGTTGCATATCTCCTTAATAGATTGTTTTATAGTCCCACACTCTCTTTCAAGTGTCTGGAGTGCTAAGACTATATCCTCTTCGGCTAGTCAGGTGGTCGTACCTCCTTGGTGCACTGCTATCACGTCTTGGTGAGAAACCTATGACACAGTCTCTATTTTTGCTGCTACGCACACTGCTGGATGCGGTGAACTCTCCTGATTCCCCCCAAGAGTGAGGCGTTGCCTTAACCACATCATTCGATCAATTATCTTGCGGTTATACTCCAATTCATCCTTAGGTTTGTGTGTATCCGGCTGCAACTTTCCAGGTTTTTCATTCAAAAAGTCCTCCTTTAGTTCCTTTTCCAACTATTTAGTCTCCATGTCTAGCATCATATTCTTCATTCGAAGTAGTATCCTGTTCCTTTCCAGTTCATGAAGTTGTGCACTTCCTAACCAAATATCCTCTTGAATCCCTTCATACTCCTCTTCACAAGGTCTTATGAGTTCTTCAGTTCGGACTTCACACGTTGTTTTCTTCACCAACATTGCTACATCCACAGCCCTCTGTGGAGGTTCTTCAAGGACCTCAGTTCCTATACCATTCTGCAGCCTCAGACTTAGCTTCACGCCCAGGTTCTTGCATAGCTCTGTATATGCTCATCTGACCACTGGGGTGTGTAGGTTCCCTTTTCTACATTGTATCCGTGGATCCTTATTCATGACTTTGCATATCTTGGCAAACAATCCCCTTCTCGCACATGGTAGTGTGATCCTGTTCTTCCTCCAACGCATCCTGTTCGGGCCTGCTATTGTACTGTCTTGCATTGGAACAGTCCATTCTGTATACGTCTGGTGTGCTTGCAAGTTGTTATCTCTTTTCCCACCAATCCATGTTAGCTGGGGTCTGCCAAGTTGTAAGCGCACTTGTCTTCTACATTTGTGCCAATTTCTGATATTCTTCTGACGTATATGCCCCCATCATGCGGGTGTCACACGCAACACTATTCGAGTGAATTGCACTATTGTCATTCGGATACGGTACTTTAAACTTTGTATAAGGGTCCATCCATTCTTGGTACCCCATCATCTGTTGGAATTTACCTTGCTTCGATCGTTACACGTCATAGTGATCGAATCATCATGTTACAATTTAGCATTGTGACTTCGTGCAACTAGTTCTGCCATCATTCTATTTCTTCATCTGAATCCGAATTATAGGAACTGTCACTCTCCCATGAAATTCTCCCATCTTTAGTCGGTTCACCCAATCCTGGTCTTGCACCATTATCTAATAAATGCAATCCAATTCATAGTTGCTATCATCTTGGTGCATGGTTTCAGTGTAGTGTGCTCCTTCGGCCGGATCAAGTGGAACTGCTACACGTAGGGAGTTTTTATCTAAAATCATTGTTCGCTTCTTCAAGTTGATGACTCCATTCATATTCATGGCCTAGTCTATCCCTAACAACGTGGGGTAAGGGTTACTATCATCCACAATCTCTATTACCTCAAAGTCCATATGCGTGCTTGCACCTTCGATATCCATTGTTACCCCTTGCAATCTTCCCATTGGTAAAATCTTTTGTTGGTTCGCCATCCATAATTGAATAGGAGACCACTGTAACACAGGCTTTCCCATGTGTTCCCATGTCTGCTTTGGTAACACATTCGCATCCGAACCCAAGTCTAAGATCACCTGATCCATTTCATACTTTCCAATCTATGTCGTCATTCTCATTTCCCTCCTGGTGTGTAGTGCATGCCTTCCCAATTTTTGGACTACGCATGGTTCACCTAGTCCTGCGCACCTAGCGATCAGCTCTTGTAATCCCTTAACTACCTTATTGTTGCGTAGCAGCTTCATGCCTGTCTCTAAAAAGGTATTAAGCATAGAAGGATCCATTCCTGTCTCTGGTTGATCCTTACTACCTAAAGTATAGGCCTCAGTGAAGCTCTTCTTAGCTTCCATAAACATTTCCCTTGTGTGCTCCACATCAAAATCAAGTTCCTTCTTAGGAGCCTTGCAAACCCATATATCACCCTCAGGTTACTTTCCCTTATCTTCCCCTGTGGTCGCGCTTCTTCTAAGTACCATGTTCACGTTAGAGTATTCTTCGTGCAGTTATGACCTCATCATTTGGATATTTTGAGTGGGAGTAGGTTGTAGTACCCTTTTCTCACGCATTTGTGCCATCAACATCGGAAAATCTACCATTTCATGATCAAAATGTTCACAATACGGATAAGATATTCTCATTGGGTTGGTACAATTGTGAGCGTAGTGCCCTGGTCCTCTGAAATTGTAACATATTGGCTGTCTATGCCCTTGTCCAGGTCCCATTCCTCCTCATCCTCATTTGCATTCTTGGAATCCACTACGTGCTATTGTTGTAATTGGATCGAGGCCTTGCGTTTCTGTCTGCATTCGATAGGCTGGAGTCCTATCAATCATTAGCTATTAGCTCTGACATGTCCGCTCATCATGGCCCACTGATCTACTGAAATTATAATATAGTTGCTATGGAGTCTGTGTATACTTTTGCAATAGGTGATAGTTGTCCGTAGTGTGCTTTCCTCCCACCTGATAGATTGCGAACCAGAGTGTGGGTGCCGCACTTGGCCTCACCTGAGCCTCTGGTCTCAATGACATCGGTCCTCCTCCTACCAAATAGTTCGCAAATACTAGACAGTGATCCTTATCATGACCCTAACCTTTACATTTTATACACCACACTTCTTCACATGCTTCCGGCGAGGGTGCCCTATCCTGCTTCAAACTCTGCATCTCCAAGCATAGGTTCTGTAGCTGTGCGTGGATTTGTTGGACTCCCAACCTTGGATCCTGTATCGTTGTCTCATGCAACCTCATCACCATTTCCAATGCTTCTGCCTGGGTTGAGAGCTTCTGCTGTGATAGCGCCGTCCTCAGGTGTGGTGTCAAAGATGCTTAAACCACAGGCAGTGTTGTGCATCCGTTAGCGTCATATTAGCCTCGCAAATTGTACTTTTCATTCTCTGATCTAGATCCTAGGGTGTTTCGCCTGGAAGCATCCCAATCTCCTTAAATCCGATGATTGACTGCATTTTGGATTTTGGTCAGCTAAATTCATTGTTCAATGCGATCTGGATCTCCGCTATTCCTGCATTTGGGTGATCATTCAAGTTCTTGATATACCAAGTCAGCGTGAAATCCTGCAGCACACTTACCAATGTGGAATTTTTAATGTTGTCATCCATAACCCGTGTGCTTCCCATACTACTCTTACTACAAACCAAAACTAATCCAATTCTTCGTTCCCTACTCCTCTCAATACAAGCAGCTTGATCACACTCGCCATGCTAAACTGATAGTTAGGTGGAGGTGGTGTGGGCGAGGATGGAGGCGAATGAGGTGACATGGGTGGTAGCATACGTGGGGATGGTAACTATAGAATGCATTGCCTTATCAACCTAACTACACTCCTCAGAGAAACCCAAGTGCACTCTTCCTCACTCGCTTGCGGAGGTGAAATTAAAGGACTATTTCCTAACCCTTCAATTCATTTATAGACATTTTCGCTCCACATGGTTCCACTCATTAATGTATTCGCATCACTTGTTTTTCACATAACAACATCTTAATCTAGGTATTCAAAGACTTTATGTACTTACCTTGTGGTCCCTTGAGAAAATGTCTTTCTGCTTTGTTGTAGCTTATAGTTGTGTCTATTGCAAATTTGGTGATAAACCCCCCTATTATCCGATCGAGCCAATGGTCTATTTCCTGTGTGATCTTATCTTCTAAAGCCTCTAGCCTGCGGACCAACTCTGGAGTCCACACTATGGGTTGATCTATCATATAGCTTCCCTAGTTGTTGGCTAACCTCATGATCCAATCATACAGCTCTCAAGAGAAAGACGCAAAGAAGATCTCATGGATTTTCGTATATACATAGCGATCTAGCCACCTCTTCTCAAATATCTGCGAGGTTTTGTTTTCATGTACCACGAACTCATGAAACTTTTGATCCAACCAATCTTTAATTTCCTTGTCGTAGGGTTCCAATGTTCCGACATCAAACATCCCTTAGGAAAATCCTGGTCCCAGTAATGGAACCATTTGTTGGCTTGATGGGGCCTGACCCAGGTTCAAAAATGTTTTACCTAAACAAATCCTAAAACTACCGGCCCTTTTGGCAACAGTCCGCGGAGCGCAGCCTGAGGTCTCACCTGAGGTAGTATGGGAGCGTGCTGGAACCAAGTTTCCGCACCCTAGGGATGTCTTGATGAGGTTTGTAGAGTTCGCGAAACATTCTTTCACACTTGTATAGTTTTGCGCAGCTTCGTGTAGGCCTAGTACCGAGCATGAGGCGATGCTATCTAGATCCCTTACCCTTAGTATGTCTTATTGGTATTATAGATCTTGAATTATCTTAAATGGCCCTAATGCTTCCTTTACCATTCAACATAAATAGATAGGCGCGTAATCATAAACTATAAATAGATGCATTAACAGAAATAGAGCAATAGATATGCAATATTCCAAAACTAATTTATCTTTATTAATGCTTTTCCATTTACAGTCTACTTCCTACCCTGCGCACACAGCTGCAGTGGTCCGCACACATAGCTATGGACTCTACTAGGCCTCTGCACACACAACTGCATAGTTGTTGGCATTATAATACATATGTTTTACTTGATGGCAACCCACTCATCTAAGATGATAAATTATAGTGCAACAAAATTCACGCACTTTTATGCAGGGAAAAGTTTATTTCATGTAGAGAAACGTTCACGCACTTTTATGAAGAGAAAAGTTTATTTCATGTAGAGAAAAGTTCACGCACTTTTATGAAGAGAAAAGTTTATTTCATGGAGAGAAAATTTCATGCACTTTTATGCAGAGAAAAGTTTATTTCATGTAGAGAAAAGTTCACGCACTTTTATGCAGGGAAAAGTTTATTTCATGTAGAGAAAACTTCACGCACTTTTATGCAGAGAAAAGTTTATTTCATGTAAAAAAAAGGTTTGATCTCACGCACTTTCATGGTTTGTTCATGGTATTAGTTCGACAGTTTTTGATCCTATGGTTTTGGCCCGTGGTATTGCATCCAAAAGTGTTGATCTCACGCACTTTCATGGTTGGTTCATGGTATTAGTCCAACAGTTTTTTGATCCTATGGTTTTAGACTGTGGTATTGTGGAAGGCCTAGGACTATAAAAGAGGAAGGTGATCATTTGGCAAAGCATCATCGAATGAATTGAATATCTAATAAGTGCTAGATCTGAAATATTTGTGATTGGGTTATGGTGCAGATCTCGATCTGAATGAAGGAGGAACCTTAGCGCATAAAGAAGGATAAGTTCTTTTGATGGGTCATAATCTTTATGCTTGAATAATAGTATCTTTGCATGATTTTGATCTGTTATATGAGGCGCATGCTTGATCTATAAATCTGACAATCTGGGTTAATTAGTGTCTGAATATTTGAAAGAAGGAATTATCCTTTATAGATCTACACGCAGGTTTCAGGTTGTTGAAGTAGCGTATATCTTTAAATTATGATCTAGCTGCCTCTGTCTATTGTTGCAGTATTTTGGGTTCAGAATTTGGTGTGTGGTTACTGTTACTGTGTTCTGGGTACAGCTGTCAGAGAAGTGTTTACTTGATTCAGTGCTAATTGGGAAAAGGAGATTGTTTGATGCAGATATACTTGATGATTGATTGATGTTCATGGATCCAGTCTGAAAATTTATGAAACGTGGTCCCTGGAAGAAAGAGAAGGTTGTAGCCTTCAGTAGGCCAGCACCTACGTACTAGTATCTTGGCTAGTACAAGAGCTAAGAGGGTTGTAGCTCTCTGCAGGTTATAGCCTTCGTACTGGTAAAGGACTGCACTAGTACAAAATCATTGTAAAAGGAGTTTCTTATTAAAAGAAGATAGAGACATATTGCAGCAGGTGGTTTTCACCCACATTGGGTTTCCACCTTATATCTGGTGTTCTTTTGTTTGACTATTTGCTTTTCTTGTTCCTGCTCATTATTTTATGATACTGACGTATAAAGTAATGATCAATATTTGAAGAATTATTCAAAGTATAAATAAGGAAGATATATTGAAAAGAATTTGATAATACTGATTCACCCCCCCCCCCAAGTATTATTTCCAACAATTGGTATTAGAGCAGGTCCTTCTGAAGAAGCTTGATCGCTTGAAGGAAGATCTAACATCATGAGCAACTATGAAAGGGAAGCATCAATCAGGCCACTGATTTTTGATGGGACAAACTTCGTATATTGGAAGGTAAGAGTTACTGCCTATCTTCAATCTTTGGGTACAGAAGTATGGGACATTATAGAAACAGGGTATACTTTTCCATCAGCTACTCCTACAGATTCAGCTGAGAAGAAGAAATATGAAACAAATGCAAAGGCGGTTAATACTCTTCTAGGATGTCTATCTCAATCTGAATTCGTGAAGGTTATGCAATATAAATCCGCAAAAGAAATATTGGACAAGATTGTTTTGAGCTACGAAGGAGATGAACAGGTAAAACGTGCAAAACTTCAAACCCTCAGGATTCAGTATGAGAATCTCAGAATGTATAATGATGAAAGTGTGGCTAACTATTTCCTTCGGGTAGATGAGATTGTTAATTGTATGAAAAACTTGGGTGAAGAAATAAAAGAGGTTGTTTTGGTTGAAAAAGTCCTAAGATCATTGTCCCCCAAGTTTGAATCTAAAGTATCTGCAATAGAAGAAAAGGAAAATCTACGAACTCTTACTATGTCTCAGCTACACGGAATTCTAACTGCTTATGAAATGAGAAAAGGAGGTCCATCAGACAGGAGAGAAGCTGCTTTTAAGGCTTCAGGCAAAGGAGACTACTATGAATCAAGTCACGTGCCAGAAGAAGAAGAAGAATCAAATTTTGTCAGAAATCGTCAACGGGGTACTGGAAGGTTCAGAGGTAAGCTACCTTTTAAATGTTTTTCTTGTGGAAGAGTAAGTCATTATGCTACCAAATGTCCTCATAAGGATAAGATTGACAAAGGAAAGGAACCTGATAGATGGAACAAGAAACAGAATGCAAATAAGAAAAGCTACTACACTCATGAAGACAATGATGGTCTATCAAATAGTGATGAAGATGAACGAGGTAATGACTATAAAATTTTAATGGCATTTGAAGATGATGATTACATGGATGCTATAGATGTGGATAGTTTTTATGATGATATTTCTAGACTTAAGACATGTATAGAAGAAAAGAATATGATCATTGATACTCTACAATTTCAAATTGATGAAAAAGAAAAATATCTTGAAAAGTTAGAAGGTGAAATTGTTGGCCTTAGAAAAGAAATTGAGAAAACAAAGGCTATTAATCTTAAGTTTGTCAAAGGATCTGAAACTCTGGATGAGATCATCAATGTACAGCATTCTCCGCTAAACAAGACAGGTCTGGGGTATAATGGAGAAACATCTCAAGCATCCACCTCAAAGAGTTATCTTGATGCAGCAAGAAGGAATGAGCAAAAGCACAATGGAGATCACCAGGTAAAGTAGGGACGAATTACATCAAGAACGAACAAAGACTATCAGGTAAACCAGGGGCAATCTGTCTTAAGGATGAACAAAAGCTACAACCAGCCACAGGTAAAATCTTCTCAATTTGCTTCAAGAATGGATGACAATAGAAATTACAATCATTTGGCCGGTAGATTTGATAATCGCAGAAGTTTCTTCAATGGGCAATGTTTCTCTTGCCATAACTTTGGTCACAAAGCAGCTCAATGTGTTGCATATAAAACAATCATGACTAGAGAAGCTCAAAAACAAAGAAGTATGATCAGGATTACAAAAAGGACCTATAACAACTTTTCGGCTCTTGAAAATGAAGTTGAATGTTCTATTTGCAATAACTTTGGTCATGAAGATTTTGAATGCAGGAGCAGGTTTTAGCAGACAAAGGAACAAGCCTCAAGCACCAGAACATGGAGAATAAAGGAACCACAAACAGAAAGATGTGGGATAGCATTTTATGTAGAAGGACAAGAAAATCTATGGTACATTGACAGTGGATGTTCGAAACATATGACAGGTGATAAAGAAAAACTTGAATCATATTCTGCTTTAGAAAAGGGAAAGAAAGTTTCTTTTGGAAATGATACTCCTGCAGCTATAAAAGGAAAAGGCACTGCTCAGTTAAAAGAAAAGGTCAAAGCTAGAAATGTTTTGTATGTTGATGGATTGAAGCATAATCTTCTAAGTGTCAGCCAGATGTGTGATCAAGGAACTGAGGTGATATTTAGATCAAATGGATGTCGTGTTCGTGATCTTGATACAGGTGAAATAGTGATCAAAGGTAGAAGAACTCCAAATAATCTATACATATTTGAAGAAGGACAACAACAATGCTATTTGAGCAAGGATGATGAACACTGGTTATGGCACCGGAGGTTGGGGCATCTAAGCTTTTCACAAATAAGGAAAGCATGCAAATATCAGGCTGTTCGTGGTCTTCCAGATATCAAAATTCCAGACAACACCATATGCAAATCATGTCAGTTTGGAAAGCAAACCAGAACTAACTTTCCAGAGAAGGAAGGATCAGCTAGCATGCCTCTTGAGCTAGTCCATACAGATGTATGTGGTCCATTTAGGAAAAGGACACCTCGAGGAGAAGAATACTTGATATTATTCATTGACGATTTCTCCAGGTTTGTTTGGTTAGGACTTATGAAGCACAAAGACGAAGCATTCGAGAAATTCAAATCCTTCAAAGCCTTGGTTGAAAATGAATCAGGTTACAAAATTAAGTGCCTCAGGTCTGACAGAGGTGGGGAGTTTACCTCAAATGAATTTTTCGATTTCTGTGAAGAACATGGGATAAGAAGGGAATTCTCTACAGCTAGAACTCCTCAGCAAAATGGAGTGGTGGAAAGGATGAACAGAACAGTCCAACAAATGGCCCGTGCTATGCTTGATGAGTCCGGAACTCTCGCAACTTTCTGGGGTGAAGCTGCATATGCTGCGGTTGTTATTCTCAACAAAACAAATGTCTGAGTGAACAGCACTCAAACTCCTCATGAGCTCTGGTATGGTGAGACTCCTTCGGTAAAGCACTTCAAAATCTTTGGGAGCAAATGCTATATTAAGAATACTGATGAGCAACTTGGAAAACTTGAACCTAGAGCAGATGAAGGCATTCTTCTTGGTTATTCTCCACACAGCAAAGCATATAAGTGCTACAATAAAAGACTTGGAAGAATTGTTGACATCATTGATGTAGTGGTTGATGAAAAGGGATACATTCCTAGGCAAGTAAATCATGAAAATATCGAAGAAGATGAAGACTACCCTCAAAGACAGAATGATGAAGAAGAAGAACCTCAAGAAGCACCAGAGGAACAGATAAGGATAGAAGAGAAGACTCCATCCCGGTACGTTCAAAAGAATCATCCAGAATCTCAGATTTTGGGGCAGAAAGAAGCAGGTGTACAAACAAGAAGAACAATTGCAGAAGCTTCAAGCTATTTGGCATTACTCTCCTCCACTGAACCACAAAATGTAAAAGAGGCATGCAAAGATGAATGTTGGGTCAAAGCAATGGATGAAGAACTTGAGCAGATCGAAAAGAACAACACTTGGGAGTTGGTTCCTAGACCAAAGGATAAGAATGTTATAGGGACAAAATGGGTCTTCAAACATAAGTTGAATGAAAATGGGGAAGGAATTAGAAACAAGGCAAGACTTGTTTGTAAAGGGTATGCGCAGCAAGAAGGAATAGATTTTGAGGAAACTTTTGCTCCTGTTGCAAGACTTGAGGCCATCCGAATGTTCCTTGCTCTCTCAAGCTTTCAAAAGTTCAAAGTATTTCAAATGGACGTGAAATCAGCCTTTCTGAATGGAGACTTAGAAGAAGAAGTATACATTGAGCAGCCAGATGGTTTCATTCTTGGAAATGATCCAAATCTTGTATGCAGACTGAAAAAGGCTCTCTATGGTCTTAAACAAGCTCCAAGGGCTTGGTACTATCGTTTGGACAAATATCTTCATCAACAAGGTTTTTCAAAAGGATCAGCAGATAGCAATCTTTATATAAAAATTGAAAATGACAAATTGCTAATACTTGTTGTGTATGTAGATGACATTATCTTTGGCAGCAATGAAGAATCTATGAGTCAAAGCTTTGCCTTGGTGATGCAGAAAGAATTCGAAATGTCCTTGCTTGGAGAATTGACATATTTTCTTGGCCTGCAAATCCAACAAAAGGAAGGAGGGATCTTCTTGTCTCAAACCAAGTATCTCAAGCAGATTTTGAAGAAATATGGCATGGAAGATGCAAAACCAGTATGTACACCCATGGTCACAGGATGTAGCCTTAGTGCAAATGATAAATCAGCAGCAGTACATCAACCAACCTACAGATCTATGATTGGAAGTCTACTTTATTTGACAGGTACCCGACCACACATCATGCATGCAGTGGGAATAGTTGGAAGATTTCAGGCAAATCCAAAGGAAGCTCATCTTCAGGCAGTAAAGAGAATCTTCAAATATATTCAAGGGACTCAAAATTATGGCTTATGGTATCCTAGAGATACAGATCTCACACTTCATGCTTATACTGATGCAGATTGGGCCGAAAGCGTGGATGACAGGAAGAGCACAAATGGTGGTGCATTCTTTATGGGTTCCAGATTAGTATCTTGGTTCAGCAAGAAACAGAGTTCGATTGCCTTGTCTATAGTTGAAGCAGAATATGTTGCTGCTGCATCTTGCTGCACTCAACTCCTTTGGATGATGCAGACCTTGCAGGATTTTCAAATCACTTGTACACCACCCATCTCCATCTTATGTGATAATACAAGTGCAATCAGCATTTCAAAGAACCCAGTCATGCATTCAAAAACCAAGCACATACCAATCAAGTATCACTTTCTCGGGGAACAAGTGCTTGAACAAAAGGTCAAGTTGGAGTATGTTCCTTCTAAGGAACAGGTTGCTGATATACTCACCAAACCATTGCCTAGGGAGACCTTTGAATACCTCAGGCAAAAGCTGGGGGTTGTTGATGCATCATCTTGTTGTTGAATCTCTTCTGATTGTTGGTTGTACGCAAGGTTCATCTAAAGTATATGCGTACATGTGCTGGGTTGCGGATTGGTCAAAGATCAAATGGCACAGGTTCAGGGGGAGCATATCATGCATTGTTGGCATTATGGAGGAAGTACAGAAGGAGATCATGGATGCTGGTCTGAATATTGCTGCAATACGTCTCTATCTCTCTTTCATGGTCATTTATGGTGTTTGATGGATTATGGTTCTTCTTTGTAGATCTGGTTTATAGTCAGGGGGAGCATGTTCTTAGGGGGAGCATAACCCTTTGCCCTTGATGTCAAAGGGGGAGAGTGATTGGTTGTTGTTGCCATCAAGTCCAAAGGGGGAGATTGTTGGCATTATGATACATATGTTGTACTTGATGGCAACCCACTCATCTAAGATGATAAATTATAGTGCAGCAAAATTCACGCACTTTTATGCAGGGAAAAGTTTATTTCATGTAGAGAAAAGTTCATGCACTTTTATGAAGAGAAAAGTTTATTTCATGTAGAGAAAAGTTCATGCACTTTTATGAAGAGAAAAGTTTATTTCATGGAGAGAAAAGTTCACGCACTTTTATGCAGAGAAAAGTTTATTTCATGTAGAGAAAAGTTCACGCACTTTTATGCAGGGAAAAGTTTATTTCATGTAGAGAAAAGTTCACACACTTTTATGAAGAGAAAAGTTTATTTCATGGAGAGAAAAGTTCACGCACTTTTATGCAGAGAAAAGTTTATTTCATGTAGAAAAAAGGTTTGATCTCACGCACTTTCATGGTTGGTTCATGGTATTAGTTCGACAGTTTTTGATCCTATGGTTTTGGCCCGTGGTATTGCATCCAAAAGTGTTGATCTCACGCACTTTCATGGTTGGTTCATGGTATTAGTCCAACAATTTTTTGATCCTATGGTTTTCAATCGTGGTATTGTGGAAGGCCTGACTATAAAAGAGGAAGGAGATCATTTGGCAAAGCATCATCGAATGAATTGAATATCTAATAAGTGCTAGATCTGAAATATTTGTGATTGGGTTATGGTGCAGATCTCGATCTGAATGAAGGAGGAACCTTAGCGCATAAAGAAGGATAAGTTCTTTTGATGGGTCATAATCTTTATGCTTGAATAATAGTATCTTTGCATGATTTTGATCTGTTATATGAGGCGCATGCTTGATCTATAAATCTGACAATCTGGGTTAATTAGTGTCTGAATATTTGAAAGAAGGAATTATCCTTTATAGATCTGCACGCAGGTTTCAAGTTGTTGAAGTAGCGTATATCTTTAAATTATGATCTAGCTACCTCTGTCTATTGCTGCAGTATTCTGGGTTCGGAATTTGGTGTGTGGTTACTGTTACTGTGTTCTGGGTACAGCTGTCAGAGAAGTGTTTACTTGATTCAGTGCTAATTGGGAAAAGGAGATTGTTTGATGCAGATATACTTGATGATTGATTGATGTTCATGGATCGAGTCTGAAAATTTATGAAACGTGGTCCCTGGAAGAAAGAGAAGGTTGTAGCCTTCAGTAGGCTAGCACCTACGTACTAGTATCTTGGCTAGTACAAGAGCTAAGAGGGTTGTAGCTCTCTGCAGGTTATAGCCTGCATACTGGTAAAGGACCGGACCAGTAAAAAATCATTGTAAAAGGAGTTTCTTATTAAAAGAAGATAGAGACATATTCCAGCAGGTGGTTTTCACCCACATTGGGTTTCCACCTTATATCTGGTGTTCTTTTGTGTGACTATTTGCTTTTCTTGTTCCTGCTCATTATTTTATGATACTGACATACAAAGTAATGATCAATATTTGAAGAATTATTCAAAGTATAAATAAGGAAGATATATTGAAAAGAATTTGATAATACTGATTCACCCCCCCCCCCCCCCTCTCAGTATTATTTCCAACAATAGCTTCTTCTACTACTACGACCCGCGACTTAGACTTACAGACTTAGATCGAATATTACTTTCAGAAACCCATACACTTCAGATCTCCACCAAAGCTACCTTCTACACTTAGAGCCTCACTCTATTTATACATTCCCATGGTCCTCGGACCATGGGAAGGCTGACACATTCTAGATTAAATTACATTATTTTAGGGCGGACTACCCTTTGATTTGAATCATTACAATTCGCACTCCGCACAGTTCATGAAGCCTTTACAGTACCATTACCCAAAATTGTGGGCTTTAAGCCCCAAAACTGTTACGAGGGGAATCCATTGCCCAACCAAAAAAAATTAATGAAGATGGACAACCGAGTCATAATAATTTCAAGATCTTAGAAGAAAAAGTCGAAAACAATGAGAGAAACCAGGAATCAAAGAATATTCCCATTGAGAAGGAAAGTGATACTAATATGGAGGATATACCAGACAACAAAAAAAAAAGGATGATATGCCGAGCATTATGGTGCTTAGTAGGGACCATGAGATGACCCCAAGTGAGGCTAGAATGGAAGACCATGAATTGCAGGAGATTCTAGAGAGGGAGAATTTAGATCTAGAAAGCTTTCTGGAGCAGGGAATCACCAAAGGGGTAGACTCTCTACCAAAAGAAGAGTTTGATAGGGTTCAACAACTCTTCCTCTAGAGATCACAAACGAAGTGTTCTGGAGCCAAAAGAAATCATGATAGCCAGGAAAATAGGGGAGTGAAACGATGGAGGATACACTGATGCATTCTTCCAAGACTTTGGTAGGAAAAGAGGAAGAAAAACATAGAATGAGTTGCTTACCAAATGTGGGAAACTTATGATTAACTCAGGTAAGATGAGGGATCTTACTAGTTACTCCTTTACAAACCTTTCTTAATGAAGCTTACAACCTGGAACATTAGGGGTCTAGGAAGTAAAAGGAAACAAAGAACTCTTAGCAGTAGAATGAAAGAAGAAAAATAAGATATGGTTTTTATTCAGGAAACAAAATGTTCGATGGACAAGATTAGAGAGATACACATCAAATGTTTAATCAAGTATGAGTATCTAGAGGTTAAAGAAGATAACTCAGCAGGTGGGATTCTTACTCTATGGGATCCTCCAAAAATTGGAATCCTGGATGCTGAAGCTTCTAGGAACTATCTATCACTAGTGTTTCAACCTTTGGGTGATAAGGATATCTACATGATCACTAACGTCTACAGTCCTCAAAAATTAGAAGACAAACTTAAGCTTCTCACCTCCCTTGAGCAGCTAAGGGAGAGAGATATCCTGATATGCCCTGGATTCTGGTTGGGGATTTTAATATGATTGGATCTCTTACAAAGAAAAAAAGCGGTACCAGAAAACTAGGCAAAGATTCCATTGCCTTCCAGAACTTCATGAAGAACATGGGGCTAGTGGACACCGAAATAGTAAATGGCACTTTTATTTGGAACAATAAGAGGGAAGGGGCTTCTCAAGTTGCCTCTAAACTAGATTGATTCATAATCTCAGAGGACCTCCTTCTCACAAGCCTTGATATGTTAGCTTGAATCCTTCCCTTTGGAGGCTCCGACCACTGGCCTGTCTAGCTTGAAGCTACTTTCATGGGTGCACTAGGGAACAGAATTTTTAGGTTTGAAAATGTTTAGCTCTCTCACCCTGACCTCACCAACAATATTGAAAAATGGTGGGTGGAAGATATGCCCGTTCAAGGCACTAAAATGTTCATGTTGCAGCAGAGACTTAAACACATCAAATCTAGGGTTAAAGATTGGAACAAAAAAGAGTTTGGTAATATTTTTAAAGCCAAAAGAGAAGTTGAGTAGAAACTCTAGGAGATTAATCATATCATCATCTCAGAAGGTTTTACCGAGGAATGGAAAATTTAGGCCGACTCTCTTCAGAATGAATGGGATGATCGGTGCATGAAAAAGGAGATTTTCTAAAGATAGAAATCGAGGGTGCAGTGGATTAGAGAAGGAGAAACAAACACAAATTTTTTTCATAGATCAACCTTGGATCATAGATATCATAACAGAATTTCAAAACTTAAAGATTCTCAAGGGAAAGAGCTCGTCTCTCACAAAGAAATGGAATTTGTCCTAGTTCAACACTTCCTTAGCATAGCAGAGGAGCCTCTCATCGACAAATCTCGGTTCATTAAGAAATTCACCAAGTTCATTCCTAAGCTTGTAATGAGGGAGGACAACCACAATCTTAGTAGACCAGTTTCTGAAGAGTAGGTTAATGAATTTATCAATGAGATGCAAAATGGGAAAGCTCCTGGCCCTGATGGCTTCAATGTGGATTTCTTCAAAGCTTGTTGGAAAACAGTCAAACAAGATATCCTTGATGTTATGGAAGACTCTAGAAGATCCAAAACTGTTTTCAATGATCTTAATGCCTCTTTCATAGCTTTGATTCCAAAGCAGGAAAAATCTATGACATCGAACAGATCTAGACCCATAGCCTTATGTAATGTGGTGTACAAAATTATTTCCAAAGTGATTGCTGACAGAATCAAGCCTCTTCTTCCTGCTCTCGTCTTAGAGGAGAAAACTAGATTTGTGGAAGGAAGAAAGATTCTCAAACATCATACAAGCTCACGAGGTGGTACACTCTCTTAAGAGCAATAAGCAAGCTGGTATGATCATGCAGCTTGACCTAGTGAAAGATTATGATAAGCTAAGCTATTCTTACATCAGGGAAGTGCTAAGAGCTTATGGCTTCGACCACAACTGGATAAGATGGGTTATGGCCCTTGTATCCATGGCTAGCTTCTCCATTCTACTTAACAGCTCTCCCTCTAGAACCTTTATTCATTCTAGGGCTCTCAAACAAGGGGAACCGTTATCCCCCTTCCTCTTTGTTCTCATGATGGAAGGGCTAGGTAGAGTGATCAAAATGGAAAATTATGAAGGAAGAATCCAGGGTCTGAAAATTACCTCGGATGGTGCTACTTCTACTCATCAACAATTTGTTGATGATAATGCTGCAGGGCATTCCTATGGTCAAGGAAGCCAGAGCTTTTAAAGAAATCCTGAACGAGTTTTCATTGGCCGCTAGTACAGAGGTAAGCCTTGACTAATCAAAGGTGTTCTTTTTTAACACTAACATTGCTATCCAAAGGAACCTCACCATAATTCTTGGGTTTCAAAGGGATCAGTTACCTTCCAAGTACCTTGGAATGCCTCTTACTGACAAACCTCTGAGCAAGGGAGTGTGGGAGCCGGTAACTAATAAACTTCAGGACAAAGTCAGGAAATGGACCTACAGGTCTTTGAATTTGGTGGGGCGTCTTGTGCTTACAAAGGCTATCCTATAGGCTATACCCATTTTCATGTTTTCAGCTCTTCCTACTCCTAAAGGAGTTATGCAACAAATCAGGAGTATTCAACAAGATTTTCTTTAGGGAAAAGGGGAAGAGACAAAGAAGTGGGCTTTGGTAGCTTGGGAAAAGCTCTACAAACCTAAGGCCCATGGTGTTTTGGGGCTCGATGACCTTGAAATCCTCAGCAGATTTTTGGGAGCCGAAATTTGGTGGAGGTGGCTCAAAGAATCAGCGACGCCTTGGGCCAAGCTTTGGAAGCATAAATATGCAAATAATTGGTAGGAGAGGGATCATATCCAAATGCCATGGCTCATCAAGGGCTCTCACATTTGGAACCTTGCTTGGGAGAATAGAGCCATTGTCCAAAAACATAGTTTCTGGGAGATCCGAGCTGGGAACCTTGCACAGTTTTGGGAGGATAACTGGAAGTAGGAACTAAATTTGTTTAGGGAAGAACTAGCCACTCTCAAAAATGACACTGAAAATAAAGGTTTACTTATGGTAAGTGACTTCTAGGATCTGGTAAGGAACAATGGTAAATGGAGAATGTGGAAGGATCTTGGTTATAGTGAAGTGAGTCTTGTGAAGGCCCAAGCGAATTCTCTTGCTCTTAACTTGGAGCTGAGGAAGATTTTGGTGTCATCCTCATTTGACCAACTGAGATGGGGTCGAAACACCGAAGGCACCATTAACCTCAAAGAAGTTAAATGCATGGCCCTAGGTTTTGATTATCCAAACCATGATCAGGTTTGGAATGACCTTTGGCAAAACTCATAATGGATAAAAATCAAGTTGTTTATGTGGTTGGTTCACCGAAAGAAAATTCTCACATGGGATAATCTTCTGAAAAAGGGCTTTGTTGGCCCATCCAAATTCCATCTATGTGGCTTACAGGAGGAGACGATGGAACATTTAGTAAACATCTACCCCTTCACATCTACCTTATGGGATTGGGAAACCTCAGTCTTCAAGGAAATTGAGAAGGACAGACTCAGCATCACCAACACCTTGAAGAATTGGAGGAAATACTTCTCAGGTAATGAAACATTAACAACGCTTGGACTCTAGTTCTAGGATTTATTATCTGGGATGTCTGGAAAGAACGCAATGGCACAATTTTCAAGAACAAAACAGGCTCAACCTAGAACATCATTGTCCAAATTTTACGACAGCTCAAAGATACAGTGAGAGCCCTTATGTGGAAAATTCCTGAGGACCCTCCTTCACCCTAGGATGCTCGCATACTGCTGCAGTTGGGTCTCCATTCTATGGTTCCCCAAGGAACTATCAAGGGTTTGAGAAAAACAACTGCTGGTAAAGATATCTGGCAACCTCCTCCTCATGGGTTTTTGAAAATAAATATAGACAGGGCCTCTAAGTGCAACCCAAGGATGGCTGGATTTGGCAGTGTCATAACAGATGAGCAGGGGTGCATAAAGGATATCTTTCATAGTCATTTGGGGACTGCCACTAATAACATGGTGGAGGTCATGGCTTTAGAGCAGTGCCTAGAAATCCTAATGGAGTCAAATTTACACAAAGCCATCATTGAAGCTCACTCTGAATTGGTCATTAATGTGGCCAAGAAAATGTGTAATGGAACGACACCTAGAAAAGTGTCGAAACATTGGAGGCTCTTGCAGGTCTTTCAACATATTCGTTCCCACTTGCAAACCCTAAGAACCACCAGCTTTGTTCATGTGTGAAGAAAAGCCAATATCTTAGCTGATCGTCTGGTGAATGAAGGAGTGTTATTGAAGGAAGGCTATATTCGGTACGACTGGGATTTTATACCCTCTGGTAAACTACGTGATGATTGTCAATGACAGGTAGCCAAAAACATGGCGTACTTCCAAACCATGAATAATGAGCAGGAGGAAGACTAGTGGAAGTAGGAGAGAGTGGAAATCCTTGAGCTTGGTTGAAGTGCCACAGTAAATCCTAACCGTCGATCCCACAGTCAATGCTTACATCATAGCTAACTACAGGGGATGAGTATTTGGTAAACAATGTGCTAGTTGAAGGATCACAAGCCATAGGATTTAACAACCTTCATTATTGAATGGATATCAGGTTTTAAAATGGTTGGAGGTTAAGTCTAAGAGCGGACCCAAAGTTTTATAGACCAATGGTTTATAATCTTTATCGGCTCCATGAAGCAAGTGTCGCGCAAGTTTCTGATGCGATATCATTGAGAACCGTTGGATCAAATGGGTCTTGATCGAATTGATATCGGGCTATAAAATGGTCATAGGTTAAGTCTAAGAGCGGACCCAAAGTTTGATAGACCAATGGTTTATAATCTTTATCAACTCCATGAAGTGGGTCAGTGTCGTGCAAGTTTTCGACACGATATCATTGAGGACTTTCAGATCAATTGGGTTCTTGATCAGAGAGAATATCAACCGTCCGATTGAAGGTAAGATCGACATTGGAGATTGAGCGATAATAATTGGGGAGATTGAGCGATAAGAATTGGGGAGAGATCAACAGTCTGAACACTAAGGAACAATGATCAGGGGTCTAATTTTGTTTTTGTGTGTACAGTTTTGGGTTTTGTTGACCCTGTTCATCAACGGGTTTGTCTTTTGTTGGTCTTTACACTTGTAAAGACCTATACCATGTGTAATATTTTTTCAGTTAATTGAAGGCTCCACTCTTACTTGACCTCCCTTGGGTTTATTAATCCATTGGGCTTATAATATTAATTTTAAGGTTCATGATATGAATCTTTGGGTTTAATGTTTATTTTAGGGATTATAATATTTATCTTAGGGTTTATATCCCATAGGTTTATAATATCAATCCCTTGGTTTAATATTATTCCATTCGGTTTTTAGTATTAATCCCTTGGGTTTATTAGTCCCTTGGTCTTATAATATCAAAAGTTTAATGTCATAACATTGGAATGGTACAAAAATATATCCAACATCGCATTGTGACAAACATCGTTTCAATATGAAAACAAGTCTAGAAATCATTGTTGCAATGTTACATTACATTGTAATTTATTCAATATCGCATTTTTATGTTACAAAACTTGGGTTTAATATAAGGTTTATAATATTAGGGCCTTTTAATATTTGGTTGATAATATTAAATTTGAATATTAGGTTTATAATTTGTAGTATTAGGGTTTATAATATTAAGCTTAGGGTTTACTATCAATATCTTGGGTTTATCAATCCCTTGGGTTTTTAATATTAATCCTTTGGGTTTTCAATCCCTTAGGTTTACAATATTAATCCCTTGGGTTAAAAATTATTACCATCGGTTTATAATCAATTGAATGTGTAATATTAATCCCTTATCTTTATTAATTCATTGGATTTATAGTATTAATCTTTTGGTTTTATAATGTTAATCCTAAGGTTTATAATATTGATCATACGATTTATATTCCTAGGGTTTAATATTAATCTTAGGGTCTAATGTTATTACCTTGGGTTTATAATCCCTCGGGTTTTTAATATTAATCCAATGGGTTTATTAATCCCTTGGGTTTATAATATTGATCCTAGGGTTTATAATATCAATCATAGGGTTTATATTTCGAGGGTTTAATATTAAGACAATGGCTTATAATACTAATCTTAGAGTTTAATATTAATCCCTTAAGTTTATAATCCCTTGGGTTTATAGTATTAATCCTTTGGCTTTATTAATCTTAGGGTTTATGTTCATAAGATTTAATATTAATCCTATGTTTAATGTTATTCCCTTGGGTTTAAAATCCCTTATGTTTCTTAATCTCATATGTTTATAATGTTAATCCTAAAGTTTATAATATTAATCTTAGGGTTTAATGCTTATCTTAGGTTTTATATCCCTTTAGTTTATAATATCAATTCCTTCTATTTAATATTATTCCCATGGTTTTATAATCCCTTGAGTTTATTAGTCCCTTTCATTTATGATATCAATCCCTTGGGTTTATTAATCTAAGGGTTCATATTCCTAAGGTATAATATTATTCACAATATTTATAATAGTATTCCTAGGGTTTAATTTAAATCTCTTGGGTTTATAATCCATTGGGTTTATAATAAAAATTCCTTCGGTTTGTCAATCACTTGGTTTAGAAGATTAATATCTTAGATTTTCAATATCAATCCCTTAAGTTTTTAATATTAATCCCTTGAGTTTATACTTTGTAATATTAATCTCTTGGATTTATAATTTGTAATATTAGGCCTTATAATATTAATCCCATAGGTTTATAATATTAATCCCTTGGGTTTATAATACTAATCCTTTGCATTTACGGGGAGGCTAGAGAGCGAGGGGTAATTTTTAACCTTGAAGAAAAAAAATAAATAAAGTATGCATGGGGTCTTGGCATTGCGACAAATAATCAAGCAGAAGCCCTTTCTCTTTGGTAGGGTCTCAATATCAGTTTGGCTAATGGTATCAAAATTTTGTCTATAGTTGGCGAATCCATGATGGTTATTCAAAAATGTATGAATCTCCTTGAGAACGTCAATCTTCTCAATGATGAAACCTCCCCAATCATGGCAAGGATTCTTTATTTGTTAAAAAAAATTTAAAAGTTAAATTTGTTCCATGTGTTGCATGCCAATAACCACTTGGTAGATGGTCAAGGAAACATGGGTTTGATGTTGGAACAAGCTAGTTTATGTATAAATCAAGACCAAACCACATGTCATATACCTTGATCTGTAGCACCAAGCTGTCGTTGTTCTAAGGGGGTACGAGTATTCAGAGAATTATGTTGGTAGTTAAGATGGTTAGCTCCCCGACATTCCTCCGCAGTGCTTTGGAAGCTAGGATGGTAGTTTGAAGTTAAGGCACAAGTGTGGTACCAATGGAATGTAGATCATGTATGAGGATAGGTAAGCATCGAATTCTCAGTTACTCACAGGGATATGCAATATAGCTTTAATTGCTGGGGAAGAACATGGTACCATCGCAATAGGATTTTGGTTACTTCTGGCGGTGGAAGAAATGGAGAGGATTTTCCTAGACAAGATTCTCAATCATCTAACATTTATGAAATGTAATATTGGGAGGAATTTTGGAGTTGAACAAGATATGATATATTGTAGCTGGTTATAGTCAGTTAATCAAAGGATAGTTATTATCTAGAGGTGAATTGCTACAAAGATGGCCTCCATGTGTAATGACAGTGGTGGAGGCTCTGGGATTAGAAGCTCAGGGTCTAGTCATGAAAATGGTGGAAGCATCAATAATTTGGTGGAGAGTTCTTGTAAACATGTTATAAAATAGAATGTTAAGGAAATTAATGAAAGTATGGTAGTTCTCTATGCTCAATTATCTGTATTGGGTAAAGATATGGAATTATTGCAGACGACAATGGAAGGCTTGTGTATCGATTTGTTGAGTGTACAACAGAAGGTGGATAACATCGAAGTAAAAGTGGAAACTGCTAGGGTCGGGGTTTTAAAGGAAGTATTCTGGGTTAGGGAAGCCAAGGTATTCAATGCTGCTGATGCTGAGGTTGGTGTTGCTGCTAAGGTTGATGATGGAGAGGATGTCAGGAGGAATTGACGACTACTGTGGTTGAACTTGCGGGAGAAGAAATCGATCTTGGTAGTAGCTAAACGTTTTTTCATTTTAATATTATATATATGTTATGTCGATGTATAGAATATAATGGTGTTTTCTGCAGAGTCTACAGTTATATTTATGTTCAAAGACTATATGTAAATAATTCTAGTACCAAGAATGTCCCATTCCAATGTAAATCGATGAAAATTGCAAAGAGAAAAATCTTGAAGTTTGTATGGGACCTCACCCATTTCCAGTTTATATAATGAAAATGTTACCCATTTCTTTTAAACAAAAAATACTAATCCTTTGGGTTTACCATTCTCTTGGGTTTATAATATTAATCTGTTGGATTTATTAATGCCTTTGGTTTATAACGCTAATAATCAGTTGGGATCATTAATCCCTTGGGTCTATGATATTAATTCTTTAGTTTTTTAATCTCGAGGGTATATAATTGTTAATACTTATTACTAAATACAAATAATTATTAATTATTAATTACTAATAATTTATAACTATTGATTATTAATATTATAATTATTATTCCTTAGGCTTTTAATCCCTTGGATTTATAATATTAATGCTAGGGTTTAATATTGTTCCCTTGCTTATATTTTCCCATGGGTTTATAATATTAATCCCTTTAGTATATAATATTATTAAACACTTTGATTTATTAATCTCTATTAATATAGTTAATACTATTAATATAATATATGATTTATATATAGGGTCAATATTATTAATATTATGATTATAATCTAAGTGTATGTAAAAGATATTGATAGTTATATTAATATGTTAATAAATATATCCCCGATGGGGGTGGTAAAAAATTATCGTTCACTCGTAGTCGACGTATTACTCTTGGCATAAGGAAAAGGTAGTGGAGGGAAGACCGACTACCTTCCCATAATGCAACAGTTAATGCTTCTAGTTTCTCTCGTGAAAACTTTCATTCCTGCCTATGCAAGAAGGATTGCCGGGATCCATGGCGCCCATATTCAGGTGGTTATTTAGTGTGGGCTATGTAGCATTAAGATTGTTGTTCAGATTTCAGTGGGTTTGGAATTGGTTAGAGGCTCTAAGTTTCTAGGTCGTATGGGTATGGTGGTGTGCCTACATCCAATGCTTCCCCTTCAGTGGGTCATGTAAGGTAACAATTGCAACCTTTCCACTTTGAGTGAATTTTCCCTTTTCACAGTTGGTAAGCTGGATGGTCGGGTGGAGAATTGGTTGGTTTCGAGATTTTTTGTTTCGGGCCTGGGTAGTTTTATATTTCAACATTATAGGTGATGTTGTGGCATCCCTCTATGTATTGTGGATGGATCTGTGGCGAGTGGTACTTGGTGTCTTGTAGGTGGTAAATGCATGCGTCGTGGGTTTTTGGAGTCGGCCTTAATTGAGCTTTCTAGTTGTGGCTTTGCCTAGTTATCATGTTTGGGTGTTGTTGGTTGCATAATTATCATTGAGGAAGTATGGTGGCACTAGCATCACTTAGGATTATAAGAGCTAGATTGGGTTATTTTTCCTATGGTTAGTCATCTGGTTCTCTGATGGATCCTCATGGTGAGAGGTTGTCGGGTATTTTAAGCCAAGATCTGTAGCCATTTCGTGATGAATTAGGGTGTAGTATACTGGAGTGGTAGTGCAAATATTCCCCTCCTCACAAGGGAATGAAATGTTCAGCCTGTGGTGGTGTTCGATTGGCTGGTAGTGTATCTTGTTAAAGGGGGTGTGGTGATGGGGTTGCCTAGGAGGTTGTGGAAGATCGTCAAGGCTCTATGTAGGTATCTCGTTCTGAGTGGGGCTCCTAGGATGAAGCCTCTCCCTGGCACCACGCGTGCTATTGTGGGGTTGAAGTCAGATTTGGCCCACCTGATTGAGGGTTTGGTTGCGTTGGCCAGTGTTAGGGGTGGCGAAGCAAGAGTTGTTGATGTTTGCAGGAGTCTTCCTATAGCTTCTAAGTGTGGTAAAGCTACTGGGGGCCATGAAGTTGGTGACAGGAAATGATCTGAATGGAAAATGATATCCACCCATGGTATTGTAAGTGACGTCGACCCATGGTATTCATTCACCCACTGTATTTTCCCATTGTATTGCAAGTGGCATCAACCCTTGGTATTCATCCTCCCATGGTATTTATCCACTCATGAAATTTACCTATGGTATTGTAAGAGACATCCACCCATGGTATTCATTCACCCATGGTATTTACCCAACCATGGAATTTAACAGTGGCATTGTAATAAAAAAAAGGTTAAAAGTAACAAGTCGCATTTTGTAAAAGCACAGATTTTCCATCACAATGAAGATTTTACAGTTATTCTATATTTTAATAAAAAGTTTCTTTATGGTTTTTATTTTTATTTTTTTCTCCTCTTTTCTTATGGAATTCCTTTTTTTAGATATTTGGGGCCTCCCCCCAAGATCCGTAGTGGTATCAGATTCAGGTTACGAATCTATGGGAATGAGGGTTTGAAGCATATTTCGGTTTCAAAATTTTGCAGAGAACCTCATTCAAGTTCTACAACCTCCACAGAGAATTATAGAAGGTGAAAAATAACAGATTTGAAATTATTTTCTGTTAGTTCAAATAGGTATTTTATGAAATTTGATTTCATTTCCTGTTTTGAGAGATATGAGAAATTAAGGTTACACATGCCTGGAACATTACGTGACCGCATGTACCATGAGATTTTGGAATCATTTTCTCACTCCACATGTCATGAAATTGTAATTGTCTTATATCAATTAAAATATGTCTTCAATACCTTAAATTGGTCTTTGATGAAATTTGATTTCATCACCTGTAGCAGTAGTTACCAGCAAAGTTATAACAAGAGGTCTATAATGTGAAAGAAGCCTCTACAACATCTCATTGAATAGGGGAATCTACATCACCCATGGCCACTTTTGTTACAAGTATGGAAAAAATTTATAGTTTAGGTACATCTATGGTGTGGCCTGGTTTTGTACCCCACCCAGAGTCCATGAGTTTTTCTATCTAGAGTAGTACTCAGAGCGGGTTCCCTTTGGAGACACATCCTCCCACCTCACTTGAGTGGGCATCTACTTCACATTCATCAGTTTCAGCATAGCAGCATCCGACATGGGTTCTTTGGAGACGTACCCTCCCACCCCAGGCTATGTAAGCACCTGCTACTTTATCAACATTCAACATCAAGGTTATGGCTCAATCGCACAAAACCCTTGTCATCGAAGTCCATTTTCTAGGCTAAACACTATTAGTATCATAGTTGGTCACAAGAATTACATGGTATCTCTATCCTCGGATCTTCATTTTTCATGGTTATGGGTCATCCAAAATGCCACACTTCATTGACATCCATTTTCTAGGCTACACACTATTAGTATCAAATTTCGTCACAAGCACTACAAGGTATCTCTATTCTCAGATCTTCGTTCATCATGGTTATGGGTTAACCACACAAAACCCTTCTCTTCAGTGGCTCTTCATATTTAACAAAGGCTTCTCAGGAGGGAACTTCACACAATAGGGACGATTTCTTCTTAAGAGGGAGGAATGATCAAAATGGAAAAAGACATCCACCCATGGTTTTTTAAGTGGCATCCACTCATGGTATTCATACACCCATGGTATTTATCCACCCATGGAATTTACCCATGGTATTGTAAGTGGCATCCACCCATGGTATTCATTCACCCATGGTATTTTTCCATGGTATTTTAAGTGGCATCCACACTTGGTTTTCATCCTCCCATGGTATTTATTCACTCATAGAATTTACGCATGGTATTGTAAGTGACATCCACCTATGGTATTCATTCACCCATGGTATTTACCCACCCATGGAATTTACCCACCCATGTAATTTACCTATGGTATTGTAACCAAAAAATGCTATAAGTAACAAGTCATATTTTGTAAAATGATAGATTGTCCACTACAATGTAGCTTTTATAGTTATTCTCTATTTTAATAAAAAAAATCTTTGCGTTTTCTTATATATTGTGTGTTCACCTCTTTTCTTCTAGAATTTCATTTTTTAGATCTTGGGGGCCTCCCCCCAAGATCTGGATTAGGAAAAAGGAAGTTAGTTGATACCGTAGGTGACAGAGGTTGCAGGGCCCTGTCTCAGGATGGTCATGGGAGTAGAAACAGGGGAGGAAGATCGGGCCATGGACAAGGCTCAATTGTTTGAGGGAGGGATGGCAGATCGCGACGAGTGGTATCTGAGGGGTATGCAGCTACTGGTCACAATAGGAGGTCTTTCGCTGAACTAGAGAAGCTTCAGTCCATCTTAGACACTTTGGAATCTCATGATAGACTCCAGAGAGGGGAACATGAGGCAGTTGTGGCCAAGCTAGAGAAATTCTATTACTTTTAGTGTCACATTCGTGAATGAATTGTGGTTGTCTGACGTGGTCAAAATATTATGTCTGAGAAAATTAAGAAGCTGGAATCCTGGCTTGCTCACTTTGAAAATCATGTCCGCTATCTCTACTGCCCACCTCCTCCTTTAGGGACAGGGCCATATAATCCTCCCTCTATCACTTTAGATGACTAATTATGGTAACTAGTGTCTTGTTAGTTCTTTTTTGGGCATGTAAGGCCTATAAGGCTATGAGTCTCCTAGTTGGGTATTTTGTTTTTTTTCTATAGCATTGGTCAACAAAACTGGTTGAGGCCACATGCATTTTTACATCCTTGTACATACTTTTTTATTAATGAAAAACCTTCAACTTACAAAAAACAAATATGTTAATAAGTGTATATTAATCATTAAGATAATGGCGAGAGATAAATAAGTATTATTAGTAATAATCATATACTATTATTATATTATGTTAATTTTGTTAGGGTTTAATATATATGTGTGTGCGTGTGTGCGTTATTATTTATATAGTTATTAATAAGTATAAATAGTCAATATCTAATGGCCACATTAACACTATAAATATAATAATTATTAATGTGCTTCATATATGCCTATTGGTGTATATCAACTAGATTTACTAATGTGGTTGTATATTTGCTTCATATAAGCCTATCGGCATAAATGCGTGACTCATAAAAAAGTATTATTAATAATAGCCATATGCTATTATTATATTATGTTATAGTTTGAAATATACATATTAATATTATATCATATAAAAACATAGTATTATATCAATTGCACTAAGAGGATGTGTCAGCGTTAGATGTGTAGGTGTTAGATGTGAGATGTGATATTTGAGATGTGAGATGTGAGATATTTTTTAAATTCAATTTTTTTATATTGTAATTTTGTTTTTTATTAATAAAATTACGAACTATTTTTTTAGATAAAAGAAAGTATAATATACATATCACATTAAAATATATAAGACATAAATAGTGATTATAAATTAACATCCATTTTACAATATAAATTAAAATAATTATTTCATAACCATCTTTTAATTTAATTACCAAGCTAATAAAAAATTAATATTTACAATATAACAATATTTTTAATCATGGTATTTACCACGGATATTCTTAACTTCTAAATAGGCTTTTTTACAATACCATGGGCCAATACCCAGAAGAGAAATATAGAGAGAGACATGGAGTGAGAGAGGAGGGAAAAAATCATAATACCATGTTTTATCAATACCATGGGACATATAGGCTTTTGATTATTATGTAATGGATATAGGCTTTTAATTATTCTATTACAATACCATGGGCCAATACCGTGGCCGTTGGCTTATCAATACAACATGCCCAAAAACCATAACTTATTTCAAAATCAAAATATTTTACAAATAATTTATTTTAATTTAATTTTATAACATTCTTTAATTAAATCTGAAAGAAAAAAGATTATAATTACTTTTGAGGTATATCTAAACCCACCATCCTCACAACTATTAAAAATATTCCCATAGATATTAAATCTATGTTTTAATAAATTAAAAATGAGAATACTTTTATATATACATATGTGAAATTTATATAATATAAATAATATTATAAAGAACCAAGATAGATGCATTTTAACCAAAGATCCAAGAAAAGAGAGAAATAAAAGTGACTAACAATGATAGAGGAAGTATAGTGCATGATTCTTTTAAGTTTTTTATTATTGTATTTTCTTTGACATGATGGATCCAAAATATAGGTTTAATATTTTACAACCAATTATGTTTTTTATAATTTATATACTTTCTTAAATAAAATACAATGGGATCATATTTAATAGAGAGAAAGAGAGTCAAATGGAGGGGGAATAGAGTGGGGGAGATGGACATAGAGGTGGGAGAGATAGGGAGAGAGGAAGGAAGAGAGAGGAGGAGGAGAGATGGAGGGAAAGACAGATGGATTTGGAGGGGGGAAGAGGGAGGGAAGAACAAACACATTGAGAGATAGAGGTGGAGAGAGAAAGAGAGGGAGTGATAAGGGAGAGACAAAATGGAATGAGGGATAGAGGAGACGAGGGAAGGGAGAGAAAATGAGATGATAGAGATAGAGAAAGAAGGGGAAGAGAGAGACATGGAGACATAGATATGGAGGGGGGAGAGAGGGGGAGAGTGAGAAGGAGAGAGAGAGGGAGATAGTGACATAGTTGGAGGGTGGAGAGGGAGATTGTGTGTGTGATGGGGGGAGATGTAGAGGGAGTTGGGAGAGAAAGGGAGAGAGAGGAAGGAAAAGGGAGGGTACTTGAGAGAGAGGAGAGAGAGAGGGGGAGAGATAGATGGAGTTGGAAAGGGGAAAGATAAGGAGGGAAGAATAAAGACATTGAGAGATAGAGATAGAGAGAGAGAGAGAGAGGGAGAGATAAGGGAGAGATAAATATGGAATGAGGAGGAGAGGAGGTGAGGGAATGGAGAGAAAAGGAGAGGATAGAGATAGGGAATTAGGGGGAAAAATAATTAGGGAGACCTAGATATGGAGGGGGGGAGAGGGGGAGAGCGAGATGGATAGAGAGAGGGAGATAGTGATAGAGTTGGAGGGTGGAGAGAGAGAGGACTTGAGAGAGAGGAGAGAGAGAGGGGGAGAGAGAGATGGAGTTGGAAGGGGAAGAAAGACATAGAGAGAGAAAGTTGGAGAGGGGGTGGGAGTGATAAGGGAGGGGGAGAGAGAGAGAGAGAGAGAGAGAGAGAGAGAGAGAGAGTATGTGTTGGGGATGAGAAGGAGAGACAATGGGAGATAGAGATATAGATGGAGGGGGGAGAGAGGGCAGAAGAGAAAGGAAAAGAGGGAGGGAGGAGAGAGAGAGAGAGAGAGAGAGAGAGAGAGAGAGAGAGAGAGAGAGAGAGAGAGATAAGGAGGGAGAGATAGATAGATATGGAGAGAGTGTGTGTATGCTTGGGGGCAGAGATATAGATATAGATGGAGAGAGAGAGAGAGAGAGAGAGAGAGAGAGAGAGAGATCATGCCATGTATTTAGGGGGATGAGATAGAGAGACAAATAAGGAGAGATGGCGCGAGGTATAGATATAAATGACATAGGGGGAGAGGGAATAAGAGAAAGTTAGAGAAAGGGAGGGAGAGGTGGAGAGAGACAGATGGAGGAGAGAGGGAGGAGGAGAGAGATAAGGATAGAGGGAGGGATATAGACACAAAATGGAAGGTTGAGAGAGAGGGAACAAGAAAGACGCACACAGAGACAAATACAAACATAGAACTTAGATCTAGAAAGTCATGAATATTTGGTTTTTCACTAAAATAGATGCATTGATTTTAGTGTAGTTATTTATTTCTAAGTGTATTTTATCTCTTTCAATAGATGCATTGATTTCAGTGTAGATGTATATTTCTAATCAAATTTAATACCTTACACTAGATGCATTTATTTTCATGTAGATGTTGATTTCTACTCCTATTTGATTGCTTTCACCAGATGCATTGGTTTTAGTGTAGATATTGATTTCTAATCGTATTTGATCACTTTCACTAAATGCATTAGTTTCCTTGTAGATGTTGATTTCTAATCCTATTTAATACCTTACACTAGATGCATTGATTTTAGTGTAGATGTTGATTTCTTGCATTGGATGCATTAGTTTCAGTGTAGATATTGATTTCTAATCCTATTTGATTACTTGCAGTATATGCATTGATTTTAGTGTAGATGTTGATTTATAATCCAATTTATTTATTTTCACTAGGTGCATTGGTTTTACTGTAGATGTTGATTTCTAATTCTATTTCATTGTTTGCACTAGATGCATTGATTTCACTATAGATGTTGATTTCTAATTTGATGCAACTAGATGTATGATGTACATTAATTTCAAAGTAATTAGATTAATATTGTCTATTTATTTCAGTGTAAGAACATCTCTTCCCCCTCCATATATATCTCTATCTCCCATTGTCTCTCCTTATTTATCTCTTTATAGCACCCCCTAAACATATACACTCTCTCCATATCTATCTATTTATCTCTCTATATCCCTCCCTTTCCCACTCCCTCTCTCTCTTCCCTTCTCTCTCTCTATAACACTTCTCTCTGCATATCTATATCTCTTCCTCCCTCCCTATCTTTGCCTCTCTCTTCTTCCCTCTCTCCCCTCCTCTATCTATATTACTAGTTCACCCCCAAAACATACACACTCTCTCTCAGTGTAAGCACATAAACATTATTCATGCCGTGAATTTACTTTTGTGTTATAGTAATTCAACCATAAATACAATACTTGAATTTTCGTCCTAAATAAAATGTTCACTTGCCTGAAATGTCTTCTTCCTGAAACTGTAAACTATTTGTAAATGGATACATTCTTATTATTCCCATTTTCCATCATTCAACATTGTTAATCACTTTGCATTCAAGCGTGGTAATAGAAGATAACTAATAGGCGCGACAATAAGAACAACAGAAGAAAATAGTTTCATATGGAGCAAAATGAAGATTGTTTGTAATTGAATATATTCTTATTATTCACATCATCTATCACTCAACATTGTTACATTGTCACTTTGCACTTAACTTTTTTATTTCATTAATTTTCATCATTCAAGTTACTAATAGTCTCTCTTATCCCAACAAACTGAGGTAACTAAGAAAAATTAAAATTAAATTTAGCTAATTAATCTTAGACATATTTAGCATATTTAAAATGATCAAAATAATTAGATGTTCAACAAATTTGTATGATCACACACTACTGAAATCACCGTAGATCTATCAAGCACCAAGAGGGAAATCTTTCAAGGTGTAAAACTTTCCTCAAGTTTTTCACTCAAAAAAGAGGTTTTCACCTCGAGAGATTTGATCCCTCTCAAAGCTTGATAAATCCAGGGTTAAGATGGATTTATATATATATATATATATATATATATATATATATATATATATATATATATATATATATATATATTAACAATTACAAATATTTATTTTTTATTAGTCCCCTTTACATTATACACTTAATAATTATTAATGTGGTTGTAAGTGTACTTTATATGCATCAACCACATTAGTAAATGTGGTTGTGCTAGTTATTTACATGAGAAATTTTGCATATATGTGTATAATAATTTGTATTCATATTGATGAGATGAATTATATTTTCTTTTCAAAAATTCAATATTTCATGTATTTTTTGGTCGACCACTCTTTTGGTCTAGTTCTAATAATATTTTTTAGGATGAACTGACCATTTTCCATCAAGCAAATAAGGGGAAAGGAATTATTTCCATTGCCATGATTATATTAAATCTTTTGACTCAAGACAAATATCATATTTCAATATCAATATCCAATGCATTTAATATCACTTGACATCTTATCACTACAACAAAAAGGGGGGTTTTAAGATAATATTTGAGACAAATTTTGGGTAAATTTTCTTAACTAGAGACAAAAAAAACTTTTGTATTGTCTTAAATATTGTCTTTAAGTGGGTGTCTTTAATTATTGCCTTGAAAAATTGTCTCTATAAAGACAATATATAACACAGTCATTATTGTCTTATTTACATGAGAAATTTTGCATATATGTGTATAATAATTTGTATTCATATTGATTACATGAATTATACTTTCTTTTCAAAAATTCAATATTTTTGTATTTTTTGGTTGACCATTCTTTTGGTCTAGTTCTGATAATATTTTTGAGGATGAATTGACCATTTTCCATCAAGCAAACAAGGGGAAAGGAATTATTTTCATTTCCATGATTATATTAAATATTTTGACTGAAGTCAAATATCATATTTCAATATCAATATCCAATGCATTTTATATCACTTGACATCTTATCACTACAGCACATAGGGGGGTTTTAAGATAATATTTGAGACAATTTTTGGGTGAATTTTCTTATGTTGAGACAAAAAAAAACTTTTGTACTGTCTTAAATATTTTATTTAAGTGGTTGTCTTTAATTATTGCCTTGAAAAATTGTCTCTATAAAGACAATATATAACACAATCATTATTGTCTCCTAAGAGACAATAATGATTGTGTTATATATTGTCTTTATAGAGAAAAAATTTCAAGGCAATAATTAAAGACATCCACTTAAAGGCAATAATTAATACAATATAAAAAAACACAACATGTCTTTAATCCTAGCTATTATCTTTATAGAGACAATAAAGAATTATATTTGAAGGCAATACAATATCACTTTTGTCTCTTTAGAGACAATATAAAACAATGAATCCACAAAAATATCACACCATTGAAATAAATCAATATAAAAAATATTTAATTAAAAATAAACTACAATATCATTGATTAATTCATGTTAGGGAGTAGTGGAATCAAACCACCAACCTCTTGCCTAGAAGGTAGGTGTTTTGCCATTGAACTAGCAATCTTTAAAGAATTATGTGATGATATAAGCATTGATTTTTAAAAAATGCTCGATACATATTAACATAATATTTATAAAATCTATAATCATGCAGTCCCTATTTTTAACTTAATAAAAAATAATTTAATAAAGTTAGCTCAACATCACACCCATGTGGCATGACCCACACAACAATAATTACAAATAAATTAATCTAGTAATACAAAAAAAGTAACTAGAATTAGCAGAAGTTGTTAATATCTTGCCACATCAATTGAAAGGTTTCTATTTAGTGTGTTTCCACTATTGATATCTTTGTCTAGTTCCTCTTTGGCCATGCCATTGGTTAAAATATTATATTGAAAACATATAAGCAAGGAAATTTTATGCAACTTGATAAAGCAAGGAAAATCCTTAAAATGAATATCTTTGAAATTCGGTTAACAAAAGAAATCAACAACAACGTGTCTACACAATCTAGATTGCATATTTCATATAAAAACATTTCACCTCAAACTCAAAATACCATTTTTATTGGACATCCCTAGATGAAGCATTAACATGTTAATTTGTAGGAAATTTAGAGAAGGTTTTATCCATTTAAAACCATGCTCTATTGTTGATCTAGTTATACAAAAATGAGGCAAATGTCTAGAGAGAAGAGAAGCACATCTTAGGAGTCTATCGCAGGATCAAAGAAAGTCTTAGATCAGACCCAAAAAATCCAAGACAGAAGAAGGATCCATGGGGAAACAAAGGGAAACCAAATGAGGAGTGGACAGGTGGGTGGATAGAAATATAGGATAACAATGAAGATGAGATTTAAGGAAGGATTGGGAAGAGGAACCAACATCCTTTTAGAGCTCATGGCACCAACTACACTTATTTTAGTTGCAAGAATAAAGTAGGTGGTAGAGAGAATTTTTGGGACTATATTAGTATATTAGTCACTGGATGGTTGTGAGACACATTACAGGTCAACAATATTCACCATCAAGTGAGACTATGAGGGATAGGGGAGATGGCTACTAGCTTTGGACACATTTCCTTCACCACAATATTAGCATGGAAGAATCATTGATACTAGACGACCTTAATTTTCAATCATGTATTCTTGCAGGAACAACATTCATAATAGGAAAATACAAGATTAGCTAAATTACCAAGTGGAACATTCTGAAATGCTCCATGTAGCTCATGCCAATCTCTAGTTAAACATGATTTTTTTGAAATAATAATCCTCATGTGCCACTCCCATACATTTATATGCAAGAGAAACAACCGAAATTTCTCTCATATGTTGAGGCATAATAACTGTAAAAAGATAGATAAGCCACCCTATCAAAATATGAATCATCATTATTATATTTCAAAACTACTTGAAAATTTGTTCAAAAGAACATATTATGCAAGTTCACATCCAAATTAGCTAATAATAAAATAATAATAATCAAAACTTTCATCACAAATTCTATTTGGTTATGGGACTTACTCAAAGAGCCTGACAATATTTGTGTATAATTTCGTAGACTGAGGTATTTCTTCATGCTTTGCATTCTAGAGATTGCAAGAATCCAACAATGAAGCAACCTAATGAAATTTTAAAGCCACTCCAAAAAAAAGGCATGTGATATCATGCTCTCCATATCCCAATTGATTAAAACTCTTTTCTCTTTTTCCTCATCTATTTATTGCCAATTCCAAGTTTGATAACATTGGTGGGACCCACAATTGATTGCCATGATGCCTCAGAACTCTAAAATAAAGAACAAGATATGATCCAAAAGGCTGTGAACCTAATTTGGGAAGATTATAATGCCCATGTCTACTAAATATGTCAATAAAAACAACTATACTCTCTTATGCACATTTACTTACCTCATTGGTATCAGAAGGCAAAGACATGGAATTCTGGTTTTGATATGTAAAGGCAGGATTCCTTCCACTTTGTTTCGGTTGGATAGATGAAAAATGGGAAAGGGCCCTATCAATAAACTCAACTAACTCTAGAATGACAATCCCACACATGTGATACCTACATTATGAACTTTTACTTACCTCATTGGTATTAGAAGGCAAAGACATGGAATTATGGTTTTGATCTGTAGAGGCAAGATTCCCTCCACTTTGTTCTGGTTGGCTAGATGAAACATGGGTAAGGGCCCTATCAATAAACTCAACTAACTCTGGATGAGCATCCCACACATGCGATATCTGCATGATATGATTGCAGTATTGTGGCCATTCTACTAGTCGATCCCTAAATTGTTCAAGAGTTGTCAAGCCAAAGGAGAACATCTAAAAACATAAGTAAATATCCAATCATCAATACTCTAAGCTAAGCTTGATTGACATTGAAAGACGTTAAAAAATGGTATACCAAATATAAGGTCCAACCTTAGAATCCAATGGTTTATGCAAAACATCAAGGACAACTCGTAGTGCCATACCAAGGGTGAGAGAAGAGACAAGTTGGTGCTTTATCAGTGAACCTAAAACACATGATCAAAATGTTAATGCTTCAATATAATATGATAGAATTATATTTCACATGATAAGTGAAAGAAACAATTCATAACCATAATAAAATAGCAAAAGAGCTCATTGTTTGGACCTAATTCTAGGTAAGATGAGATAAATGTATTATGTCCAACAAATGACCAAAATGGTAGATCAAATAGGATGGAAGAGAAAAGGTAACTAAATATTAAGCATATCCAAAAGGACCCTAGGTTACACTAAAATCATACAGTAAGCTAAACTGACAGATACATGAGTAATACATGAAAAAGAATCCTTTCATAATGTGAGAAGAAAGAAAAAAAATAGGTACTAGATATAACAGCAAGGCCCCAACTCAATATCAACATTATAGATGGACACTCAAGATCATCAGAAAGAATATGGTAATGGAACACAAAAAGGAAGTAGTAGTACTATCTGTGGGACAAGTCCAAAACTGAGGTCTCATGGAGCTGAGATGTATGCCAACCCAACAACTTAAATTCACAACAAAATACATTTACAGTCAAACATGGATTCTCAACCCAATGAGGAAATACATTGATAGCAATGCAATTGTTTGCCTTGCCATAACACAATTTGCATGGAAAAATTTCTATCTCGCATAGTTTGTTTATGTCCAAAAGATGTATCTTAATGTAAGTTTGGCTTTGCTAAGGGTTTTTATTTATGATGTCATAATGTTTCAATTCATCATGACTCCCATTAAAGACAAAATTACTAGTTGTCTCTTCACATTTACTGGTTTTGGACAATGTCACACTGGTAGAAATAGTGGCTCTCCAAGCCAACCATGAGGAGCACAAGGGGCCATTATAATGAACACCCCACCATCTAATATTGTCATTTCAGATTATGAATATGTTATTTCTATGATAATTTGAAATAATGTACCATGTTCAACTATTTTATTAGTTGTATCATGCCCAAGTCCATGAATAAGACATAGATTAAGGAAGCCTAGGAAACCCATGGCTGCATATGCATAACCATGCACAATGTACCCTTTTTAGTTATTTTTTTAGTTGTACCATTCCCAAGTCCATGATTATGACATAGATTAAGGAATCCTAGAAAATCAATGGTTGAATATGCATAACCATGCACACCGTGTAAGAAAGTCATTGCCATCAAGTGGTTACTCATGGCCCATAGATTATCACGAGACCCTAGTTGTCATTGTTGATTGGCATGAAAATATTTCACTGGAAAAAACCACCTAACCATACTGCCCAATATGGGTAGAATTCCCAAGGTTACCGTGCAATTCTCAAATTTCCTAGAACACATTTTTGCACAAATTGGAAATTTTATATGCCACAAGACATGAGATTTATTAACTTGAAATACCAAAAAAGAGTTTGTCTCATAATGAATGTATTTGAAGACCTAAAGGAATTTGTGTAAATCCAAGGGGACAAAGTTATTCATCAAATAATGTAGTATATCAACCTCACAAACCCTTGCTTTAGGGGTCAAGCCCAGATCATAGAATTAAGCAGAACCCTCTAAAGACCAAGGTGGAAAATGTAGAAGCTCATGCCACTTAGAATGTACAATGAAAAGACTCCATGGCCTCACCCTCCACCATCAATGAAGTGTGGGTAAAGGTTGTAGAAAAGGGAAAATCTCCACAAATCCAAGAAGCTCAATCATCCTTGAAGCCTAACCCTAATCTCATTACAAAGAACCTTGCTACTATGGGAAAAGAGCCTAACTCTCAATCAGGCTCCTAATATGGAAGATTCTCAAAAGAAACTAACGATAAAAACCCTAAATGATTGGTTCCCACCCAAATGAATAATGTGAACTTTCAAAATGCATTTCACTCCCTTGAGGACCTAGGATGAGGGGGAAATGAATTTTCATGTTTGAAGTTCACAATGAATGTAGTATCATGGAAATTTCAAGGTCTAACAGAGCATTATCATAAATCCATAGTGCAAAGAGTATGTGAAATTGTCTCTAAACTATATTTTGTGTTTGCAAGAAGTTGAAATAGTTGGGTTAATGTTGTAAACAACCCTTCCAGTTATTTGGTCGAATGTTGTTTTCTTTCCAATCATATGGAAGGTAGATGGGCCATGATGTTGGTCTCCATTAAGTTGGCCATTGTTGTCATTGGTTATGGAACTAGTTCAAAATAACACCTATTTTGGACATCAATTGATTTAGATGGCCAAGCCTTAGGGAAAGACAATATATATGCTTACAATGACACAAATGAGAAAGTATTCATGTGGGATTGGTTGGGAAATGAGATCTGAAAAGCCACAAGGTGGTTGTGTGGAGACCATTTATAACATGGAGGGATTTTCACCTGTCCAAATGTCATCAAGGGTACAAGAAAAAGAAATAAAAGAGAATTGAGTAGGCTTGATAAGACCTTTTTCTTTGACTACAATGGAAGAAGGCATGTTCTAGTTGTTGGAAAACTTACACTATCTAATCATCTGACACAACCAATTAACCTTTATCATCTCAAGAAACCAATTTGTAATGAAGTTATCAAGTGCATTTGGAACCTTATTCTTTGACTACAATGGAAGAAGGCATGTTCTAGTTGTTGGAGAACCTACCCTATCTAATCATCCACTTTTATTCTTAACCTTTATCATCTCAAGCAACCAATTTGTAATGAAGTTATCAAGTGCATTTGGAACTTAAAGAATAAACCCAAGGGTTTTAAGGTATGGATATCTTGGTGGGATGATGTTATTGGTCAAGTCACTACATCTTGTGGAGCTACAAGTAATAATTCACCACTTTCAAGAAAATAAAGCATAGGGATGCCATTTTAGAATTTGAACAACTATCTAGACAATTGCAAGGTAACCCTTCTAACAAGCAAACCCTACCCAAAGCAACCACATTGAGATATTTCCTAAAGGTTGAATAAACAAACAAATATTAGGGGGTGGAAACTTGAGCCACATTACATTGTTTATGTTGAATGATAGGCTAACTATGGGCTTATTCATAGCCTTGGTGACCAAGGAGTCAAAAAAACAAATGAAATCTCCCAAAACACGAGGGACATGTGATAGATCAAGAAGAAATTGAAAGAGAATTTGCAAACCACTATATGATGGCTTTTCAATCCTAAGGGATTATGAATGAGGAGGAGGACCATGCAGACATGCATTGATGTAGTCTCACATTGTTTGTCACCAGAACATCAAAAATATTTTGATAAAGAGTTGATATTGCACCAACTAGCAACATCCTTGAAGGAGCTTGTTGACAACAAGTCCCCAAGTCTAGGTGTTACTTGTGAATTTTACAACACCACCTGGGATTTCATAAATTCTAACTTGCTTTAGGTGTATAGGGATAACTTACAAACCAATGATGAGGGAGTTTCATTAACAAGGGGTTTGTTAAGTTCATTCTGTAACCTAGAGGCCTTAATCTTATTACTAGCAGTCAACCAATCACACTACTTACTGTTCCATACAAGAACTTGACCAAAACCCTAATGTTGCAACTAAAACATATTCTCTCAAAGATTATCAAACCTAAGAAAACAAGTTTTAGCAAAATATCTTTAAGGCATGTGACAAAGTGTAGTAGTCACTCATCATTGCTATGTTGAAGGCCCTTGGTTTTGGCCCTTCTTTATCAAGGTTGTTGAAATTATGTTAGTCAAGTTTGTGATGTGCTTATTTATCAACCAAGAAAAATATAAAGGAATTGGCCTCTTACATCAAACCACACTCGAGCAGTCCAAAAGGTTAATATGGAAAATTCAAGCACAACTACTCTTGAAGCATGTTCCTCAAATATATGATTAAACAAAAAATGCTTTTAGTCAACTTGCTAGTTATAGATTTCAGTGTGCTATAAGAATATTATTTGAAACAACATAGTTTCACTACCTATCCTTATCCACAATGACCCCTGATATCATCATACCAGAAATTGCATAGAGAAAATTGTCAAAATCTATATGAGTAGTGAAATGTAGTTTTGTTTAGGAGATTAGAAAAAAAGAATGGTCCACCATAGAAAGAGATATCTTGAATAAAATCATCAAGGACCAGTTACAAATTATAAAAAGAAACTACATATTATCATAATACATAAGACATATAAGCAGATGACAGGGACCTAGCTATGTCAATGAAAGTGGATTGCTTGGTTAATAAATACAAAAAGGTGACAAATGAACAATTACATGATGAAGTGGGAGAAAGACATGGAAATCCATTTCAGAAAAGTTTAAAAAATCATCGACACCTAAGAAAATATTTGGTTCCATAATGCCTAGAAGGCTACAATCATTGCATGTTGAACTAAGCTTATCCTATCTACTAATGTAGTAACATGGCAGGCCTACAAAATGTGTCAATGTGTCATACAGTAAAACTAATAATGGACATTTATAATGGGAACAAAAACCAAAAAATAATGATAATATAGAACTTGTTGAATGATAGTAACAAAGAGGTCATGAAAATATTTTACTCATCGTAATTGTTACTGAAAGGGCATATCCCAACATCATAAATATATATTATATTGTAACTATAGTAGTTGACATACATTACTATCGCAATTTCTTGTGGCCCTTCTTTATTTTCACGAGTTGATAAAAGTAGGAAAAAAAACTTCAATATTACAGCTAACTTCACAATACCTATCTCAATATGAAAACTTAAAGTAATTTATGATATCATAAGACCTAAATCTCAGGCAGAAATATCAAAACACTCTAATGAGAAGAGTAAGCATACATCTTCATACTCATCATCTTCTTCATCAGATTCATTTGCAGATCATTTTCCCAGCAACTTCTTTAACTCCTTTCCATATTTTCTCAGACCTTCACCTTCTTCTTCATTACCCTCACCGTATCTTCATCATCATGTAGTATAAAAAAGAGTAATAATTGTAAATACAAAATATAAATGTGATTGCAATATCCTTTTTCCATGTCAGTTGGATTGGAATACATAAATGTCTTGGAACAAAAGTAAAGTAGTGAAAAATCAATCATTTGAAAATTTATAGCCATCCAAAAACACAGTAGTCATACAATAACTATAGACAGTCATTAATGAACCTCATTTTCACAGCTTGAATGACATGGCCACATATATTATTGAAACAATATTAATGGATATGTTATGCAAACTACATTCCCTAAGCCACATCTTAGAGGCCATGAAACATAATTCTAACAAACATTATTTATTCTTGGTTATTCCATATGAACCCTAAAATTCAATGGGTAATCGAAGTCAAGGAAGCACAATATTTTTTCCAAGTCAGGCTATACTATAAACCTTTTCCACTTTGTGGTACAAACTTGTTGCATCATACACTTCAACAGAAGCTAGTCATGATTATTATACTCATAATAATAATCATAATAATAATAGTCATCTAATTTAAGGTCACAGTCTAGCCATACACCAAAGTTAAATGATCTTTAAAAACTACATACAATATTTCTAATAACACATTAAACCTAGATTTACCCAAGATCACCCAATGGCCTTGACATGATATCATTCATTAGAAAGTCATGCAACAAAATTAATTACTATGCAAATTTCAATGAGGAATAATTGAGAGCATGTATTCAGCTAAGCGTTAGTAGAATAAAACTAGAAATCGTTCTTACAAGCAAGGTTAGTTGCAATAGTAATAAGAAAAAATGGCATCTCTTAACCAATCTTTCTAGGTGTGAGATGTCAACCTTAATACTGCTAAGTGTTGTGTAATCCAATTTTAAACAAAACCCATAAAATTTAAGAAAACAAAATTTAGAAATAACTAAGCAGTTGAATAGTTCGAATTGCATATGGATGAGGAGAAAAATGCACAGCTAGGGTTTCTGAGAGTTGCAGTGCTTGATCCCAATGGAGGGACGTAGAGGAGGGAGCTCCACTCCCTTCTACAAGGAGGCTGTAGCCAGCAGAGGCAAGTCCCCACTGGGTAATGTTAGAGGTTCTATGGAAAAGGAAGAAAAAATAATAATGAAAAGGAGACAGATGGGGTCAGGCCCAAGGAAAATGTCTGCACTAAAGACAAGGAGGAAGAAGACAAAAACCAGAGAACAAGGGACAATAAACAAAAGGGACCATGTAGACCCAAAACGGAGACTACTCCTAGAGTAGTGCTAAACGATCCTGCACTACAGGCACACAGGGAACATATGGGAACTTACACTATAATCTGCAAATTCATGGGACTATGGCCCATAGAAAAGGCTTTACAGATATGGATCAAGTACCACTAGAAACCCAAAGGAAGCATCGATCTGCATCTTGGGTCAAAGGGATTCTTCACCATGGTGTTCATAAGCATCGAAGACAAAGACAGAATATTCGAAGGAGGACCCTACTTTTATGCAGCAGCTGGCCTCTATATGTGGCCTTGGATGATGAACTTTGTTCCAGAGTGAGAGACTTTCACCTCGGTACCTGTCTGGGTAAGGCTCTATTCTCTACCTCTTGATTACTGGCAAACTGAATTGCTTGCTGCCATTGGCAATAAACTAGGTCATTTTGTCAAAGCTTCGGAAGCCACAAGAAGGGGAAAATACACTTCCTATGCAAGAATCTGTGTAGAAATGGATCTATCAGGAGCCCTTCCAGATGAATTCATCCTGGAAGTTTTTGATGAGGATTGGGTGCAAACAGTGGACTATGAGCATATCCCGTTCATATGTCATAAATGCAATGAGCATGGACACTTGTTTAGAGATTGCCCTCTCAGTAGAGAAGACAACAAAAGCAAAACAAATGCAATGAAGGGCAAATAAAGCTTTCAGAAGGTGGAAAGTAGAGGAAAAGGAGGCAAAAAAGTACTAAAGCACCTTCATAATGAGGGTCAAAAAGCCAGTGAAAATAGGTATCAAGCACTAGAAGAGAATAAAGAAATGGCAAATGAAAACCAATCTATGGAGGAAGGCCCTAATGAAAAGGAAAAGGAAGTAAACTTCTACCCAACACAAGAGATTGATAATAAGAAAGAAACTATGATGAGTGAAATAGAACTAGAGATGGATCAGGATATGACCTAGAGTGAAACAGATATGGATGACCATGAACTTCAAGAAATTATAGATAAGGAACACCTAGATCTGGAAGGGTTCTTGATGCAGGGAACCTCGGGAGGGATAGATTCACTACCCCAAGAAGATTGCAACAGAATTCAATAGTTGTTTTTATGGAAAACTCAGGAAAGGAGCTTAGATAAAGGAAAAACCATTGACAAGCAGGAGTACAGAGGTGTGAAAACAATTAAATCAACTCCAGGATTAGCTACCAGAAATGTAGGAAAGAAAAGGGGTAGGAAAAAGCAGAAGGACCTCTTGATGAAATGTAGAAAGCTAATGATAGACTCAGGTAAGATGAAAGACCTAACCAGTTACTCCTTTACAAATATTGAATCATGAAGTTCACATCATGGAATATTAGAGGTCTAGGTAGTAAAAGAAAACAAAGAATGCTAAGTTATAGAATGAAACAAGATATGCCAGATATGATCTTCATCTAGGAAACCAAATGTTCCATTCAGAAAATAAAGAAAATTCATAGCAAATGGCTCAATAGATTTGAGTTTCTAAAGGTTAAAGCTGAAAGCACGGCAGGGGGAATTCTAACTCTTTGGAATCCCCAAAAAATCAGCATAATAGATGCTGAAGCATCCAAAAATTACTTATCAGTGGTCATGTAACCAATGGTAGTTTCAGAAACCTTCCTGGTCACAAATGTTTATGGTCCTCAAAAAATAGATGACAAACTCAAATTTCTAGAATCACTAATAGATCTCAGAAACAGACAAGCTTGGATTCCTTGGATTATGGGAGGTGATTTCAATATGATCAAGTCTCTTTCAGAAAAAAGGAGGAACCAGGGCGCTAACCAAAGACTCTTTAGCATTCCAATTATTCACAGATGATATGAAATTGGTTGATTCATAATTGAGAAATGGCCTTTTTACTTGGAACAACAAAAGAGAAGGTGAGGCACAGGTAGCCTCTAAATTAGATAGGTTCATGATTTCAGAGGAGTTGACAATAACAGATAAAGAAATAACAGCAATAGTCCTTCCCTTCGGAGGGTCAGATCATTGGCCGATTCAATTGGAAATCAAGGGTATGGTTTCTCCAAGAAATAGGCCCTTCAGATTCAAGAATATTTGGCTCTCCCACCCGAATTTCATTAGTAACATTGAAAAATGGTGGTTTGAAGACTTACAATTACGAGGATCACAAATGTACCTCGTTCATAAAATACTAATGTATGTCAAGTTCATGCTCAAAGAATGGAACAAGAAGGATTTTGGAAACATTTTTGTGAAAAAAAAAACATTGGAAATAAAAATGCAGGAACTCAACCAGGCATTGATTCAAGGTGGCTTTGACAAAGTCAAAAGTGATCAGGCTAACAAACATCATCAAGAATGGGAAAATTTATGCAAACAAGAGGAAATATTTTGGAGGCAAAAGTCTAGAGTTCAATGGCTCAAGGAAGGAGAGCGGAACATGAGATTTTTCCACAGATCCACCATAGCTAATAGAGCATACAATAGAATCTCTACGATAAAGAATGAGAATGGGGAGCTTCAGAATACTCATAAGAATATTGAAGCTGTGCTTGTTAAGCATTTCCGAAACATCACTCGGGAAAACAATCCAGACAGGGAATATTCCATCAGGGAAATTATAAGGCATATCCCTAAGTTGGTGTCTAGAGAGGACAATTTTAACCTCAATAGACCTGTTACTGAAGAGGAAGTAAGCGAGGTTCTCAAAGACATGCAGAATTTCAAAGCACCAGGCCCAGATGGTTTCAATGTGGATTTTTTTAAAGCTTGTTGGCATATTGTCAAACAGGATATTCTGAATGTGGTGGAGGATTCCAAGTGTAGAAAAACCATCCTGAAAGCCCTCAACACCTCCTTCATTTCCTTGATCCCCAAACAGGATTCAGCTCAAACTGCAGATAAGTTTAGACCCATAGCTTTATGTAATGTAGTATACAAGATAATATCCAAGGTTGTTGCTAACAAACTAAGACCTATCCTTCCTCACTTAGTGTCAGAGGAATAGGCAAGTTATGTGGAGGGCAGAAAAATTTTAAATAACATTATTCAAGCACATGAGGTTGTTCATACGCTTACTGGTAAAAAGTAGGCAGGGATGATCATGCAATTGGATATTTCCAAATCTTATGACAAGGTGAATTGGATTTACATCAAGAAGGTTCTCACTGCTTTTGGTTTCGATCACAACTGGGTCAAATGGGTCATGGCCTTGGTGACTTCTTCCATATTTTCAATTTTGGTGAATGGCTTTCCCTCAGAGATTTTCATTCCTTCTAGAGGCCTCAGGCAGGGAGACCCACTCTCTCCCTTTCTTTTTATACTCATGATGGAAGGACTTGGTAGATCCATTAAGCATGCCAAGGAAATGGGCAAAATCAAAGGTCTTAAATTATCTGAGAATGGTCAAGCTTTGATGCACCAACAATTTGTTGATGACACCATGCTGCAAGGAATCCCCACAATCAAAGAAGCTTTGGCCTACAATCAAATCCTAAAGGAATTTGACATGGCTACAGGTATGGAAGTCAATCTCTCTAAATCAAAAATCTTATTCTTAAACATTAACATTGCTATTCAAAGAAATATTCCAAGAATCCTTGGATTCCAAAGGGATTCCCTCCCCACAAAGTATTTGGGAATCCCTCTCACAACAAAACCTATGCACAAGAGTATATGGGAACCGGTGCTTAATAAGTTTCAAGACAGAGTCAAAAATTGGACCTTCGGAGTCTTGAACCTGGCAGGTAGGTTGGTTCTAACAAAGGCAGTTTTACGATCTATCTCAGTTTTCATGTTATCAGCCCTCCCAGCTCCCAAGGGGGTTTTAGAGAAATTTAGGAATATACAAAGAGATTTCCTCTAGGGTAAGGAAGAAACAAAGAAGAAGTGGGCCCTAGTCTCTTGGGATAAAATCTGTAAACCCAAGAGTCATGGGGGTCTAGGCTTGGATGATCAGGAGATTCTTAGTAAAGTGCTAGGAGCCAAGCTTTGGTGGTGATGGGTTCAGGAGCCAACTGCCCAGTGGGCAAGGATCTGGAAAGAGAAATATGCCAGCTCTTGGCACACTAATGATCTCATAAGAATGTCTGGAAATTCAAAAGGATCTCACATCTGGAACAGAGCCTGGGAAAATAGAAGCCTAGTTCAAAAAAATAGTTTTTGGGAAATTAGAGCAGGGGATCTTGCACTCTTTTGGGAGGAAAAATGGCAACAAGAACCAACACTGTTAACAGAGGATTTTTAAGCCTCAAGTAGGAAACAGATTCCCAAGGGTTAAACAAAGTCAAGGACTTCTGGGATCCTGCTCAGAACTCAGGAAAGTGGAGAAGCTAGAGGAAAATTGACTACAGAGATAATAGCCCCATTAAAATTAAAGTAGAGTCTCTTGGGAGCCTGCTTAAACAAAGAATGATCTTAGTTACAAAGGGGAAGGATCAATTGAGATGGGGCAATAACAATAAAGGCACCTTTAATCTTAAGGAAGCCAAAGGTATTCTCCTTGAGCTTGATTCCAGTGTTCCAGAAAATACCTGGCAGCACCTCTGGAAGCACCAAGGTTGGATGAAGATCAAGCTTTTCATGTGGTTGGTTCATCATAAGAAAATTTTAAAATGGGACAACATTAGGAAAAGGGGGATTATGGGGCCTTCTAGATTCTAGCTCTATGAAAAGCAGGAGGAGATCATGGAGCACATTCTTAACAGTTGCTCTTACATCACCTGGTTGTGGGATTCCTTTCTCTACCATTTTCCAACAGTCAGATAGAGACAGAAGTAGTATCACAAATACCCTAAACAATTGGAGAGGAAAATATTCGAAGAATAAGTTCCTTAATTTGGCCTGGGCCTTCATGCTAGGTTTCATTATCTGGAATGTTTGGAAAGAAAGAAATAAAAGAATTTTTAAGAATGAAAATGTTATTCCTCATATACTTTTTGATCTGATCCTTAAACAGCTCAGGGAGACAGTTAGTATCACAGTTCGCAATCTCCCTAAAAATCCCCCCTCTGAGACTGAGCTGAGAATTCTTGGACAACTGGGAATGAAAGGGATTATTCCCCAAGGACTGATTAGGAAGGACATAACTATGGTTACAGAGAAGGATTTCTGGCAACCACCACCGAAAGGCTATCTGAAATACAACATTGATGGGGCTTCAAAAGGCAACTTGGGAACAGTTGGTTTTGGAGGAGTTTTAAGAGATGAAAAGGGTAGTATCATATTTATCTTCCACTACCATTTGGGAAGAGCCACAAATAATATGGCAGAATTAATGGCTCTGGAACAATGTCTAGAGTTTTTGATCTAGAACCATGGCTCAAATGTCATTGTAGAAGCAAATTCAGAGATTACCATTAACTCTGTGAAAAGAAATAACTGTGGTACTCAGTCGAAGAAAGTTTCTACTCACTGGAAACTAATCCAGGTATACCAAAGACTCCATGTTCACCTCGAGGAACTTCAAACGGTTAGTTTCAACCATGTTCGAAGATCTGCCAATAAACTGGTGGACCTTCTGGCCAACCAAGGGGTGAACAATGCTAATGGCGGAATGGAAAAAAAGTGGCAGGAGATACCTTAAAACCATTTAAAGGTTCTCTGTGAAGATCAAGCCGCAGAAGACAGAGAAGTGTTTAACTATCGAGCCAGGTTGACAAGCATAAATTAAGTTTTCGAGTAAGAACTTATACAACCTTTCAGTATGTACTTGGCAGAAAGGCAAGCTAAAGTGTTGGGTCCCTATAATACTAGTGATTACCCCATTACTATTGTAGTTATACCCCTTATTTATATTGTTGTGCCCCTATTGCCCCCATATTGTTATTTCTGTGCCCCATAGAATCCCTCTATTGTTATTTTTGTGGCTTTATATTATTATTGTTAGGTCGGCTGGATTATATTGTGACTCCTTAGACTCCTATATATAGAAAGGAGGTTTTGTCATTTGTATCATCCAAGAATTGTTCATTTATGTAATGTAAAGGAGGTTTCCCCCTCGAAGAGGCTGAATTCTAAGGCGTTGATCTATCTTTTCTATCTTTTCTTGAGCTGGTTTCATAACATTTGGTATCAGAGCTTTGGATTCTAGGGTTTCGCTGCTCCAAACAGGTCATTGTGGCATTTGCGCTATTTTCTGTGACGTTTCAGAAGTCGCAAAAAAAACCCATTTGAGAAGAATTGGCGCTGAACCTTGGGTCCGAATTTCAGAGCTTTTCGCATGATATTTTCGGAGATATGATCTGAGGAAGTTGGCTTTTTGCAGACTCCTGAATTACATTCAAAACAGGTGACCTGGGGAAAATCGTCATAACTTTCTCTCTGAGGATCGGATTGAAATTTCGTAAAAAGGTACAAAAAGAGGACGGACTGTAGTTTCTTGTATGTGTGTTTCAGATTCAAAGGTTGAAACAGTGACTCGTGGCACGTCGTACAAGTTCGCTCTACTGAACTAGTCTAAAAGCAAGTCACTGTGGGAGATTTCACATAACTCTTCCTTGGAGAATCCAATTTGGCTCAGACTTGTGGCATTGGAAAGAGGACACAGAAGGCTACTACAGGTTGCAATTTCAGAATTGGATGATCTGAAATTACAGAGATACATCAGATTCAATATCAAGCTTCTATAAAGTGAAAAAAGGTGTGTAGTTTTTTTTTTAAATTTTTGTGTAAGCTTGGTTTAACGGAATTCAAAGGGCATAGTAAAGCATTATTATCGGTAACTGATGCCCCGAGGAAAGAAAATGCAAACACCTAGTAAGGAACCTGAAAGCTCTAGCATGACTCATGAAGAAGAGGAAGAAATGCTACATGATATATCAAAATTACAAGAACAAGTGCAACAAATGTCACGCTCACAAAAGCTAACAGAAGCTAAGATAAATGGTGTGGAATCTAAGATAAATGGCGTGGAGTCTAAGATAAAGGGCATGGAAGCTAAGATGGATGATTTGAAGACAGATTTGAAGACAAACATGGCAGATTTGAAGACAGATTTGAAGACAGATTTGACAAATTTTCTACAAGAAATACTTACTAATGGTGAAAAGGTAGTAAAGGAAACTCATGATGAGAACAAAAGAAATGTTAATCATGATTCCATAGACTCTAATGTTGGATCGAAGACCCACCATATTCCAAAAATCGATATGAGGAAGTTTGATGGCAAGGATCCCGCCACATGGATATTACAGATGGAGCAATTCTTCGATCTCAATAATGTGCAAAACACACAAAAGGTACGTATGGCAACTTTATATTTGGAACCAAATCAGTTTGTATGGTATCAATGGCTTTGCTCTCGTAAAAAATTTATCACTTGGGCAATTTTTACGGAAGAATTGATAGCACATTATGAGGATACAAAAAGCAACACTTTTTTTAGCCAATTGATAAGTCTCAAACAAAAGGGTTCAATAATGGAGCACATTGAGGAGTTCCAAAAATTGAACATAAGGGTAAAAGATATTCCAGAGGAGCATAGGATTGATGTGTTCATAGGGTCTTTAAAGGATAATATCCAACATGATGTGCGCCTTTGGGAACCTGATTCATTAGAGAAGGCATTCAGGTTAGCAAGAAAAATGGAAAGCAAAATTATGGCAACTAGGAAGCATACCATTCACAACTATAAAGACGGAAGTGTTGTTGCCCATAGTCTTCCACAACCTACAAGGTTGACACCACAACAATTGGAAGAAAAAAGAGCAAAAGGGCTTTGTTACAATTGTGATAGCAAATACACAAAAGGTCATAAGTGTGCTGAGAAGAAATTATTCTACATAGATTGTGAAGAGGAAGAAGAAAAGGAGCAAGAAAGGTCAAAAGAAGAGGATATATTCCAGGAACAAAGCCTAGATGAAGAACAAATAAATCCGACCATATCTTGTAATGCATTGGCGGGAATTACCACTCCTCAAACCATCAAGATAGAAGGACAAATCAAGAAGAAAAAGGTAATAGTGTTGATTGATTCAGGAAGCACCCACAATTTTATTCATTGTAGGGTAGCAAAAGAATTGAATTGCTTCCTATATCCAGCACCAGAGTGTCAAGTGATGATTGCAAATGGAGGAACAATAAATTGTTCTGGAAAGTGCCATAATATCAAGCTATCCATGGGAGAATATGTATTGACTAGCCCAATGCTTTCCATTCCAATGGGAGGTGCTGATGTTGTACTAGGAGTCCAATGGCTACAATCCTTGGGTACAATAGCTTTTAATTTTCAAGAACTTTTCATGAAATTTTCTATGGAAGGAAAGGAAGTTGAATTAAGGGGTATTGCAGGGAAACCAGGAAAGATAATCAGCTCTAATGGCATGACAAAGCTTCTAAAAAAGGAGCAAAGAGGTGTAATTGCACAATTATGTTCGCTAGATGTTTCCACATTGGAATCATCTATTTCTCCAGATCTCCAAAAAGTCCTGGACAATCATTCCAAGGTATTTGAGACTCCCAAAGGTCTCCCACCTATGCGTGATCATGATCATGCTATTCATCTGATTCCAGGAAGTGTTCCTCCAAACATCAGGCCGTACAGATATCCCTATGTCCAAAAAAGTGAAATTGAACGTATGGTTGCAGAAATGCTAGAGGCTGGTATAATTCAACCGAGTCAAAGTTCTTTCTCAGCTCCAGTAGTATTGGTGCACAAGAAGGATGGATCATGGCGCATGTGTCCAGATTATAGGGAGCTCAACAAGCTCACTATTAAAGATAAGTTCCCCATTCCTGTCATTGATGAATTACTGGATGAATTGCATGGATCAATTTACTTCACCAAGTTGGATCTTCGTTCGGGATATCATCAAATCAGAATGAAGATTGAAGACATTCCGAAAACGGCATTTAGAACTCATGAGGGTCATTATGAATTTTTGGTCATGCCTTTTGGCCTTACCAATGCACCTTCAACATTTCAAGGTTTGATGAATTCAATTTTCAAACCATTCCTTAGAAAATTTGTGTTAGTATTTTTTGATGATATACTAATCTACAGCAAGTCTTGGAAGGATCATGTTGAACATGTTGACAGGGTGCTACAACTATTGGAGGAGAAACAATTATATGCAAAAAGATCCAAATGTTTCTTTGGAGTCCAGGAGGTGGAATATTTGGGTCATATTGTATCTCATGAAGGAGTTAAGGTAGACCCTAGCAAAATTAAAGCCATTAAGGAATGGAAAATCCCCACATCCATAAAGCATCTGCGAGGATTTCTTGGGTTGACAGGGTATTATCGCAAGTTTGTTAAGAATTATGGGAGAATAGCAGCACCTCTAACAACATTATTGAAGAAAGATTCATTTTCATGGACTCCGGAAGCAACAAAGGCCTTTGAACATCTTAAAGAGGCAATGTGCCAAGCACCGGTCTTAGCTACACCGGACTTCACAAAAACCTTTATTGTGGAATGTGATGCTTCAGGAAATGGAATTGGTGCTGTTCTAATGCAAGATGAAAGACCCATTGCTTTTGAAAGTCGTCCAATCAAGGGAAAGTTTTTAAGCAAAGCTATTTATGAGAAGGAAATGTTGGCAATACTCCATGCACTTAAGAAATGGCGACCCTACCTAATGGGAAGACACTTCAAGGTAAAAACGGATCATGATAGCCTTAAATACTTTTTAGAACAAAGATTATCCTCTGAAGAGCAACAAAAGTGGGTCACAAAGATGTTGGGTTATGACTTTGAAATCATCTACAAAAAAGGGAAGCAAAATGTGGTGGCAGATGCACTCTCAAGAAAGGATGAGGATGTGGAAGCATTGTTGTGTGCCATTTCTATTATCCAACCAGATTGGATAAACGAAGCAAGGGAGGAATGGAAGAATGACGAAGAAGTGTGGGCACTTATTCGAAAGCTACAACAAGATTCCAGTACTTCTGATACATTTAGCTGGAAAATGATTCGTTATGGTACAAAGATCGCTTATACCTCTGTAAGAATTCCCAGCTAAAACAAAAGATTCTTATGGAATTGCACACTTCTCCCTTAGGAGGGCACTCAGGATTTTTAAAAACTTACCACAGGGTTAAGAAGGAATTTTTTTGGGATGGCCTTAAATCAGATATTCAAAAGTTTGTGGCGGAATGTTTGGTTTGCCAACAAAATAAAGTTGAAACAATTAAGACACCGGGTCTATTACAACCTTTATCCATTCCAAGCCAACGTTGGGAGGAGGTTTCAATGGATTTTATCACAGGTTTACCCAAGTCTGAGGGAAAGAGTGTCATCATGGTGGTAGTTGACAGACTTACCAAGTATGCACACTTTTGTGCATTATCACATCCATTTAAAGCCAGTACAGTTTCTACTGCATTTATGGAAACAGTTCAAAAGCTACATGGAAACCCAAAGATTATTGTAAGTGACAGAGATCCCATTTTCACTGGAAATTTTTGGACAGAATTATTTTCTTGTCTTGGTACTCAGTTAGCTCATAGCTCATCTTATCATCCTCAATCTGATGGGCAAACTGAGATAGTAAACAAATGTTTGGAAGGATATCTTCGTTGCTTTGTATCTGATAAACAGACACAATGGGTCAAATGGTTGCCTCTGGCTGAATGGTGGTATAACACTTCCTTCCATACAGCAACAAAAATGACCCCATTTATGGCACTTTATGGGTATCAACCACCATCCATCACATCATATTTAAGAGAAAATTCTAAGGTTCAGGCAGTGGAACATCACATCGAACATCAACAACAAGTCCTCCAACTCTTAAAGGATAACCTCGTGTTGGCACAAAATAGAATGAAACAACAGGCAGATCAACATCGCAGTGAAAGAAGTTTTGATGTAGGTGATTGGGTATTCCTACGGCTACAACCATATAAGCAAATGTCCCTAAAGCAAGCTAAGAAGGATAATAAATTATCACCAAAGTATTATGGTCCGTACAAGGTGTTGCAAAAGATTGGTACTATGGCATACAAATTGGAGCTTCCTGCAGCTTCTCGATTGCACCCAGTTTTCCATGTTTCATGTTTAAAGAAGGTTATAGGCGACAAGCTCCCAGTTCAAACAATATTGCCAGAACTTGACGAGGAAGGAAAAATTATATTGGAACCGGAAGCAGTCACAGAAACAAGAACTCGACAGCTACGAAATCGATCAATTTCAGAGTATCTTATCAAGTGGAAGAACTTATCCGCTGAAGATTCCACATGGGAGGATGAGAATTTTATGCAGAAGTATCCAGAACTACTCAAGCGTTGAGGACAACACTTTTTTGAAGGAGAGGGGCATGTTGGGTCCCTATAATACTAGTGATTACCCCATTACTATTGTAGTTATACCCCTTATTTATATTGTTGTGCCCCTATTACCCCCATATTGTTATTTTTGTGCCCCATAGAATCCCTCTATTGTTATTTTTGTGGCTTTATATTATTATTGTTAGGTCGGCTGGATTATATTGTGACTCCTTAGACTCCTATATATAGAAAGGAGGTTTTGTCATTTGTATCATCCAAGAATTGTTCATTTATGTAATGTAAAGGAGGTTGCCCCCTCGAAGAGGCTGAATTCTAAGGCGTTGATCTATCTTTTCTATCTTTTCTTGAGCTGGTTTCATAACATAAAGTATGTCTTATTATTTCCCGGAGTCAATGGAATGAGGTTCTCAGTTCATCGGAAGACAAGTGGCCGAGTCTTTTCCCAAACAAGCACAGTATCGGACTCCGGTTCTGTAACAGGAATAACCAGAACACGTGGTTAGTTTTTTCGGCAGCCAGAATTCCCCATTCTACTTTCGGGCTGGAAATCCACGGCATGGTCGGTTTTTCGGTGATCATGCGATTCATGAGTGGTTTATGGTTTTGCAGTTTTGGGAGCAATCCCATAGAGATTGTAACACGTCGTAGGTTGGTTTACTTTGAATCTGCCTTCGATCGCACACTATCTCTCAGTTGTGTTAGGTCATGTGATATGATTGATGACCGTTGGATCCAGCAGCTAGGATTAATGGTTGGGATAGATCGTGCTGTTTATGTGGGGCCAACTAGGCTCTATCCATGCATCTGGTTTGGCGCATTTTTTCTCTCTTCCGTGGTTTGTGGTTTTTGCATGGTCGGGGATGTCTATGGTTGTATGTTTGCTCTAGGAAGTGTGTTTTCGGAATTTCCCTAGTGGGTGGGGGCTCTTGTAGCCTTTCCATGTTTTTTTCTCATAAGTTCGGTGATCAATGTAATAGCTTGGGGGGGGTCTTGGTCATGGGTAGGGACTCCTTTTTCCCGATTTCCTATAAAGGATCGGGTTTTATGTACAATATGTAATTTTTCTTTTGAATTAATGAATTGGAAGGTTCGGTGCTTGCTTCAGCAAAAAAAGAATACTTGGAATTGCATATCAAAGATTGAAATTCTACCAAGAGGCTCAGATAAGGTCTTCATAAAAGGATTATAATTGCATATAATCAATATCATCCCATTGCCTTGATATGATATCCTTAATCAAATAGTACAACAAACATTTTAGTAAAAAACTAATTTGTTGAATAATTTGAATTCCATATTGTAAATTGAAGTTCTACCAAGAGGCTTAGAATAGATATTTATAAAAACATCATACCTGGATACAACCATTATCACCCAATGGAATTGACATGATATCATTCATCAAGAAATAATACCACAAAAATAATTAATGTGCAGATTTCAATGAGGATCAATTCAGAGCATGTATTCAACTAATAATTGGTAAAATCAAAGTATTAATGGTTCTTTCAAGAAAGAAACAAATATTCACTCAATGTTAAGTAACAACCCAATTTGAGTGGCTTTATTATTCTAATAAATATGCACCCTCTCTAACCCCCCTAGAAATTTCAACATTCCTACAAGAGCAAAGGACCTGCTGACTAGAGAAGAGCTGAAAGATAATACCATATGAACAATTTCCCGTTGTGCAAGCTCCCACTTTTCCATCAAGTGCAATATTTAACCCTCCATGTAATCAAAACTAGTACTGCTATCAATAACGTAGCATCCGTGAACTCTATCAATGTGTTATGACCAAAAATTGATAATCTAGCCATATTTTACTAGATGGATCGAGGTATACCATGTAAGGCCAATTTTACCATAGTAAAATTGCTTTCACTATAAGAAATTACTTAATAAGCCACATTTGTTAAGTTATTTCTGGTTAAACCCTTGAAGAATAATTAAATAAATCACTATTTATTTAATTATCTTCTAGGAATAATTAATTAAAACATTGTTTAACTAATATTCCTTGTCATATTTGACCCAGTTATGAGAAATAAATAAATAAATCATTAATTATCTTATTTTTATCTACGAATGATTAATTAATCACTAATTAGTTATTATTCCTTGTCAAGTTTGACTTAATCCCCTACGAATACTTAAATAAATCATTATTTGTTTATTATTCCTTAACCATATTTCTTGAGATGATAAATAGATTATTTATTTATTTATTATTTCTAACTAAAAGTATTTAACCAATTTAAATAATTTTTCCCTCCAACCAAATATAATAAAATATTCCAAATGGTTAATTCTAGAATTTGGTTAATAATATTTTATTATTTCCCATTATTCAAGAATAACCTAATATTTTGTTATAAATAGAAGGGTTTTACATTTATTCTTCACTTTTAATCATTTTCATTGTTGCACTCGCTTTTCTAGCTCTGATTATTATCATTGTCGTACACCATCTTCTTTTTCATTTGAGTTCTCATTGAGCTCAAACATTTTGTTTGCTAGGTTTTACACATTATATAGGAGAGAAACTCTATAAAAGTTGAAGACATTGAGGATAGCCAAGAACCCATCCCATAGAGGGGGACTCGAAGCATTATTTGTTCCCTTCACAGGTATCATTTAATAAAATATATTCTTTATATATCTGGTTTCCATTATATTATTGGAGTTACTTGCACTTATTTTCTTATTCCATTCTGTTGTTTAACTATTTTTGTTGCATAGTTCAAGGATTTGGTAGGTTTTGTTTCTATCATTTGTTGCAGATCTATATTTTTTAAAAACCATTTTTACTATCGAGGTTGTTTGTCATCCACAGTCTAAAGTGATTTCTTTTCGTACACTCTCGATAACAAAAAACCCCAACAGATGGCGACTCCACTGCATTTTTAAATCTGATTCAAAAACTTGGGTGACCTTCAGTTTTTAGCTGAGGGTTTTTCTTTTTTCAATATATTAATGTTCTTTACTAGCATTCTAACCCTATATCAGTCAAATTTCTAACTTCCACAAGTTTTCAGGTTGCTTTTGTAGGTCACAAGAACCAACCGTGACAGAGATGACAATTTTTTCCGAGATTTGCTGCCTGAGAACTGAGGAGCGAAAATCACACTTTTCTTCCCAAAACCTATGATCAGGAGGTCAAGAGCACACTTTCTGGCCCAAAAAATGTGATATCCTAGGAATGAGGTGAGTACTTATGATTTTACGGTTTTTGAGAAATTTTCTAATCTTTTTTTTGGGTTTTTCTGAGAGCAATCTGTGGGGTTAGTCAACCCTTATCTTAGCTCGCTTAGGCCTTGATCTACTCAGTTTCACTTGTTGAAGTGGAATTTAGCCCCTTAGGGCTTCTAGTGCACTTCCACCTTTATGGGAGGAGTTTAGCCAAGTAAGAAGTCTAAGTTTTTGCAGAACTTTCAACCATATTTTTCAGATCTGTACCTTTCATTTTCACAACTTTAAAGATAATTTATTTCCATCCAAAGTTCTCTCTTAAACCTTTTTTGGTAATTTGAATTAGAGTGCCAATGTTTTCCCTAGGTTCCACACCCATCACCCTATCTTTTGTAGTGATTTTCCTCATTGGTTTTTTGTTGTTGTTACACCACTTTCCAACAGCATAGTGTCATTTGATCCTAGTCACACTGACGCTTAGATCTCTTGGTTGTTTAGTGTGTTTGCACTTGATTTTGCCAACAACTAGCACAATGTTTGTAAACCTAGTTTGGGTGGGGTTTAGATAGTTGATTTTGTTATTTATTTTCTATTTTTAATTTTAGTTTATTTATAGTATTTCAACAATCTTTTGCTTTCTGTTTTTTCAAACATGATCTGGGCTTAATTAATAAACAAACATATTTGCACACAAAAGCACAACTTAAGAGAAGGGAGCTTGGTTAACACCACCAAGCCAAGACTTAACTTAATTAATTTATCTCCCCAACAGAGACAAAGAAATTTTGTTTAACTCCCTTCACCATTTCTGTGTCACTTGTGTCTTAAAACCATTGCACCACCAAGGTGTTTGTTGTGGAGACTCTTAGGTCTTCCTCCCTTGTTTCCGCTTGGGCATATTACGCCTCCCTGCAGTGTTCGAGTTCATCCTCCCCCTAGTACCCATACTGAATCTTCTTCTGGTTCATCTGATTCCTCATATGATTCTGAGCCTCCTTCACCACATACCATCATCATGTCAAGACACACTATAGGTGCGGTAAACCAACTTGGTGTTGGATCTGGTTCTACTCGGTAGTCAAATCTAGCAGAATCATTATGGAACTATTCTGGCAGCTCCATTGCTACCTTTCATGGCTGGTTTAACGCTCCTCGATTTTAGCCAGTTGATTAACGACCTTATACACCACGATGCTAGTTGGCCAGCTATGCTGACTAAGCTTCGCTCAGACATTCCCAAGTTTGAAGGTAGCTCTAGGGAGGACCCACCAATCACATCCGCTCCTTCCATATGTGGTTTTTCTCTAATTCCATCACCAATGACTCCATTCTTCTTTGGTTGTTCTAATGCACACTCACTGGAGATGCTTCAAAGTGGTACATTGACTAGCCCTCAACTTCTCATTCAACTTTCGCAATGCTTCCTAAAGTATTCCTTTTATATTTTTAGTTACGTACCTGATACGACACCGGTACGGAGCTCTTGACTGCATTTCGTCAGTCCTCTACCACCCGTATTTCGGATCACGTCTAGGAATGGCGTAGAATGAGGAGCATGTGTCGTGTTCTTCCCTTCGAAAATTCTGTCTACCTCGATTGGTTTCTTAGGAATATTTTAGAACCTATTTCTAAATATGTCTCATCTCAGTTTCCTCAAACAGAGGAAGAGGCTCTCCAGAATTCTCTAAGATATGACTTGATTTATGCTCAATCCGGTTATGTCTATACCATTATACCATATATCCCTCATCCTAGTGGTGCCAATACACCAGGGGCATTTCACACCGTCGACGGTATTGTTAGATCTATTTCACATCCTTCATCATATATTCAGCAAATTTATGGTTATCCATAAGGGGGCACCACTTCCTCCAACACTCATAGCCCCCCTATTAGCAACATATATTTAGGACAAAGCACCTCATATGCATTCACCCAACCACATCAGTAGATGTCAGGGCTAGCTAGTGCTCAACATGTCTACCAGACCATTGCACCTTCACCATCTTACACCTATACACTGTCAGGTGCCCCAACCCCTCAAGTATTAGTGTCACAACATCCCATCCATCCTCAACCCCAACAGCCACCGCCCCCTCAGGGTCAAGTGTATGCATAAGAGAGTGTGACCAATCCCAAAAATTAGAAGAAAAATAATAAGGGGAAGGGTAACAAGGGTAATCAAGGGAACCAAGGTAACCAACCTAATGAACCCTAAGAAAACCAGCCTAACACCAACAACTAGCAACAGGGCAACCAGCCCAAACAGAACAAGGCTATTCGTACGAATAAGCCTTGTGCATGTTGTGGTGTACATGGCCATTATACTCATGAGTGTCCTCTCTTACCCCAAATGCGCCAAATGTGGGAAACCCAAGCAGCTTCTAGAGGTAAACCACCCATGCAACAATCACCTTAGAATCATGTGCCATCTCAACTGGCCGTGCTCACAAATCCTTTCCCCCAATAAGGATTCATTACTTCTCAACCTCAGCAAGGTCAAACATCCAACCCTTGCCAACCTTATGGTCCCGGTGACTACCAGATCCTCATGATGAATTTTGACGAGGTTAATACCTCCAATGTGAACTTGCAAACTTGGTCGCGTCAATACGACAAGCCACTAACTTCATCCACAACTAAAACCAAAACCAAATCATCTACTGAGCCTCTTATGACACCAAATGGTTCGTTACAGATCCCTCATCTTAAATTTGAGTCAACTCCCAAGATCCCCAAGGGACCATTATGTCGTAATCCAACTTCTAACCGATCTTCCCATACATACAATATAGTAGATGCCTTGGCGCAATCACCTACTACCATGTTGATGTTGGAGGTCCTCTAGCCATTCCCATCTCATAAGAAAGCTCTACTAACTTCTTTGGACATAGTAGATCCTTCAGACGATCGATTGATTGTCTTCCTTATTGATGTGTCAGAGCATCCTCCATTACCTCCATCCATTGCTTTCCAGATACCAGTCCGAGTCCATAATTCCATCACCTCCTGATGCATTATTGATGAAGGCATATCCACTTGTGTGATGTATTCTTTTGTTTGAAAGAAACTCAAGTCACCCTAACTAGCCCTATCCACCATCACGTTGCATGCATGGTACAATCACCCCTCCTAGCCTCTCGGCGTGTATCACAATTGTCTAGTGACTCTTGCAGGAAAGACTGTCCATGTAGACTTTGAGGTTATTGATGCCTCTCTAGATTACAACATTATCTTGGGTTGTAGTTACACATACGCCATGTCAATCGTTGCGTCTACGATTTTTTGCAAGATGTGTTTCCCTCATCAAGGGAAGATTGTCACTATCGATCATTTGAAATATTATGAGTCATTTCACATAGATTCTACAAAGATTCCACCTTATTGACTGCTTTCACTGGTCCTCCCCCTCCCATCTCTGAGCCTAGCTCTTTGAGTGTTTACATGTTACAAGCGTCACAGGCTGCTAAAAAATAGTCTGGTACATCGGATCAATGACAATATCCTTAACACCCTATTGTTACCATCTCAACTGAGCCATCTAGATCCACCCCCCAGGGCCTCCTCCTTTCATGGGTGCCTCCCCTTTTTTCCCAGCAGGAATTGTCCCTCCAGGTCTCAACCATCCAGGAGTTGATCCGCCTGGACATTACCCTGTAGGACATATACCTTTCTTGTTTCCTCCTCATGGAATATTTTCTATCCCTATCATGGCTTTTTTGAATCTCCCTAATATGAGTTTGGGGATCCCATTATGGTACATTGATCCCCTAGCGAGCACTCTACCTAGTCAACTCTGGAAATATCATGCTTTGACCTTGGTTCAACCGGTCCCTATTACCCTTGTCGCTACTCCAGTGCCACCACAACCTCAACAGGAACCCACTCCTATTTCAAAAGCATGCGGATAGGGTGGGAAAGCTAAGAATAAGGAACCTAAGGACAAGCCTCCCCAAGCACCTCTAGCTCCCAAAGATTGAAAGTTGACACCTCCATGCGCTTTGTGCAATATTGTTGGGCATGCCACCAATAACTGTCCTAAACTTCCTCATCTCAAACCTTTAGTTCATGAAATGTTCCCTGAGACTAATATCCCTAAGTTCCAAGTTACCTTATTAGGCCCAGCCAAGAGACTTAAAATGTTGCGCACAAATCAGCCTTTTTCCTTGTACGATCAATATGGTCACCATTCCCATTGTTTCCCTCATCTCGATGAATTTTGTGATTTTCTTTAAGTGCTTTGTGACTTTGAGGCAACTCATAGTGGAATCTCTACTCCTCTACCTATGGATTCTAGTACCACTAGTACACCTGAATAGAACAGGGGGACTCTGGTCCCACCATCATGATCTCCCCCTGATGTCGAGATGACGGACTCCATGGTCCATATCTCTTACCTGTCATCATCCTTCATTTCTTAACAAGAAAACCTTTCTAAGGTTTATGTGCACGCTTCTATTAAACTTCCTTCGTTAGAAATCTAGGTCTCAACATCGAGAGATTTTCCATATACTAGCTTTTCGTCTACCATTTCAGATGATGCATATGTGAACCCTCTTTCTCAGGATGATGCACCAGGTACCGTTGCCACATCATGTAGTCAATATTCCTTTCATATGTCCATCTTCCATTCTAATGAGGACATCATGGAAGCTATGTCTACCCTTGATTACCCTTGGTATGATATGCACCATCATGCATACTTCCAGTCGCAGTAGTCTCGCTACCAATATGTTGTGGAATCAAAAGACTTCATCCATAGTGAAGTCGATGGGTTTAGATACCCTATCCATATCTCGTATGCTTTTAAATAATTATGGATAGGACCTTACATCATCCATAAGGCCTTAGGTAAGGGGGCATCTCTTCTAGAGGATTTTGAAGGCCAACTCCTTCCTAATCCTCACAAATGAATTCTACCTTAAAAAATTTTACCCATAGAATATTCCATCGATTTACACATATTAGTTTTTGTCATGCATTTAGGTAGGTTGCATCATCTTTTCTATTGTCCTTTGCACATTTCATATGGATCCATCATCCATACTGTATATCGGTTATGGCGATGTTGCGACTCTTCACGGTCCCCACTTGGCTTGTTCTTTGTGGCAACGCCATCGAGCCCCCTTGTTTAGAGCAACTGTGATGAGTCATTTTTGCATCCATGAGTCTGCTTCGCATCCCATTGTATCATGTCACATTATTCCATCCATATTTGCATACCATTCATCTCACGTTGCCCATTTTTTCCTTTAATCATATTGTCCACCATCCCCTCTGAAGTCGAGCTAATCGATGGCAAGTCAACCATGCACTTTATGCTCTGACAAGGGAAATTGTTTGTTTGTCCCTCAGTCCCATTTTCCCCATTTTTCATGGTGTCAGTCCATCAGTCACATTACTATTTTCCCTCGTGCCTTAGTTTAGGATCCTCATTGCCTCACCTATGGAAGGCCCTATTCTATCGACATCAGCACATATATTCCAGAAGAATGGCCTAGAGGTTGGTGTATCTTGGTTCCATCTTCCAATCTTGGTTGGTGCCTCGGATCAAGCAAAGGGAATCATCATTTCCATTTGACTTGATTGTTTCATGATCATGATTCATGCACTTGAAGGTCTAGTGATGTAGCAGATTGTATCAGTGATTCCCAGGTGTGTGTGAGATGTTTTAGACCTCATGATGGGGTGGCCATTCAGGTAGCCCCCCACATGCCCAGATGACTTCATATTATGCTACAACCTCAGATGTAGTTCCGTAGATTTGATGGCTTCGGTTCCTATCGCTTGCAACATTCATAGCATGAATGTATCATTCAGATGATCCATTCAGCTTTGAAAGCCCTTTACTATTCAGTAGGGCTTTTTTGGTTTTTCTACCCTACCTCCCACCCATTTTTTGAGGGAAGGGTCATTATATCTCATGTACTTAGATGTTATTATATTCAATCCTGGCTCATGTTTTTTCTAGGACCATTATATATATGGGACACATTGTATTATTTTCTGGCTCATTTATGCCAGCATGGCATGTACCATTCAACATGTACTTTATTTCTTAGGTTCATTTTTATGGGCACAACATTATTTTTTGTACAAAGTTATCTCGGTGGGTATAGGTATGCCTCACCTGCCTCACTGAGATCAGGTACCACATCATAAAAGGAGACTTACATTGGTCTTGCCCCCTCTGTCACTATCCTCTTTCAATTTAGCTCCACTGGTCTCTCTCTCTCTCTCTCTCTAAATCCCCTTCATTGTCTAGTGATTGTGTCTTTACAATGTACTTAGGTCATACATTTTGATCCTAACACTCATACATTGGGGGAAATATGTTATCACAAAAAAATTATCATCTAGCCATAATTTAATAGATGGATCGAGGTACACCATGTAAGGCTAATTTTACCATAGTAAAATTACTTTCACTGTGAGAAATTACATAATAAACCACATTTGTTAAGTTATTTCTAGTTAAACCCTTGAAGAATAATTAAATAAATCATTATTTATTTAATTATCTTCTAGGAATAATTAATTAAACTATTGTTTAACTAATATTCCTTGTCCTATTTAACCCACTTATGAGAAATACATAAATAAATCATTAATTATCTTATTTTTCTCCAGGAATAATTAATTAATCACTAAATTAGTTATTATTCCTTTTCAAGTTTGACTAAATCCCCTAGGAATACTTAAATAAATCATTTTTTATTATTATTCCTTAACCATATTCCTTGAGATGATAAATAAATTATTTGTTTATTTATTATTTCTAAATAACAATAATTAACCAATTTAAATACTTTTTCTGTCCAACCAAATATAATAAAATATTCCAAATGGTTAATTCTAGAATTTGGTTAATAATATTTTCTTATTTCTCATTATTCAATAATAACCTAATATTTTGTTATAAATAGAAGGCTTTTACATTCATTCTTCACTGTTGATCATTTTTATTGTTGCACTCACTGTTCTAGCTCTGATTATTATCATTGTTGCACACCATCTTCTTTTTCATTTGAGTTGTCATTGAGCTCAAACATTTTGTTTGTTAGGTTTTACACATTATAGAGGAGAGAAACTCTACAAAAGCTTAAGACATTGAGGATAGCCAAGAACCCATCCCATGGAGGGGGACTGGCAACATTATTTGTTCCCTTCGCAGGTGTCATTTAATAGAATATATTCTTGATATATCTGGTTTCCAGTGGATTATTAGAGTTACTTGCGCTTATTTTCCTATTCCATTATGTTGTTTAACTATTTATGTTGCATTGCTTTTCATCCATAGTCTAAAGTGATTTCTTTTCATACACTCTCGATAAGAAAAATCCCCAACACAATGCATGAAGAAGAGATCCAGTGTTCTACCTTATGAAAGGCGCATATTACTTCTAGGGTAATGAACCAGTAGAAAAGGCTCTTGATACAATGTATAATGGAAGCATCTCCCCTAGAAGGGACTCCCATATAGTCGGACCTCGACTTGCACCAAGATCCAAAGGGATTAACCTTCCCTCCGCCTACTCTGAAGATGTGAAGAGAGGAAAAAAGGACACAATCAGGATAACCTTCAAAATCGTTCGAGCACCATTATGAAAGGAAAATTTTTATGGCTTTCCATGACATTATAAGGAAAATTCCTACAATTCTCAAGATTGATAACACTAAGCCCTTTACAAACCCTACTCAAGCAATCAACACCCGAATCTTGTAAAATCCTATAAATTACGTATGCAAGTGAAGGAAACATCTTCCAGTAGAGTACATCTATTCACAAACCCTACAAACTCTAGATTTGAGATGCATTCTTATGGTTGTTAAAGGTTCCTTAATCATGAAGTAACTAGGTTTTTAAGATATTCAAATGCTAATTACAGTTCATGGTCCTACAACTAATCCATGTGCTTAGAGAGATTTAAGTGCTTGAAATGTTTGAAGTGAGAAACAAGAAAAGAGAGAAGTGCACGAGACATCATTGTGAGATTTTGGGTTGCCTACGTGGGAATTGGATTCTAGACTCTACACATCGTAGATGCTAAGAAACTCTTACTCATTGTATCTTTGGTCCAGCTAATAAATCCAGTGATATGCGATGCATCCAAAATAAAACTACCCAAGATCATATCGACCACCTATGGCCAGAGAAGGTAATACAATGACGTGACCTAAACCAGTTGAAGAGGAAGTGCATTCAGAGAACACCATCATTTCATGCCTCCCACTCATTATCAACTTCCTATGTTAAGGATATGACCTAAACCAATTGAGGAGGAAGGGCCTTCAGAGAGCATTATTATTCCATGCCTCACACTCATTATTTTATTATAGAAAAAAATCACCACTCATTCCTTTCATTATAGAAAAAATGTCTCAAGAGAGATGAAATGAAATAAATAAATATTAATTGAAATAAATAAAAAGCAGGAAAAATATAAGTTGAGACAAAACTAATTTTTTTGGCTCAAATTAATGTCTCAAAACAACTTATCGTGTAGTGGTGATTACATGTGAGTGTGACTATGATTTACTTGCAAATTCATGACGATGTATGAAGTATCAATGGATCTAGCTATGTCTCCTCAAGGAGCCTTTTGTTTTTTAAATGAGTGGAATATTACAAAAAATTATGGGAGCTACAACAGTCATGAGGCATCAAGGACTGGTGCTTTTGTTATCCCAGGAAAATTTCAAGTGAAGTGGCCTCATCGAGAAGAAGTTTCACAATCTCAACATATTGTATATTGTGGCAAGATAAAACCAACTATGTTGTAATCGAAATCTCATCGTCCTTACTCTTGTTTGTGGGATAGCCATGTAAGCCCTAAAAATTCAAAATGGATTCAAGAAAACTTGACATATGGATATCAAGATCCAAGCCATATTGATTTTTCTTGAAGAAGATGCAGATCCAATTGCCAAGTGTGTAGAGATGTTCTACAAAACGTGATCAGAGCTTGTACATTTGGTCAAATAGTTTTATAGAGCATATCGAGATTTAGGAGAATGATGTGACCACATCTATGGGGAACCATGCCAAATGCATTAAACCATGGCATAGGAATTTCCAAACAAAATTGAACAATAGAACATCTTGATTCCTCTTAGTGTTGATGAAAATATAAAAAACACTTATGACCAACAAAAGAAATCACAAATCTAGATGCATAATAGAGTTGAACTATATTTTGAAAAGCGCAAAGGATGGAGGGGAAGTTATAAAATTGCAGGGTTCAAATGAGGTGAATGAAATAATTGAAGAATACATAACCACTAAGAAAAAGGCATCATAGTTTCAAGATGAGATGAATTGTGTGCAAGAAGAAAGCAAAAATAGGAAAGAAGAGGCATCATCTCAAGCTGAACAAATCAATGAGTTGAAAGAGCAAGTATTCTCCTTGAAGAAGAAGAATGAAGAACTTGATCAAGAAGGATATTTACTGAGACTAAAATCACAAGCTAAACTAGAGGATCATAAAAAACGTGAAACATGAATTCAAAATATGGAAGAAGAATTAAAGAAGTTATGAAGATGCAAGCCCCAAATATAAACCTAAATATAATAAAACAACAAGTATGAAATATGGATAGGTTAAGAGGGGGACTCAGCACTTGGGAAATGGAGAAGAAAAAACTCAGAAATATCTTTCAAAGTCCCATGCAGAATAGGACGAAATAACTATTCAATATCAATATTCCTTCAATCTTTATCATAATTATGAAAACAGGGCCAGGGATTTTTGGGTTAGACTAGTTGTTGCATAAGAGGAAAATAACAAGCTTAAAGTTGAGTTATCATCTAGGGCTCTACAAGAGAAAGAAAACCACTTATAAAGGGACAAGAATTCCCTTAAACAAGAGAGGGAGCATCAAAATCAAGAAGACAATCGTGCTAATGGAAGAACTAACTTCTAGTCTTCTACACATAATGAGGAAAAAGGTCTTATAATAAGACTGCAAGAAGAGACAACCCAAAAGAGGAGGATTGATATCCAGTCAATCACAGGAATAAGAGAAAGTTCTGACAATAGAGATACAAGAAGGAACTGAGAGGTTGAAGGAGGCTGAGAGAAAGTTTTATGGAGCTCTGAAAAGCATCCATCTAGTATTGAGTCAATCATAATAAAAAGACAAATTTCTAACAACTGAGATACAAGTGGGAACTAAGAGGCTAAAGGATGCACAAGAAGAAAACAAAAATCTTAAATATGAGTTATCAACTGGAGCTCTACACTTGAGAGTTATAGAAGAGAAAGAACATGACTTAGAAAGGGACAAGAATTCCCTTGAATAGGGGATGGAGCATTTAGTCAAGGAAATGAGTCTTCTAATGGAATAACTAACTTCTACAAATACAGAGGAACAAAATATTAAATAAATACTCCAAGAAGAGACTTCCCAAAATAGGAGGATTGATGTAACTCTAACAAGCTTCCAACATGCATTGAGACAGTCATAGGAACAAGAGAATGCTCTGACAACAAAGATACAAGTGGGAATTGATAGGCTGAAAGATGCTGACAGAAAAATAAGTCTTCTACATGAAGAGATTTTCTAATTCCAAAACATGAATGATGCTCTAGTGGATAAAATCTCATCTACATCAATGTCTATTAAAAATGTATAAGAGGAAGTCTCTAAATTGAAGCAAGACAAGGCCAATTTGTAGATGAAGTGAAGCTTTGTCTAGGCTAGAGAAATTGTCTACAGCAAGAACTTTATTGCTCAAAAGAGGAAAGGAATGACCTAGAAAAAATATTTCAGATAATCACAAGGAAAATCGAACTATTAAGACTAGACCCAGAGAATATTCAATTGTGTTTTGTTAGTTGCAAGATGACAATAAAAAATTAAGGGAAGTTTGCCAAAAATGAGGAGGAAAAGTTAGCAATGTCAAATATTTCTGAAAAAATAGTGGAGCTTAGAGATAGAAAGACATATATAGAAAATGTACTATCATATCATACAATAGAGGCATAGAGGCTTGGCGATGAATTGAAGAAGTACCAATTACTTTCCCAGGATCTGTAGGAAGAGAAGCATACCCTAATAGTTGAGAATCAACAATGCACTAAGAAGATAAACATTCTTGAAGAAAATTTGCACAATTTCTAGAAAAGGGTTTCTCAACTTGAAAGAGAAAACATGAACTTGAGTAGTGAGTTGACAAATTCACATGGACATGTGGAAAACCTTAATGAATGGATATGTTTTTTCGAAAGTGTGAAAGAAAATAATGAACATGAACTTACAACATGCAGTACTCAAATAAGTAATTTAGGAAAGGAGGTTTGCTTGTTACAAGAAGAAGGAAATGATCTGAAGACCAAACTACAAAGAGAGACAGAAACATGGAAATACAATCAGCCTAAGATAGGAGAGTTACATGGTATACTATGTCAAATGGAAAACAAAAACACTACATTTTCAATTGAATGTGAGAAACATATCAGAGAGTTTAAAGTAGTGGAAGAGAGGGTGTTATAAGTAGAAAGGACAATTCACATACAACAAACAAGAAATTTTCATTGATGAATAATCTTTCCTTTGAAATGATATTTAAAAAGGAACTAAAATTATAGATGGAGAAACTTAAAAAAATACTTCTTGTACCTAATATTGCAAGGGGGCAATCAGAAAGCACAAATGCTAAAAGCATGCAACTACTCAATATTATTTTTGAGAAAGTAAAAGACCTTCAAACAAAACTTTTACATGTCGAAGGAGTTAAAAAATGCCTTTCCATTGTGGCATTGGAAGCTAGTACATATCTAAAACATTTGAAGATGGAGATGTCTATTTTGTAATCAGAAAAAGCATCCCTTAATGAAGAGGTTACAATCAGATCTAAATGCTTAGAAAAATTGAAAAGGAGATCCCCATTTTATTGGGGGTGCTCAAGGGGTGGGAGTAGAATTACAAGCCAATGAAGAGAGAGAAGTAAACCTGAAAAAATAAATTAAGCATATGAAAAATAAATTACAAGCCAGTACCTTATAGAAGCTTAATTAGTGTTGCACTACGATCCTGCAGTCATCTCTGTCACACACAAGAACCAAAAGGACAAATCTGATCTGCTATGAATGTTGAAGCACACCATCATTACTGGGGGCTACATACTGAACAACATAAAAGAAATACTAACAAAAGGAAGAGAAAAAGTTAATCATTAATCACTGAATATCATGTCCAAGTTTCCTAGTCATGTTCAACAATGAGTTTGGACAAAATCGTGATTTCCATGGCTTGAGAATGTAAGAATATGTAAGAGGCTTGTCAAGTTTGGTCAAAGATGTGCTGAGTTATAGTGAGCTACTAATTTTCCTGACAAACAAAGTAGACTTAGCGAGTTTCCTAATTACTTGACAAGTTTTGTTACTTACACCAATGTAGAGTATAAAATGTCTAACAAGCATGCACATTTCATATGAGAACATTAAAATATTTACATATGAGACTTACTACATATTTTCATTGAACATATATTGAGCTACCCTATATTAGAAAAAAAAAATTTGAAAAACAAAAAATGGTTTGATGCCCCATAATTCTTCAAGACTACCCATTTAAAAATAACAATAAATGGTATATTTCTCAAAAACATAATGGTCACTCCTTGCACTCAGAAAATGCTATCAAACACTTAATGTATTAGTATAAAATACATTTAATAACTTATATTCAGATTGGTACATATAGTCTTGTTTATTGCCACATGAAACATCCCAGGAACAAAGATGACTGCTCCTCCTCCCATTGTCAATCCATCCAATAATTCCACCTGCACACCAATCACCATACATGTCTAGGATCTAATTTTTTAGGTAGCTTAGATGAAAACATTAAAGATCATGAGCAAAAAGTAGATAATCAAATTGTTGAAAAATGTGCAACAAGAAATGTTAAATTTAGAATGTGCTATAAATAGAAGTCCTAAAAATAGCATGTCTAAAAATAGCAGTTTGGCCAGTGAGGTCATTGGCCACCTTGGGTGAGAGGTGAAACTGCTAAAAATAGAAAGTTCTAAAAATAGCATTTCTGGGTCCCTTCCTATTTTTAGCAGTCCCTACTCTAACTATAGGAAGTAAAAGCGAATTTGGTCTTAACAAAAGTTTAAAATATTAATTAATTAATCTCCATGAGTTAATTAATTATGGAAAATTAAACTTGAAGTCTTTGTCAGATCATGCAATTATTTTCTCCCTTGATTTAGGAATTTATCCCTTGATTAAAGGAGATAAGATTCAGTTCTATAGTGAGAGAATCAGTTGACTTAGTTTAACTTAGTCAAGTCCAGTTAGATTATTTTAACAAGTTGTTAAAATAATGAAATATAGTTTGTTAATGCTTGCATGCATGTGACAAATATTATTTTAGATAACTGAGCATTCCCTCATGGATAATTGATGCATGTCAGTTCAGACAGAGACCCAGTTGAGATTAGAGAAGGGATAGTGTACTATCAGTTGGATGAATATTTTTCCTATAAAGGAAGCTCATCCATGATGAGGATTTATCTCCTTCAGGTTTGTGCAGTTATTTTAGAGGTCAGTGTTGTGTGTGAGGTGAGAATCACACAGGTTGCAACCGGAGGACCAAGGAAATACTGTGCATAGAAATAGGAGGCTTGGAGAGTAGAGGAGAAGGTTTGTGAGAAGCCTTTGAATATCTATGAGCAGCAGAGGGATTGTACTGAGAGCTGGATAGCTTCCAAGCTAAGGCTTTGTGTAATCCGGACTATATTTCCACTTGTATGATAATACAAAGATGGGGTTTTAGGCAGGTGCTTTCCCCGGGTAAATTCTTTTGTGTTATGTGTGATTGATTCATTCTTATCAATTATATGTGTTCTTATTGATGTTGCTCATGAATTCAATTAAGCTTCCGCTAAATTGTTTGTGGAAGTAGATCAAGTGTTTTGATTTATTACATTGCATTACCAGGTTGATCTACAGGTGGGAAATTTCTACATGGTATCAGAGCTAGCTAATTTGTAGAAAAAGTTCTACATGGTATCACAGCTAGCTGATTTGTAGGAAAAATTCTACAAAATTCTACACAAATGTAGTACACATTAACTCATTGATGTAAATATCCAAGGAAGAATTCAATGAATAAGAAAAACAGATCCCCTTAGTGGGGGTGATTGGATGGTGGTACAAGTGGCACCAGAGCGGCCCTCAAGACCTGCTCTAGCTCCATACGCTTCATAAATTCACACACATGAAAACTCATTTCATTCAATACACAGGTATGTGTGAGGCTCCTAGTGTGTTTAAAATTGCATGCTAGTCGTAGAGGAAGTTTAGAATGGAAGATTGGGAGATGAGTTTTGGTAAGAAGGGAGTGTGGGTCTGTATCTATGGTGGATTTTCGGGGTTTTTATCTTGGTTGAGAGGCATTATGGGGATCAAGACCCTATAGTTTGGCCTGGGGTTCATTTATTTCTTTTCCATTGGGACCCGAGGACGTGAACAAGCATGCAGCTAAGCACCCACCAAGCTCTATCCCATCATTGGTTCGAGTAGAAAGAATTTATCTCACCAGGCTTTCTTGCATACATGTGGGATAAGGAGTTTGAGTCTCTTTGTCTCTTTGTATGGTGGTTAGTCCAGAACTCTACCCATATGGTGGTGCTCAGACAGTAATTAGTGGGTTTTGAGTGGCCGCTCTCTAGAATTTCTTGGTGTATGGTTGCCCTCGGGGTGATTAGTGCATCTATTATGTGCAACTATGGATTGATTTTCACCTCGGGTGTCTGTGGAGGAAGTGTTGAACGCATTTGGTGTGCATCGTGGCTTGTTTTTCTTGTACTTGTCAAAGGGTGGTGAGCGGTGTGTGGGTTAAGGAGTTTGAGCCTCCCAATTTTGTAGGGTGGTTTTCTCATAACCTCGCCCATCTAGTGGTGCTCGGGTGTGAATTTGTTGGATTTTTGTGGTTGTCCTCTAGAATTGTGTGGTGTAAAGCAAGCCTTGGTGGAGGAGGTGCAGGCCACCCGATGTGGTTAGCGACTTGTTTATCCTGGCCTTGTAGGAGGCTAATGACCAATCTGGGGTAGCAGTGTCCTCAGGGGTGGTCCAAAAACCACGGTATCAGTTATTATTATTACTTGTGTCCTTATTTTCAGGGAGCCTTCCCCTTCTCTTTGGTTAATTTTCCTCTTCTCTCAATACCCCATCAACGGGGTCAACCCTACCTTGGGGGTGGGAAGCAGTAGCTGAAGAGGTGTCCTAACCCTAGACATAGTGAATCCTCGACCAATTCTAGTAGCCGAGACACTAAGGAAATAGAGACTGTATCTCCAGTTCGTTCACATGGCTAGGTGGTAGCTCTGGTCACTCTGGAATCTCTTACAGTGCAACTTCGTTGAATCAAAATCAATATCGATATCATATAAGATCATAAGTATGAAGACAAGAATGAGAATATGGCCTATTTTGAGGACATCCAGTATAGATATAATGAGATATTGGAGCGGATGAACAATCTGTGGTGTCAACATCATCGTACGAGTGACCACATTCATAGTCTAGGAGAGAGGGTGGAGCATATTGGCTTCCATATTCATGATCGTGTCGATTTATTTGCTGCTCCTCTTGTACTTCATCCTCACCCATCACCCTAATATGCAGCTATCAGTTATGATTTTCTTTTTGTTTATGTCAGGTATGTCTAGGCTTGAACACTCTCTGAAAATAATGTATGTTAGTTTTCCTTTTTGCTATGTCCCATCACCCACTCTCAAAAGGTCTTGGTTGGAATGAGAGATTTGAGGCTTCCATGATGATCTTTGTAAGCTGTATTTGATTGAAATTCTAAGGAAAGAAGTTTTTACTGACAAAAAAAAAACAAGAAAAGCAGAACATTATTGTAATCAACTAGAGGTTTATCATAAATTAAAAAATGATCATATATCATGGAGACAGGAAGACACACACAACAGTTGAATACATAATATTTTTGGAATCGCAATAACCAATATTTTCTTTTAAAGCGTAGCACTTATAGTTTTCTCCTTTCTAAGGATAGTAATATAAACTACCAACCAATTCAAAGTACTTTAATAATTATATAAGCATAGGAAGTTGTAGTTATAGGTGTTAAGGAGACCCATCAGTAATAGTGAATTCAGCCAAGTACAAAAAATTTCTCCGAGCCACCCATTAGAAAAATTTTATACTGCTTTGCTTACTCAAAGAAGAGAAAATAACATCTCCCATGAAGAAGTCAAACATGAAAGTTAAGAGGCATAATATTCACCATGTTGGAGGGGAAAGTAGTGGATCTACAAGATTGAATCAATTTAGACATATGTTTCAATCTGTTGATACCCTCAAGATAGACTCACCTCATAGTCCTACACTCTAAGGACATGAAATGGGGAACAACGTGGGAACAAGGAAAAATTAAAAAAGGTCATAGTGGATGAGGCTTCAATACAAAACATCAAAATCAAGTTCTTTTTCTAGCAAATAGAGATTAGATAAACCAAAGACAACTAGAAATGTCATAATAGGATGAAACCAAACTACAAGCCAACTTATATATAATCCAAGTCATAGATGGCCTTTGTGCCTAGATTTAATAATATGCTAGTGCTTTTACCTAAAGGTTTGATCTCTTGACATTGATCATAATTGGTCTTTGCATCCAAGACAAACATCTCATGAAGTCTAAATAACTATACTGCACCTAAGTACTACTACAGAAAAGATTAAGTTCAAGTGTCCCAAATTCTATAGGCAGTATCCTGATTTCCTATAGCAAAATATCTAAATAAGTAGTCCAAACTCCATCTCAAACTAGTAATAACCTTCCCCGTTTGAGTGTTATTATTGTCCTTTATTAAAAACATATTTCTAATACGTGTTAGGGTAAGGTAATCTCGCTTATGACATGTGTGCTTCTGTAGTAAATTGAATAGAAGTGTATGTTAGTAATTATGCAACAAGGGTACTCCTGCAAATCATGCAACAAACAACGTAACACCAACAGAAGTAATAAACTATGAGAATCATTGTGAACCATGAAAGTTCCTACACGAGGTCATTTTTTTATTCCAAGTCAATATGTGACATATAGTGGTCCAGGCTTGTGGGGAATTCAATTCTTATGCCATGAGCTAAACTTCCACTTAGATCTATGTGTTATTCCCATAATGTGTAACCCATTCAGCACAAGGTAGTATCATTCAAATATCACTCTAGGGAAACATAGGCATAGGTTAACCATTTATATGCCACCTACATATTTTTTGAGATGAAAAGGGAAACCTCAGGCATGTACCATTCCAATCTATGGCGAAGTATCTAGAATAGAAAAATAATTTACACAAATTTGAGCTACAACTAGTGAGGGTGTCATGCTACTTTCAATGATAATTATTATGCATCCTTTAGAGGTAATCATGAGGACATTAATTTCAAGACATTCAATTATACATTCATTAGATGATCAAAAACCCAAATTTCTTAAGAATGGTGGTAAGATATGCATCAACAAGTTATAGTGAATTCTGTCAGGGTATTCGAACTATGAATCTATGAATCATACAGACATCAATAAATCTGCCATGCCCTTGAATTAATATATTATGTTGTGTATTATTTTTTCCTTGAGACATTTTTAACATCAATAATGACTAATTGTTACAAGGAAGAATCAACAACTTGAGATGAGTTATGTATCAATGGGCCACTTGTAAAATTGTAGCCTGAAGTTATCAATAGTATAATGAATTTTGTAAAGATATCAATGCTAGAAACCATGCAACAATGAATAATGCCATTCACATACTTTGTTGTGTCAATTTCCTACCCTTTTACATCTATTGAAGAATTTAGAGTATCGAATCACAATTATTGCAAGTAAAATCAAAATCTGAAATGCCACATCCATATGCCTACAACACTTGAAAACTACATGTATTTGAGTCTTGTATCTTAAGGCATTGGTGATATAGTTGTTAATCTAATTAGGACTTCATGCCCTCATTCAGATCCAAATAGGAAAAGGAGCCACAACACGACACCCTGTAGTCCTTACTACAAATGATGGTTAATTTCCTAAGAATTTGGTCATTTTCTCCCTATCAAATCTCTTAGTTAATTAATGTGCAACACCATTGTATACAACACTTTAGGAGGCAAAGGCACCCATCCAGGTTGGAGAATGGAAATCTGGGAAGAACCAAGTTATGATGAGAAATTCCCATCACTCTTTTCCTAGGAAAGTGCATCAAGAGGCCACAGTGGGAAATTGGGCATAAGATACCTTGTACTTCTAAACCTCATGAGGTGTCAATGGTATGTACAGTTAATAACCATAAGGTCTATGAATTACATTTACAAGGAAAAATCCTCTTAGGTTGTATCTGTTAGAGTCGGTCTGGTCATCCCTCCGTCAGAGATCAAAACTCTTTGTGCATTTCAAATTTAGGTGTCCCGCTCCATTCACCCAGCTGCATTTCGCTAGGGACGTGCCATGATCTGACGGAGGAAGTCAAGCTAGTCATTTTCCATCATCTCTAGCCCGTGCTGGCTTAGGTCTTTGTCCATAATCATCAAAGCTCATGACAGTCCAGGTCTGATCCTATTATAGGACAAACTCATTTTTAGTGTTTAGGTCTAGGAATTCATCAATTTTGTCTCTGAAAACATGTCCAGAACAAGCCATGTAGGCTAGAGGGAGGCCTTACATAGCTATGGTTCAGTGAGCTTCACCTTCAAGTGGAAAGACTTCGACTCTTCTTCAAAACTCTGTTTTGAAGAAAAGTCAAACAAGGTCATTTATGACAAAATTTTCCAAAAATGCACAAGTTGATTTTTCAGGTGCAGTCACGGTTTCTATGGCCAAATTCCCAATCACACTGTCCCCGCAAAGAAATGCTGAAAATTTCATTATTTGAGCCAAAATTTCAAAGAAAAAATGAAAATCAGGGTGTTTTAAAGTCAATGAAAAAAGTGCAAAACACAAACATTAGAAAGTGGGTTTTCAAGGAAGAAAAAATCAAACCAATTTCTCTCAAGCCTATATATATACTTGTTGTGGCCCAAAGTAAAGCCATTGTGCCATTGAAGACTTGGAGAGACATTACAAAGGTGGGAGAGTGAAATCGTGAAAGTGTGAGTGAGTGAGAGTTGGTTTGGGAGGAACGACGCATACACCCAGCAGTGCGGCACACACACAGCGTGCCTGCCGTTCAGTTTTCTCAAGGGCGCGATGCACACCCAGCGCATGGCGCACTGGGCTTGGCACGCGACGCACACAGCCAGGGGCATAAAAACAGTGCAAATCATTCCAAATCTCAGTGAAGGCTAGCAAATCAACAGGTAGGCCCTGTTGGCACCTCTCCTCTCTCAAATTTATCAATGATTTGGTGTGCATAAGATATTTAAATGGTACCTAAAAAGCACAAGATCGACCATGAAAAAATCATCAAGAAAAATGAGAAATGGGGTTGCAAAAATGTGATGATAAGCACCAAGGTTCTGCTCCCCTCCCCTTGTCCCCTCACTCTTCATCGTTCCTACCTCCATTCCATCATGTTTCCTAAGGAAACCACCCTAAAACCCTCCCCCTTGTTTTTCAAGCAAATTTGGGTGAGTTTATAGTGCGCGACGCACACATGAGGTGGCGCGGCGCACTGGGAGCCCGGCCACAGTGCAAAATCGCCACTGGCGCGGCGCACTGGGCAGAGCGCGTGATGCACAGACATATAAGAACAAAAATTTACTAAATTGCCCAAAATTTTTGTGAATAACCCTCAAAATTGGAGAGGTAGCCCAACTACCTTCACCATTGGCATTTAACTTGAAGAGGAATGTGATTATGATGACCATGAATCAAATGAATTTTTTTTTTTAAAGTAAAACAAAGATGACAAAAAGAAGGTCAAGAAGCTAGGGTTCTGCTACAGTGAAGTTATTGCTAAAGTATGCTCTTACCCTACCTCTATCAGCTAATTCCCCTGTAGCAGTTTCCCCTAATAATCACCCTAGCTCCACTGTAATCATATCCATTTGTTCTGTTTATTCCTATAGCTCAAAATATCCGAACCCTACCCCATCAACACCATACCCAAAATGCTCCCAAATCCCTGATAAATTTCTCCTTTTAAACCCCTATTACCCTTTTCATCATTCCCCTCCTAACACTCCCTGTTTTATTGTCCCCTTGGTGATATATTTTCAGAGAATTTATCAGTTTCATTGGATTCAGAGGGCAGCATAAAACTCAGGGTACAAGCAGCAGTAATGGCATTAGAAGTTTCATCAAATTTTGAGGGGGATACCCACAGTGACACATATTTAGGAGAGAGGGCCCATAGGAGACATCACCAGAGCGGTAGATATCTTAGAGATGAGCCAAACACCCTCACTGAGCTGCAGGCATGCCCACTTGCCATGTCTTGTTTCCAGCACTTGGCATGTTATGAATTTTTTCAAAGGGTGGCAAATGTCAGAGTCCATCATGAGTTGGCCCGTCTTTTTGCACTTCATCTACAAGGAGGTCAATCTGTCCTGGCTGGGGTCACTTTCACATTGACACCGGAAACCATATCAGTGGCAACATGAATACCGAACATTAGAGAATAGTGGCATAAGAAAACGAAAGTGGAGATGCATCATTATGAGCCTTACATCAAGAACAGCTGCTTGAGCCAGCTCACCAGAGTTTTTCCATTCAGATTTTTGAGGGATGAGTATGCGCCACTCATGAGATTGATCATGAAGTATTTCAGTTGTGAGGGAAGGTTTTCCTGCCTCTATTCCTATCACATTCGGTTGCTGATGCACTTCACCCTGGTGCGGATGATGAGCCTCCCATTTTTCATTTGCAACAACATTGAGAAGATGAAAAACTTCATGCAGCGCAAGACCCCTCGACAGCAGCTAAACAGTGTCTATCATTTTGCTCTCATCCGGATTTTGGTGGACCATCAGTTGGGATTGTAGGGTATTGCTTGTGAGGACTTCATCTCCCGTGATTTCTTCAGCACTCCACCGGTGGTATCAGAGGCAGAGCATGAGGTGGGGGTTCCTTCACTTCAGTTTGAGAGCCATGAGACTACCACCATGCCAGTATACATCACATACCAGAAGGGCAGTAGACCGTTGTTCGCAATAGCAAAACAAGTGTTATCTCCACCCGGGGTGGAAGGGGCCTCGCTTCCAACATCAGCACCACAGGAGCAGGATAAGGGCAAGGAGCTAGTGTAGGAGGAAGGGCCATCAGCTGAGCAAGAGACCGAGTTTGTTTTCCTCCAAGATGATGAGACAGATGCAGAACCTACGAATGTTGAGTTGGGAGAGATCATTCAAGAGCAGCAATCCATGATTGAGAACTTATCCCTAGATTTGGAAAGGGCCAAGTGGAACGTGCAGTATCTGGAGCAGAGGAACAAGCAACTTGAAGATCAACTAGGTGAGATAGAGTTGAAAATGATTAAGGAAAACCGGCAACACATCCTGGCAGCACAAGGCAGACCGATGGAGCAAAGAGACGAGGACCGGGAGTATGTGTTATAGAAAGTGAATGTTCACTTGGAGCAATAGTTAGACAAGGCTAACAGGGAGAAGGACATGCTGAGGTGCATGACCCACCACTATATGGCCCGAAACATGAGCTCCAAATCAAGAATCAGGAGCCTAAAGGCAAAATTGAGCAAAGCGACAAAAGAGGCAAAGGAGGCAAAGGAGCAAGATCAGCTTCGAATCTTGGATGAGGCTTCCTTGGCATAGTACAACACTTCATAGGGAACCTCCAGCCCAAATTTCAAAAAATTTGGGCAAATTTTGGTCACAGGCAAATTTTTTGGACAAAAAACAAGAAATTCCTCCCTGTGCGCCGCGCCACTGGCGTGACGCTATATTTCTAGGGCTCTAATCGAGGAATGGCTTGCATATTTGGATTCAGCATCAAAAATTATGACTATTGGTTTCCGGGCAAGAAATTTTGACAAGATCTAGGTCTCCTAAAGGTCAAAAAACACCCAAAAATGGCCTCTCTGCCACCTTTTTGACACACAGAAAGCAGTCTTGGGAGAATGAAGATTTGGAGGGGAAAATGAGCACGAAATTGGGAAATTATAGTGGGGTTAGAAAGTAGACAGGATAGCTTTCCAACAAGCCCACTTGGGCACATTTTGGACACCTACAAGTGCCCCAAAATAGGCTCCAAAGTGGCACGACGCACAGAGAATTTGGTGCGGCGCACAGAGGAAAAAACTGCCAATTTGCTCCCGTTTCGCGAAATTTCGGGTCGTGACTTCTCCAAGTGGGCCCGATCATCTACACTTCAGTTTTTTGGCACCAAAGGCGGCATTTAAAAAGTTTTCTCTCCAGATGGGCATCTATCCAAGTGGCGAAGGAAGGCAAACGGTCATCCCAATGCCAAATGTCACGTTTGCAACGCTGCACCTGTAGCTGATGGTTGGCTCTCCATCTCCCTTTCGCCATGATTCGAGTAACTCCCCAACCCTTGGGTGTTCTATCTCTTCCTCACACATTCTATATATTGCATGCAAGTTATTTGCAAAGGGTTGGCTAGTTTGTAACTTCTGGAAGACTGTGGGAAAGAAACTCTGTTTCTGCACTGTGTATTTTTGACAGAGAATTAATGGAAGGCAATGGCTCTGTTTCATGAGATTCTTATGGTTGTGAGTGTAGCAAATGTGTTCTTATGTTCCATATGTATCTTGTTATGTTTCATAATTCAATTCACATTTCATTTCAGTGAAATTTTCTAAGTGAGATTAGGTAGAATTCAATTTATATTGCTCTGGCTGTGGGAAAATTTCATGTGCAGTGTTATTCTTCTGTTGAAAAGTATTCATGCGACTATGCCCTTTTCACTTTATTCAGAAATATTTCCATTCTGTGTTACCTTAAATCGAAATTGCTGCGCTTTCTGCCTACCTTGCCTCACGGAATAATCTGTGCCTTCATATTCGATTCTCTGTTCTTTGCTGAGTGCGAGTCCCATATACATCCCAGAAGCTCGGTCATTCATAAAATTGTTTTCAAAATCCCTTTTAACTTACTATCCTAAGGTAAATATTGCATTGTAAGTCATCTCAGACCATTTTTGCTTATCCATTCACTGAGCGTGACTCGAAGAGAGCCCTCTCCTGCGCTGGTAGGGCTAGCTACCAGACTGAGCGTGGTTTGTGGTTACCCTAATTTTTGCCTTCCTTCAGCCTGAGGCAGATTTAGGTGCTAACATAGTGGCAACTCCACTGGGGAACAAGTTGAAAATCAAATCCCTTCATTTCATAAGAATTCTAGGATTCCGGATGATGAGCTTAGGATTGGAAAGGCTGAGTAAGTTGGTTGTGTCCCGTAATTTCTCTTAATAGCACGCTGGCTTCGAGACGATATACCAGAGCGAATCCAGACCCAGACCCTCCTCATATTTACGAAAACCCCAATTTGATCCCAAGACTTCTTCATCAAGAAAGGACCATAACTCCCGTTTTCAAATCCCATTCGTGTCCCGAAATTTTTGAGTATCTTGAATAGCTTGAGTTTGACGAATGATTTGAGATATCATTGTTTGAATCTAAATTCGAAAGGGTTTTCAATTATACCATCCCCAATCTGCAATTTCTTGTAGACCTTGAAACAGAAAGAGACAATAGACTAATTGATAATTATATTGCAACACAGCCCCAAACTCCAAGTGCAAGCCCCTTGCAAACTGTGCACACTCCTCCAACACCTCCAAGGCCAAATCCACCGAGAATGATGGCTGCCCATTTCACACCCCTTGTTCTGCCCCAAGTCCTAGATGACATGCCAAATGATTATCAAAGTAAAATCCTGTTTTTTGATGGCACTCCTAACAGCATTACTGCTCATCAACATGTAGACAAAATGGCAGACTTCTATGAACTTCATGAGATCGATGCAGAGAACGTGGCAATGAGGCTCTTTGTGCAAACATTTGCAGGTGATGTGAGGAAATGGTTTAGAGGTTTGATGGCTGCAAGTATCACTACCTTGGCTGAGCTACAAAGACAATTTTTGAACCGGTGGGAAGTGAAAAAGAATCCTCTTCAAATTCTGGCCGAATACGAGCAAATCAAACGGAATGTCGGTGAGTCTGTCCAAGATTATTGCGTTAGATTTAATGCAGTCTACAACGAAATTCCAGACCATCTAAAGCCACCTGTGGGACTCGCGATGTTGAAGTTTCTAGATGGTTTTGATGCTAAAATGGCGTTCTAATTGAGAGAGAGAGAACCGGCTACAATGGAAGACATGCAGAAAATTGCGGTCAGCGTTGAGGCAAATCTGCTGTCCAAAAGAGCTAGAGCGAAAGCAGAGAAGAAAACCATGGTGAAAGAAGAATATTATTCAATGGATCAACTTCTCAAAAAGGTAGAGCAGATGATTGAAAGGGTAAAACTTGACAAGCCAGAGCCACAAGTTAGGAATCCTAACTTTCGTGGCCAACAGCAGCCACAATATAGAATAAGACAAAGAGATCAGCGAACTCAAGAGTAGATAGCACAACAACCAGTACAAACACCTTTGTAGCAGAATTTTGTGCATGGATTGGAGTCTGAAGAGGACGGGAATGTAATGGGCTAGGAAAACAATCTCTTTACTACAGATGAGCTGCCTACTTACATCACCGAAGAGGAAGAATGTGCAGTAAATTCAGCTACACACCAAGACACTGATTTTATTCTAGCTAACGACACCGTGTTGGAGGAAGAGTCAGAAGAATATCAAAGGGGGTATGAATGCTTTGTCTACACAATAGCAGCAATATTCTCTTAGAAACAAATATGTACCAGCCAAACCAATTCAGAAAAAGAAGGAGGGTGAAACAACAAAAAATGATTCATTAGCTACACAAAGAAAAGGAAAGGAGGTGGTTGGTCCGAAGAGCAGCAAATCAAAATCAGCAGAACAAACACAACAACCAGCCACATCAAAAGAAAAGGAAAGGAAGGAGATCTCGATCAAAGAGGTAGAAAAAACTCCTGCTTTCAGCCTAGAGAATGAGATTTCCAAGTTAAAGGTATCCATCCCTTTGACTGAAATAATGAAGAATAGCAGTTATAGAGGACAGATTTCTAAAATGTTGAATTTGGACCTAATATCCGACATGGTAAATGTAGAAGATGATCAACCCGAAATGATTTTTGGACCAGCTACAAATGGTGAGTCTCCTGATAGCGATGTGCCACCCTTCTATATCAGTTTACGATTGCATGATTTTGTGTTACACAACGCCATGTTCGATTCCGGAGCTTCTCACAATCTCATGCCCAAGGCTATCATGGATAAGCTTGGTCTGGACATCACCCGGCAATATCATGATCTCTATTCATTCGATTCCAGCAGAGTAAGATATATAGGACTCATCAAAGACTTGTTTGTGAGTTTGGATTAGCTTCCTATGAAAAATGCTCTGATGGATGTGGTGATAGAAAATATTCCTCCAAGGTTTGGCATGCTTCTTTCCAGGCCTTGGGTAGCGAAATTGAAAGGGACACTACAGCTGGATTTCTCCTATGCAACAATCCCAGTGTTTGGACAAATGAGGAAGTTATACTGGGAACAAAAGATGAAATATATTATCACAAGCAAGGAGGAACCGATAAATCATCCTATTAACTATGTACATATAGATTTAGAGTCTTTTGTTTTGTTTTCAGATAGTTTAAATGAGATATATAGTCAGATAGTAGAAGCAGATGATATTCCGGAAATAACAGAAAATTTTAGAGAGATTTTGAAGAAAGAAGGACAAGAAAAGCAGCAAAAGATTGGGCAATCAGCTGAAAACAATGGACAGCAAATAGTCAAGGCACAACAAACAAATTTCCAGCACTTGCAAGAAGACGAGGAAGGCTTGTGGACCATGGATTTTGATGGAGCAGTAGGGAATGATGGCGTTGGTATTGGTATTTGGGTACGCAGTCCTTTCTCCGCCCCAAACAAAGTGCCTAGCAGCGTGAGAGTTTGCTCTTACAAGCTGGCCTTTGAATGTTCAAATAATGAAGCTAAGTATGAAGCCCTGATTGCTGGCCTGAAGATTCTTAGAAAGCTGAATGCAAAGAGGATTTCAGTATGGCGACTCCGATTTGGTGATAAAACAGGTCAGAGGTGAGTATCAAGCAAAACATCCTAGGATGCGGGCCTATCGTAATGCAGTTTTAGACATCTTGAAGCTATTTTTTGAATACACCTTGACATGTGTGCCATGTATACAAAATAGTATTGCTGATGCTCTTGCCAAGGCAGCGAGCAACTTGAAAATCCCCATGAACTCCAGAAATAAATTTGAAATCCATGTCAAGCATCATCCAACCATTCCAGACAATCAGTGACATTGGCAAGTGTTCTAAGATGATGAGAAGATTAAAGATTTTTTGCTCAACAAAGGCAAGTTCAAAGAAACCTCAATCGATGTGAAAAATGATCAGGACAAAGGGAATGGTACAGATGAAGTGCAGATCAATTAAATGGACGTATTGCAGCTGAAGAATAACATCATTCCTAAAGGCTTGATACCTCTAGAAGAAATTTTTGATCAGGATGATGTAGCCCGCAAGCCAACATTGCAGCCGACAGAGAAGGGTGTAGAAGAGGTCAACATCGGTACAGCTGCCAATCCAAAGTTGGTAAAATTGTCCAAAGCATTACCGCCAAAGATCAAGGACAAATATATCAATTTGATGGCTTCATTTGCAGATGTATTTGCTTGGGATTATTCTGATTTAAAGACCTATGATACAAATATCATTCAGCACACAATACCTATCAAGCTCAATCAAAAGCCATTTAGACAAAAGATGACATGGATAAATCTAAAGTTGCTGCCATCCATCGAAAAAGAGGTAAACAGGTTGTATAAGTCAGGTATCATTGTGCCCCTCAGATTTTCAGATTGGATATCTAACTTAGTACCTATACGCAAGAAGACGGTGAGATCCGCCTATGCATCAATTTCAGAAACCTAAACAAGGTCTCATTGAAGGACAACTATCCGCTGCCCAAGATGGACCATATACTTCAGCGAGTAGTGGGGGAATCCCGTATGTCGCTGCTTGATGGTTATTCCGGATATAGCCAAATTTCTGTCCATGAAGATGATAGAGACAAGACATCATTCACCACTCCATGGGGGACCTTTCACTATGCCAAAATTCCATTCGATTTAAAGAATGCAGGTGCCACATTTCAGTGGGCAATGGACTTGGCATTTGTGAATGAGAAGGATGTGTCTTTGGTGGTGTACTTGGATGATTTGATGATGTTTTCAAAGTCTGATGAAGAACACATGCATCACCTAAAAATTGCCTTTCAAAAATGCAGGAAATATGGTCTATCGCTGAATCCTAAGAAGAGCTTGTTTTCCATGGAGGAAGGCAAATTAATTGGGCACATCATTTCAAAGGATGGCATTCGTATAGACCCGGCGTGTGTGCAAGCAATTCAGCAAATCGATCTGCCCAGGAACAAAAAGGAAATACAATCATTCAATGGTAAGATGAATTTTCTGCATCGTTTTGTGCCCAATCTTGCAGAACACTTGAAAGAAATGACCAACTTTCTTAAGAAGGACAGCCAGGTGAAATGGACAGAGGAGGCTGTAAAATCTTTCAACTTGGTCAAATTGGCCCTTTCTTTAGCTCCAGTTCTAGTTAGCCCGGACTACACTCAAGATTTCATATTGTTTTCATTTGCTTCTGAGCACACTATGGCAGCGGTATTATTGCAGAAGAGGGATGATCATGAAAGACCCATTGCATTCTTCAGCAGGGCTATAAGGGATGCAGCTTTGAAGTACAACATCATTGAGAAGCAAGCCCTGGCATTGGTGAAGGCATTGAAGGATTTCCGAGTGTATATCCTACATTCTCACATTCTGGCCTATGTTCCTAATACTGCTGTAAAAGATGTTTTAGTGCAGACCGATCCGGAAGGGAGAAGAGGAAAATGGATCGTAGGCTTGATGGAATATGATGTGGAGATAAAGCCTACAAAGCTGGTCAAAGGATAGGGGTTGGTAAAGCTAATGGCTGAATCAAGCTTGCATACATTGGACATAAATATAATAGCTGCCATGTCCGATGAGAATGAGGAAGGAACGTCAATTTAGGTATCTGAAATGCTTGCTTTGTCCCCATGGTATTCTGATATAATATATGTGCTGAAAAATCTATCACCACCGCCTGGCATAACTAGAAACAAAGCGAGAACACTCAAACTGAAGGCTGCCAAGTTTTGTATTTTGAATTCCACACTGTATTGGAAAGATCCCGGTGGCATTTTGTTAAATTGTTTGGTGGAAGAGGAGGCAAAGAAATTCATGGAGGATTTCCACGGAGGAGAGTGTGGAGGTCATCTTTTTTGGAAGTCAACAGTGAACAAAATTTTGAGAGCGGGGTACTACTGGCCTACTTTGTTTGCTGATGTGCATAAGATGGTCAAGCGCTGTCATAAGTGTCAAATTTTTGAAGGAAAACAGAAATTACAGCCTTTTCTACTTAAGCCTATTGAAGTGAGCGCTCCCTTCCAGTAGTGGGGGTTGGATTTCATTGGGGAAATTCATCCCGCCTCTTCTGGACAGCATAGGTGGATCCTTACAGTGACAGAATATTTCACAAAATGGATTGAGGTAGCCCCTACCAGACAAGCAACGGACATGGTAATCATTTCATTTCTCGAAAATAACATCTTGTCTCGCTTTGGTTGTCCAAATAAATTAATCATTGATAATGCAATAGCTTTCAAATCGAAAAGGATGGTAAAATTTTGTCATAAATATCACATAGTTTTGAGTCATTCAACTACCTATCATTTGCAAGGCAATGGATTGGCGGAATCTTCAAATAAATATTTGGTCAACATCATCAAGAAGCTGCTGGAAATATATAAGAAGAGCTGGAACAAGAGGTTGGTCCATGCGCTTTGGGCAGATCGGATAAGTCAGAAAAATTCAATTGGTATGTCACCATTTGAGCTTGTTTATGGAGTAGACACAGTATTCCCCACTTCTCTTGCTGCCCCGGTGGTCAAACTTCTTCAGGAGGTCGGCAGTGAGGAAGATCCCATGCAGAGAAGGCTGAATCAAATGATCCACTTGCAGCAAACAAGAGAAGAAGTTTTCAAAAACACATCCAAGTTGCAGGAGAAGATAAAGAAAATCTATGACAGAAAAGCAAAAGCAGATAAATTTCAGTTGGATGATGTGGTGCTGAAGTGGGATGCAAGGAATGAAGAGAAAGGCAAGCACGGAAAGTTCAAAAATTTGTGGAAAGGTCCTTTCAAGATCGTAGCATATAGGGGTCAGAATGCCTTTCTTCTGAAGGAAATGAATGGGGAAGATTGTCTTGGAGGGCCGATCAATGGTCGGCTGCTCAAGCAGTATCACTGTTGATCTATTAACGCTGCTTCCACTGTCATTGTAAATACCATTTTTATTTCAGTTTGGTTTCAGTCTGTAAAGTCAGTTTTTGAGTTATTTCAATGTCAAGTTTGAGTCAATTTCTTGGTTATTCCAGTTTTATAAATAAGTCAAAGTCCTGTGCTATTTATCAAAATGATGACTCCATAGCCCAATGGACAAAAGGCACTATCTAGCTCCTCCAGAGATCTGCTGTTCTTGGCACCTCCAAGGAGCTACCATCCCCCATTCGAACCAATGTTAGAGTCGGTCTAGTCAGCCCTCCGTCAGAGATCAAAAATCTTTGTGCATTTCAAATTTAGGTGTCCCACTCCATTCACCCAGCTGCATTTCACTAGGGACGTGCCATGATCTAATGGAGGAAGTCATGCTAGTCATTTTCCCTCATCTCTGGCCCCTACTAGCTCAGGTATTTGTCCATAATCACCAAAGCTCATGACAGTCCAGGTCTGGTCCTATTACAGGACAAAGTCATTTTTATTGTTTGGGTCTAGGAATTCATCAATTTGGTCTCTGAAAACATGTCCAGAACAAGCCATGCAGGCCAGAGGGAGGCCTTACACAGCTATGGTTCAGTGAGCTTCACCTTCAAGTGGAAAGACTTCGACTCTTCTTCAAAACTCTGTTTTGAAGAAAAGTCAAACAAGGTCATTTATGACAAAATTTTCCAAAAAAGCACAAGTTGATTTTTTAGGTGCAGTCATGGTTTCTATGGAAAAATTCCCAGTCACACAGTCCCCGCAAAGAAATGCCGAAAATTTCATTATTTGAGCCAAAATTTCAAAGAAAAAATGAAAATCAGGGTGTTTTAAAGTCGATGAAAAAAGTCCAAAACACAAACATTAGAAAGTGGGTTTTCAAGGAAGAAAAAATCAAACCAATTTCTCTCAAGCCTATATATATATACTTGTTGTGGCCCAAAGCAAAGCCATTGTGCCATTGAAGACTTGGAGAGACATTACAAAGGTGGGAGAGCGAAATCGTGAAAGTGTGAGTGAGTGAGAGTTGGTTTGGGAGGCGCGGCGCATACACCCAGGAGCGCGGCGCACACAGAGGTTGCGGCACACACACAACATGCCCATCGTTCAGTTTTCTCAAGGGTGTGACGTACACCCAGCGTGCGACGCACTGGGCTTGGCACACGACGCACACAGCCAGGGGCATAAAAACAGTGCAAATCATTCCAAATCTCGGTGAAGGCTAGCAAATCAAGAGGTAGGCCCTGTTGACACCTCTCCTCTCTCAAATTTGTCAATGATTTGGTGTGCATAAGATATTTAAATGGTACCCCAAAAGCACAAGATCGACCATGAAAAAATCATCAAGAAAAACGAGAAATGGGGTTGCAAAAATGTGATGATAAGCACCAAGGTTCTGCTCCCCTCCCCTTGTCCCCTCACTCCTCATCATTCCTACCTCCATTCCATCATGTTTCCTAAGGAAACCACCCTAAAACCCTCCACCTTGTTTTTCAAGCAAATTTGGGTGAGTTTACAGTGCGCGGCGCACATACGAGGTGGCGCGGCGCACTCATGGCGCGCGGTGCACTGGGATCCCGGCCACAGTGCAAAATTGCCACTAGCATGGGGCATACCTGGCGCATGGCGCACTGGGCAGAGCGCACAACGCACAGACATATAAGCCCAAAAATTTACTCAATTGCCAAAAAATTTTGTGAATAACCCTCAAAATTGGAGAGGTAGCCCCACTACCTTCACCATTGGCATTTAAATTGAAGAGGAATGTGATTATGATGACCATGAATCAAATGCAAATTTTTTTTAAAAGTAAAACAAAGATGACACAAAGAAGGTCAAGAAGCTAGGGTTCTACTACACTGACATTATTGCTAAATTATGCTCCTACCCTACGTCTATCAGCTAATTCCCCTATAGCAGTTTCCCCTAATAATCACCCTAGCTCCATTGTAATCATATCCATTTGTTCCCTTTATTCCTATAGCTCAAAATATCCGAACCCTACCCCATCAACACCATACACAAAACGCTCCCAAATCCCTGATAAATTTCTCCTTTTAAACCCCTATTCCCCTTTTCATCATTCCCCTCCTAACACTCCCTGTTTTATTGTCCCCTTGGTGACAGATTTTCAGAGCATCTATCAGTTTCATTGGATTCAGAGGGCAGCATAAAACTCAGGGTACAAGCAGCAGTAATGGCATCAGAAGTTTCATCAGATTATGAGGGGGATACCCACAGTGACACATCTTCAGGAGAGAGGGCCCATAGGAGACATCACTGGAGCGGCAGACATCTTAGAGATGAGCCAAACACCCTCATTGAGCTGCAGGCATGCCCACTTGCCATGTCTTGTTTCCAGCACTTGGCATGTTATGAATTTTGTCAAAGGGTGGAAAATGTCAGAGTCCATCATGAGTTGGCCCATCTTTTTGCACTTCATCTACAAGGAGGTCAATCTATCCTGGCTGGGGTCACTTTCACATTGACACCGGAAACCATATCAGTGGCAATAGGAATACCGAACATTGGAGAACAGCGGCATAAGAAAAATAAAGTGGAGAGGCATCATTATGAGCCTTACATCAAGAACAGCTGCTTGAGCCAGCTCACCAGAGTTTTTCCATTCAGATTTTTGAGGGATGAGTATGCCCCACTCATGAGATTGATCATGACGTATTTCAGTTGTGAGAGAAGGTTTTCCCGCCTCTATGCCTATCACATCCGGTTGCTCATGCACTTCACCCTGGTGCGGATGATGAGCCTCCCATTTTTCATTTGCAACAACATTGAGAAGATGAAAAACTTCATGCAGCGCAAGACCCCTCGACAGCAGCTAAACAGTGTCTATCATTTTGCTCTCATCCGGATTTTGGTGGACCATCAGTTGGGATTGCAGGGTATTGCTTGGGAGGACTTCATCTCCTGTGATTTCTTCAGCACTCCACCGGTGGTATCAGAGGCAGAGCATGAGGTGGGGGGTCCTTCACTTCAGTTTGAGAGCCATGAGACTGCCACCATGCCAGTATACATCACATACCAGAAGGGCAGTAGACCATTGTTCGCAGCAGCAAAGCGAGTGTTATCTCCACCCGGGGTGGAAGGGGCCTTGCTTCTGACATCAGCACCACAGGAGCAAGGTAAGGGCAAGGATCCAGTGTAGGAGGAAGGGCCATCAGGTGAGCAAGAGACCGAGTTTGTTCTCCTCCAAGATGATGAGACAGATGTAGAACCTACGAATGTTGAGCTGGGAGAGATCATTTAGGAGCAACAATTCGTGATTGAGAACTTATCCCTGGATTTGGAAAGGGCCAAGTGGAACATGCAGTATCTGGAGCAGAGGAACAAGCAACTTGAGGATCAGCTAGCTGAGATAGAGCTGCAAATGATCAAGGAAAATCGGTGACACATCCTAGCAGCACAAGGCAGACGATGGAGCAAAGAGATGAGGACCGGGAGTATGTGTTAGAGAAAGTGAACGTTCACTTGGAGAAATGGTTAGATAAGGCTAATAGGGAGAAAGACATGCTGAGGTGAATGACCCACCACTATATGGCCTGAAACATGAGCTCCAAAGCAAGAATTAGGAGCCTAAAGGCAAAATTTAGCAAAGCGACAAAAGAGGCAAAGGAGGCAAAGGAGCAAGATCGGCTTCGAATCTTGGCTGAGGCTTCCTTGGCTAGGCACAACACTTCATAGGGAACCTCCAGCCCAAGTTTCAAAAAATTTGGGCAAATTTTGGTCATAGGCAAATTTTTTGGACAAAAAATAGGAAATTCCTCCCTGTGCGCCTCGCCACTGGCACGACGCTAAATTTCTAGGGCTCTAATCAAGGAATGGCTTGCATATTTGGATTCATCATGGAAGAGTACGACTACTGGTGTCCGGGCAAGAAATTTTGACAAGATCTGGGTCTCCTAAAGGTCAAAAAACACCCAAACTCTGCCACCTTTTTGACACACAGAAAGCAGTGTTGGAAGAATGAAGATTTGGAGGGGCAAATGAGCACGAAATTGGGAAATTATAGTGGGGTTAGAAGGTAGATAGGACAGGCTTTCCAACAAGCCCACTTGGGCACATTTTGGACACATGAAAGTGCCCCAAAACAGGCTCCAAAGTGGCAAGACGCACAGAGAATTTGGCGCGGCGCACAAAGGAAAAAACTGCCAATTTGCTCCCATTTCGCGAAATTTCGGGTCGCGACTTCTCCAAGTCAGCCCGGTCATCTACACTTCAGTTTTTTGGCACCAAAGGTGGAATTTAAAGAGTTTTCTCTCCAGATGGGCATATATCCAAGTGGCGAAGGAAGGCAAACGATCACCCCAATGCCAAATGTCACGTCTGCAACACTGCACCTGTAGCTGATGCTTAGCTCTCCATCTCCATTTCGCTATGATTCGAGCAACTCCCCAAACCTTGGGCATTCTATATCTTCCTCACACATTCTATATATTGTATGCAAGTTATTTGCAAAGGGTTGGCTGGCTTGTAACTTCTGGGAGACTGTGGGAAAGAAACTCTGTTTCTGCACTGTGTATTTTTGACAGAGAATTAATGAAAGGCAGCGGCTCTGTTTCATGAGATTCTTGTGGTTGTGAGTGTAGCAAATGTGTTCTTATGTTCCATATGTATCTTGTTATGTTTCATAATTCAATTCACATTTCATTTCAGTGAAATTTTCTAAGTGAGATTAGGTAGAATTCAATTTATATTGCTCTGCCTGTGGGAAAATTTCATGTGCAGTGTTATTCTTCTGTTGAAAAGGATTCATGCGACTATGCCCTTTTCACTTTCTTCAGCAATCTTTCCATTCCGCATCACCTTAGACCGAAATTACTGCGCTTTCCGCCTACCTTGCCTCACAGAATAATCCGTGCCTTCATATTCAATTATCTGTTCTTTGCTGAGCGCCAGTCCCATATACATCCCAGAAGCTCGGTCATTCATAAAATTGTTTTCAAAATCCCTTTTCACTTACTAGCCTAAGGTAAATATTGCATTGTAAGTCATCTCAGACCATTTTTTCTTATCCATTCATTGAGCGTGACTCGGAGAGAGCCCTCTCCTGCTCTGGTAGGGCTAGCTACCAGACTGAGCGTGGTTTGTGGTTACCCTAATTTTTGCCTTCCTTCAGCCTGAGGTAGATTTAGGTTCTAACAATATCCATTAAGGATTGACCCTGCTTCACTTATGGTCCATACATAATCATACAAGAATAACAGAACAACTATCTAGGTATAGTTACACATTCAAGTATGATAAAACATCATCTTGTTATGATTATGATTTATCTTACTAGCTGAGATTGTTGTCTATGGTCATGACATACCACAATATTGTTGGTTATCAAATAGCTCAGTAGGTAGGCAGCATGGTTCCTCATTATGGGAAATAGTTAAGAACTGTGGTTACACACACCACATGGTTTTTCATGTTGTTTTACCCCCTTGGACATTGAAACACCTCAAAATGGGCACAAGGACGGGTTTCCTAATCACCTTCCACCTCCACGTTGTTATAATATAGAATTTCCAGATAACTCTATGGGACTCTAGGGATATATATAGATATCACCACCCATAGTTGGTAAGGGTTTCCAGGGATGTATACCACCAATGTATAGCTAGGGACTCCATAGGTTAATGTCTCCACCCTTTGATCAAAATGGGGCTCCAGAGATCAATGCCTCCACTCTTTAGGCATATCCCCACCCATAGTTGCTAAGGGGTTCCAGGGATGTATATCCCCAGCTAATGTACAACCAGGGACTCTAGAGGTCAACGTCTCCACCCTTTGATTAGAAAGGGGCTCCAAAGATCAATGCCTCCACCATTTAGGTATCCAAGATTCAAGAGACATGGATATCCACCCTAACTCTGTTCCGAGATTCTAGAGACTTGTCCCCACACTCAGATTACTTCATTAACTTCTTCCAACTCATCAATATAAATTGATTTCATCACATAGTTCTTACAACTTTATCAAGGATGATTCCGAGAGACATAATGATGAAGTTAACAAAATGGTCGGTGAACTTGGACTGAAATGGGTCTATATCGATTTCGTTCTTTGGCTTAAAACTAGAGATGTTGTCATATATTTGACATGCTAACAGACTTGCAAACAAGAGGTTTATTATTGGTTGAACATCTGTGAAAATGCATAGTAAAAATTCTAAATGTAAACACAAACAATAATTGTAGGCACTGTTAGTGTCAGTCTTTCCAGCCTTCCTCCAGTGATCAAACATGCTCTTACAAAGTGATTTTAAGGTGTCAAGGTAAAATTTTATCAATTCAGTGAGTCTTCAAGTAAAATTTGGTCACTAGGAATTAGGTCTAGGGTTTGCTTTCACTCCTTTCAAAGTTTTCCAAATGTTAGTCTATGTCACTATTCAGCTGAGTCTACCATCATTCAGAGGGTTGTCATCATCATGTCAGGTTCCAATGGGTCATTTTACACCTTGTTCATGCTTCAGTTGCGCCTAGGTAAGGTCATTTCCCTCTCCTAGGGTTTCGAAGGAAATTTCTCTTGGACGGTCAAATCATCAGCAAAACTTGTATCCTGATGTTCATCCACCTTCTCCTATCCTTAATGTACCTTATTAAACATTTCCCATCACTGAGATCCCCCAAATTCCTCATTTTCACACAAACCCTAGTTTCTTACTACAAACCCTATTTTCTAGGCTAGGCCTATGTTTTTCCCTTTAGGACCCCTTCTCCTCACTCAATTTCAGATATTACACTTTCCCCTACTTCCTAACATCCCTCCCTACTTCCCAAAATTTCCTCAAGAATTTAGAAGCTCCCTATCCCCTTCATTTCGCTTCATTTCGACAAATCTCTTGTTCCACACATCGGGGTAGGTTTTACTCAAATGATGTTTCTAAGCAAGGAAAGATGAATTTGGAAAAGATGAGAGAAATTTTTGTCCAAAATGGGCCACGGAAGAAAAACCTCCTTCACTTTTTACACAGGTGTCATGGTTTTAGAGAAATGTCAAAAATACAATTGCCTTGGGAGAATTGATGCACCTCTGAAGTGACCTTGGGAAAATCAAGTTTTCTCCTAGCTTGGTTGGCCAAATGACTTTCTTGATGAGTCAAATAATAACTAGACACAAATATATTTCCAATGAGCTATCATGAGATCAATTTTTAGTTGAGGAAGGCATTCAAAAGTTGACTGCAACAGCACTCTGCCTTGAGGCAGCCTCATTTGGCACATTTTGACCAGTCTTGGGAGATTTGATTTTTGATAGGGCAAATGAACTCAAAATTAAAAAATTATAGTTGGGTTGGAAATTAGACTCAAATAAATTTCCAACGAGCTATCCTATGCCCAATTTGAACACCAGGAAGGCCTCCAAAAGTCTCCTGCAAAAAGCGCTACGCACAAGCTCTATGCACCGCGCCTTCCCTGTGCGCCGCGCCACTTGGCGCGCACTTTTGCTAGGGATCTCCAAACTACAAAAAGTTTATATTTTTGGATTTTTCATGAAACGTCATGACTTATATTGCATGACCAAGAATTTTGGGCAAGTTTTGAGTCCCCAGGAGGTCAAAAACACTCAAAAAATGACCTCTCTGCCCCTATTTTGACACACAGGAAGCAGTCTTGGGAGATTGAAGTTTTGGAGGGGCGAATGGGAACCAAATTCAGAAATTCCACTTGAGTTGGAAAGCAGACAGGTAGGGATTTCCAAAAATCATTCTTGGGCTTAATTTTAACTTCTAGAAGTGCCTCAAACTCAACCTCAAAGTGGCGTGACGTATAGAGGATTTGGCGCCGCGCATAGAGGATTTTTGCTCATTTTTTCACCTTCCAGCTCAAAAATTCGGCCAGTTTGACTAGTTTTGATTTTGGATGTAATTTTTGATCTATTTTTATGTAACTGGGTAAACATGATGTAATTTTGGCACATATCTACTTGTTCTAGAAGATTCATTCACCAAAAGGTGAAATGTGGGTGAATGAATCAGTTTCCTAGCATATAGGGGTAAGTTGTTTGACTACCTAGTTTTCAGTTCCTTGTTAAGGATTAGTTCAAACGACTCCTAGAATGATGAGCTAGAGGCAAGGGAATGAGTTGGGATAGTCTATATCATGTAATTCCTAAGTCATTTTCAGGGTTGGACACTTGAGATTGCTTGGCACTCTATTGTACATTCTATCTCTGATTTTTGGCTAAGGAAAGACTAGGGTTTTGCAGCACTATTTGGGATCCATGTGGCTTTATGTTTTGATGGTGTGCTTCTCTAAGTAATTGTAAGTTCATTAGTGTTATGTGTATCATTTTCCTCTCTTTTCTTCTAAATTTGAACAGATGAGTGATTAAGGTGGAATCCATTAACTGTTATGCTCTACCTTTGAATTTGTTTAAATTTCCATGTTTTCATCTGTTTAAGGAGAATTCCTAAGACACTCTTTCTCTCCTTAGCTTCTCACCATTCTGATCTATTCATTCACTCAATTTAAAAAATCAAAATGATTTCCTTCCTAGCCCCAATCAGAACTCTGCAGAAACTGTGCCTCATCCCCGAGCCCAATTTGCCTTTCCCTGTTTCCAGCAAAAAACCCCCAAAAACTCAAATCAAACCCTTGTAATTCATACCTAGCCTAAAGTTAGCTTTTATTTCAGTCATCTCGAGCCCCATCGCTTGTCTTTTGCCGAGATCGACCCCGAGAGAGCCCTATCCTGTCCTTGTAGGGCTAGCTACGAGGCCGAGGGTGGTTTGATGTGGACCTAGAACCTTGTCTTTTCAGCCTGAGGCAACTCTAGGCTCTAACATAGTGGCGACCATACTCGGGAAGAAAATGGTTTGCTTGTTGATGTCATTTGTTTCATAAGCTACAGATAGAGCCTGAAGTTACGCCAGGTAGCGTTCGAAACACTTTTGCTTTGCATTAGCGCAAGTTGATAAATGTTGCTTCAATCAATCTCTGGTCTAGCTTGTAAACATGACATCTAACTTGCAAATTGCTCCAGTAACATGTATCAAGTTCAGATCTGATTGTTGATGGTGGACAATGATCAGACACTGGCAAGGCTGAAATCATTCACCTGGCGACTCTAAATTAGTTTTGAGATCAGATCCAAAGACCCCATTGGAGGATGATCCTAACCAGCAGAAACATGAAAGGACAATATGGACAGATCAGGTATTCAAGTTGGAATTTCATCCGAGACATTTTGTTCTTTGTTATAAATTATTTCTTCTCTTTTCCTGAGAATGTCAAGAAGTCTTTGCAAAGTATACTGTATTTGAGAAGAGATCCTCAGCCTGCAGTTGATTCTTTCCCTTTGAAGATTGTCAATACCAAATATTTGCATACCTTTGAGCTTGATCAAGACCTTTCTTCTGAATCTTGTGATGATCGTCTTAAAACTAATGAACCTCAAGAGACCAAAACTAATCCCATAGCGCTTGTATATACTCCTACACCTTTTATAGTCCCAGATAGATATAAACCTGTTGTTTTACCTTCTGTTCTCTATTCTTTCCCCAAAAACTATGATCTATATTTGCTGAGATTTGATGGTGAATGTAAGAATGTCAACGCTGAGCAACATGTGCAAAAGGTTGAGACTTTTCTTGATCTTTTTGAAGTTGATGAAGAAGATGTCAGTATTAGGCTTTTTGCTCTTTCTTTGCAAGGCAAAGTCAAGAGTTGGTTTAAAACCCTACCTGATGCAAGCATCTCAGATTTCCGGCAATTTGTCAAAGTTTTTCTCGACGGGTGGGTGATCGGACAGAACCTTTTCTTGATTATAGAAGAGTATAACCAGCTGAAAAGAATGCTAGGGGAGACAGTACAACAATTTTCTGCCAGATTTAACCAAGTTTATTATTCGATGCCAGTTGATATAAGGCCTCCTCCTAGATCTGCTCTCTTGCACTATCCGGGTGCCTTTGATCCGGAAATGGAGTTTCAACTGAGAGAAAGGAACCTTGCAACACTTGAAGCGATGCAGAACAATGCAGTAAATGTAGAGGCTCATCTATTGATATGAAGGGCAAGGTTGAAAGAAGAAGAGACGAAAAATATAGATCCAGATGAATCGACATCTCTAAAGGTAAAGCTTGACATTTTCGTAAGTGCAGTGGAAAAGATGATGGACAAGATCAACCCAAGGAATGAGAATAATGTTCAAGACCATGGCTCACTGATTGAAGAAGAACAAGTTGCTGATCCAAAACATCTTATTTATTATGCCAATTGTCATAGATCTAATAATGATTGTTTTGTAGATCATCTTGGAGAAGAGGGATCTGTTGATATGACATGTATGCTTGATGATGTCTTTTATACTGATGATTTGCCTCAGTTTGATCAGTATGATGATGATAATTATGTTAAACAGAAGCTAATCTTGCAGACAAATTTGTAGCTAGTTTGTGGGAGGAAGAGGTCCACTTTCAGCAGCTCGAATACAATGATCAACCAATGCATATCAGCTATGACAATGACGAGGAAAGTGCAGCAAATTTTGAAGTAAGTGAAGGATCTTTGCCTTTTTTTCTAATTCATGTCAGTTCATCAAAGACAACTTCCATGCAATTAGAAATCAGCTGTTAACAAGTCTTGATTTGGACCATCTTGAGGGCAATGAAAACCTTGTTCAAGACTTTTCATATCCAAATTTGCAGCCCCCGAATGCCTTTGATTGTCAAGTTGAAAATAAAGACTTGGAAGCTAGAACATATACTCAGATGATGCAAGATGATTCCATACCATTTTGTTTCGAATCATTTCAGTTTTTGAAGGGAAAATTGCATAGCACATCTTCAGTAAAAAATGAGCAGCATGTAGGCAATCATGTAATCACATTGGAACCAATAGAAAATGGGTTGCAGCATTCTTTTCAAGTTTTCATGATCCAATAGCTGATGTGTTGGATGATGTCTGCAGTCAAAATTCTTCTCCATTAACTAAATGTGAGCTTGAAATGTGTGCTGATATAAACTTGATCGCCATCTGGCTTCTTTGTTGTTTTCAGCAGGAGTCTCGTCACAAAGCTCAGATCAAAGTTTGCATTCATGGTATGAAGAGAAGAGAAGTAATCCATTGGATGAGCAAAGTCCCAGTGTCGATGAATTTCAAGATCCTTATGCAGTGCTTTTGGAGGCGGATAGAGAATCCATAACGTTCAACGGATCTGTTTCCAAGTTGTCATGGGAGTTGCCTTTCAGTAGTTCTCTCTTGTTGTTCATAAGCGAGCACTTGCGGAGAATTCAAACAACAGACGGAATACTTACTTGGTTGCATTGGTTGTTTCATTTCACTTGATCAGGTGATGAATGAAACTGTTAGAGTAGGTTTTGATGAATAAGCTCCACTTTGAGCATCATTTCCAGTTTCTCAGTTGTGTTTAAGTATCGAGTCAGTTTTTAGTTGAGTGAGAGTCAATTTGTGTCAACGAGTCATCAGTTTTCAGTCATGCATTTCAGCTTGAGTTTTTGACTCCATTGCCCAATGGATAAGGCACTGGTCTCCTCTCCCAAAGATCTGTAGTTCTTGGCACCTCCAAGGAGCTACCATCCCCATTGGAGCCAATGTTAGTGTCAGTCTTTCTAGCCTTCCTCTAGTGATCAAGCATGCTCTTAAAAAGTGATTTTAAGGTGTCAAGGTCAAATTTTATCATTTAAGTGAGTCTTCAAGTAAACTTTGGTCACTAGGCATTAGGTCTAGGGTTTGCTTTCACTCGTTTCAAAGTTGTCCAAATGTCGGTCTATGTCACTATTCAGCTGCGTCTACCATCATTTATAGGGTTGTCATCATCATGTCAGGTTCCAATGGGTCATTTTACACCTTGTTCATGCTTCAGTTGCGCCTAGGTAAGGTCATTTCCCTCTCCTAGGGTTTTTAAGGCAATTTCTCTTGGACGGTCAAATCATCATCAAAACTTGTATCCTAATGTTCATACACCTTCCCATATCCTGAATGTACCTTATTAAACATTTCCCATCATTGAGATCCCCCAAATTCCTCATTTTCACACAAACCCTAGTTTCTTGCTACAAACCCTATTTTCTAGGCTAGGCCTGTGTTTTTCCCTTTAGTACCCCTTCCCCTCACTCAATTTCAGAGATTACACTTTCCCCTACTTCCTAACATCCCTCCCTACTTCCCAAAATTTCCTCAAGAATTTAGAAGCTCCCTATCCCCTTCATTTCGCTTCATTTCGACAAATCTCTTGTTCCACACATTGGGGTAGGTTTTACTCAAATGATGTTTCTGAGCAAGGAAAGATGAATTTGGAAAAACTGAGAGATTTTTTTGTCCAAAACAGCCCAAGGAAAATAAACCTCCTTCAATTTTTACACAGGTGTCATGGCTTTATATAAATGTCAAAAATACAATTGCCTTGGGAGAATTGATGCACGTCTAAAGTGACCTTGGGAAAATCAAGTTTTCTCCTAGTTGGGCTAACCAAATGACTTCCTTGATGAGTCAAATGATAACTAGACACAAATAGCTTTCCAATGAGCTATCAAGAGCTCAATGTGGAGTTGAGGAAGGCATTTTCACGTTGACTGCAACAGCACTCTGCCTTGAGGCAGCCTCATTTGGCACATTTTGACCAGTCTTGGGAGATTTGATTTTTGATAGGGAAAATGAACTCAAAATTGAAAAATTATAGTTTGGTTGGAACTTATACTCCAATACCTTTCCAACGAGCTATCCTGCACCCAATTTAGACACCATCAAGGCCTCCAAAAGTCTCCTGCACAAAGTGCTATGCACAGGCTCTATGCGCTGCACCTCAAACCCGATGCGCTGCGCCTTCCCTATGCGCCGCGCCACCTGGCGCGTGCTTTTGCTAGGGAGCTCCAAACAGAAAAGGTTTATATTTTTGGATTTGGCATGAAAAATCATGACTGCTGGTGGATGACCAAGAAGTTTGGGCAAGTTTTGAGTCCCCAGCAGGTCAAAAACACTCAAAAAATGACCTCTCTGCCCCTATTTTGACACATAGGAAGTAGTCTTGGGATATTGCAGCTTTGGAGGGGAAAATGGCAACCAAATTCCAAAATTCCACTTGGGTTGGAAATTAGACAGGAAGGTCTTTCTAACAAGCACACTTGGGCTCAATTTGGACTTCTGGAAGTGCCTCAAACTCAGCCTCAAAGTGGCGCGACGCATAGAGGATTTGGCGTCGTGCATAGAGGATTTCTTCTCAATTTTTCACCTTCCAGCTCAGAAATTCGGCCAGTTTGACTAGTTTTGCTTTTGGATGTAATTTTTGATATATTTTGCTATAATTGGGTAAACATGATGTAATTTTGGCACATATTTACTTGTTCTAGAAGATTCATTCACCAAAAGGTGAAATGTGGGTGAATGAATCAGTTTCCTAGCATATAGGGGTAAGTTGTTTGACTACCTAGTTTTCAGTTCCTTGTTTAGAATTAGTTCAAACAACTCCTAGAATGATGAGCTCGACCCCTAGAGGCAAGGGAATGAGTTGGGCTAGTCTATATCATGTAATTCCTAAGTCATTTTCAGGGTTGGACACTTGAGATTGCTTGGCACTCTATTGTACATTCTATCTCTGCATTTTTGGCTAAGGAAAGACCAGGGTTTTGCAACACTGTTTGGGATCCATGTGGCTTTATGTTTTGATGGTGTGCTTCTCTAATTAATTTTAAGTTCATTAGTGTTATGTGTATCATTTTCCTCTCTTTTCTTCTGAATTTGAACAAATGAGTGATTAAGGTGGAATCCATTAACTGTTATTCTTTGCCTTTGAATTTGTTTAAATTTCCATGTTTTCATCTATTTAAGGAGAATTCTTGAGACTCTATTGCTATCCTTAGCTCCTCACCAGTCCGATCTATTCATTCACTCAATTTAAAACATCAAAACGATTTCCTTCCTTGCCCCAATCAGAACTCTGCAAGAACTGTGCCTCATCCCTGAGCCCAATTTGCATTTCCCTGTTTCCAGCACAAAACCCCCAAAAACTCAAATCAAACCCTTGTACTTCATACCTAGCCTAAAATTAGCTTTTTTTTTTTCAGTCATCTCAAGCCCCATCTCTTATCTTTTGCCGAGATTGACCCAGAGAGAGCCCTCTCCTGTCCTCGTAGGGCTAGCTATGAGGCTGAGCGTGGTTTGATGTGGACCTAGAACCTTGTCTTTTCAGCCTGAGGCAAATCTAGGCTCTAACAGGCACATGCAACGATTGTAGGCACATAGTCAGCAAGAATTTCTCACCACAAAAAGACTTGGTGATGCTAAATCCTCCCATTCAATATCAAACACAACAATAAATATTGTAAGGATTTAATGAGGCAAAGTGAATCATCAATAGTTTTATGGTACTAACGTGTGATGTTGCTAATTCAGTTATGTATTACCGATACCCTTTCAGCCAAGGTAGACCCTATTCTTGCATGATTAGTCTTCCAAATCCATACCTCGGTTGCTAACAACTATTCAAATCCTATATGTCTTCCTAATCATTCTCTTCATGTTGCTTCCTTCTCTTCCCTGTCTCCCTTTTCCTCACCTCTTTCCCTTTTCTATTTTCACCCTTTACCTCCAATTAGTTAGGACCTTTCCTCGTCTCCTTGATTTTTATACCATCTAGCCCTTCTCCATCCTTGGCGTTCTTTTTCTATCTACCACATTTATAGGTCTTCTTCTCGATCCTTCCTTTCATTGCCCTTCTCCCTTTCTCCATGTGCTCTAATTCTGCAAAATATCCCTCTCTCAAAGTCTCTCTCTAGGTCCTCCCTATTTCGGATTGTCCAGTCAACTACCCCCTCATCTCCGTTCCAATGCCTCCTCCCCTCGAATGCCTTCTCTCCCTCTTTTTCAAACGGATATTGGGTAGTTATATCTAGGTATGATGTCGGTAATCCAAACAAAAAATTAGGCAACGAGCTTATCATCATTTTCGTTATGATTTCCCATACATTTGGTTAAATAACTTTTAATTTTGTTTTTACCACCATTTGTCTTAGCAAGAACTAAGATTGGTACTCATGAGAGAGGGGATTTGAAACCTATGTTCCTTGAACCATACCAATGGAAAGTCGATGCTATGTTGTTGAGAATGATTGAAGTGATGTTGAATGTTGACATTGGATCCATACAAAATTATTATTATTGTTGAAGTGGTGAATGATAAATTGTGATGAAAAGGGTGGTTGTTTCATATTTTGTAAACATAAATGAACTTCATGGTACCATAGTACATTTTGAAAGGTGCATATATAAGTGTTTTGGTTGAGTGACTCACAGGTTCTATCAATCGAGCAAGAATGATGAATTCACACTATTGCAGTTAAAGATGACTGCCATTAATGTATGCAATTCCAAAGGTACATATATCAACACACATATCAAATTACTAAAATAAATATTTACATTGACCACATAGTGTAAGGTGTTATTTACATTATATACATTCTTGTACCTTGACTATGTCAACATCGATATTCCTCCTCGATTACTGTGATTACAAAAATATCTACATATGAGATCTCAAGGTTGGTTACAAAGAACCTAACAAATATATAGTCTAAGAGATGAGCGTTAGAAAGGTTTTAGATGTCTTTAAATGGGCACAAGAATCCACTATCAAATATCCTCCAATATTGTAGAAAAATTGTAGACTATTAAAGTAGATAAAGTTATCCACCAAAATCGTCACTAATAATGACCAACATTGCTCAAAATCAGTGCTCTTTGTTGTAGCTCCAAATTATTCATATGCTAATAAATGCTTAATTATAAAAGAGAGGCATATCAGGAGGAGGGATTAATGGTGTCTTTAAATAGAGGAAGGCCAGGGTTTAGGGTATAGAACCATTCTTGGTGGAAAAATTGGCACACGGTTCAGAGGTTGTATACAACCAACAACTTCAAAGAGTTGGTTCACGATGTTTTTTGGACAAAATGGATTTTTTTATTTTATGGAAGGTTCAAACTGAACTGATTAACTCTAATAATTATGATAATGGTAAATCCTTTCTTATAATAAATAACAATATAATTAAACTCATGAAATCATTAATTAGCAAGTGGATATTTCAATTTTCTCTCTCCCGAAATAGGTAAGCATGGCCAACATATCCACCTTGGTACCAAACTCCATAGAATCCATATTATTTCTATACAAACTCATTTTGGTTGAAACTTTTACTACTAGATAAACTTTAGACTCTGTTAAATATACAACGAAAGGGTTGGTTGATGTGGCATTAAAGTCTTCCATACATTACCTTCTCCATATAAAAGTGAAATCTGTGAGCAAAATTGTTCTTTATATTTCCTTTCCATGTTGTTTGACAATCAATAAATCTCTTGAAATTGTTGCATTCTAGCTGAGATGACCAATCATGAAGTTTTCTTGTTATAAAGTGGTCCATACCTATAGCACTCAACAACTCTACAACTGTAAAATACATGTTTCATTGTTTCCTCTGTTTGAAATGTAAGAAAACCCTTGAAATTGTCACGTTATAGTTGAGTTGACCAAGCATGAAGTTTTCTTATTCTAAAGTGGTCCATGCCTACAAAACTCAATGAACTCTACAACTGTGAAAGACATGTTTCACTATTTCTTTTGTTTGAAATGTAAGAAAACCACTTGTTAACCCTATTTTAATATTTTATGAATTGCATTGACAACAAGGGACTGATTAATTACCAACCATCCTAAAACTTGGGACTTGAAAGATGTTCTGACTTCAATATGTTTTGACATTGTTTTATCCATCTATTATCCTTATCATAAATTGTCTCATTCTATCTAATCATTTCTGCTATCTGAGAGGTAACTCATATCCATTAATTTAGTTTGTTGGTTTCATAGCAAAGAAGTGTTTTTCATATGCTATTTCCAATACTTCTGATCCTCACATCTATAGTTGTATATTAAATATACCACATTTTAGAATAATAACTCACAAAACTCCAACATAGTAGTGTTTCCATAGATATAAAGCATTGTGAGTGATTTTCAAGTTCTATTTTCAACATAGAACCCTTCTTCCTATTCCATAGTCTCATTGAGTCTTAGCCCCTTCTTAAAGAACCTTTTTGAATAGAATTGCGAATATATCCTAGTTATATTTGAATTCAAATTTCTAGGACAACTTCCTCGAAACAATATCTTGAGCATACCAAATTACTGCAAAAATGGGAAATCCTAGCAATATAAAGGGTTTGACTTATCTAAAATCTAAAAATCCCTAATGGAAAAATATTTAGAATTATTTTCTTAGTCTATTTTTCATCCTTGCGCATGTTGATCAGTCAACATAAGCCTACTTTCTTTTATAATAATGTCCCTAAGCTAACTATCCAGTGATTTGAAACAATTTTGAAGGCTTTTGAATATGGAGAGAACCTTATAGGGGTTTTCCAACCTTCATATTTTATCTGCAACATATGTGATTTCTATGGTGAAACTCTTCCCTATCTTTTCTCGTTACGTGTTTTGAGGAAAGCTCTTTTTAGTACTTCAATGTGGAGTTGTTGTACATTTTCTGCTCAATTTTCATGTGGAGTACACAGACTTGATGTGACATCCCTTTTCATGCTGATTTTTTTATGACTAAGTGTAGGTGGTCATACTTTTTAGAGTGAGAGTTATTTGTAAGAGAATTTTTCCTTCAAGGGGAAACAAGCCACTCATTTTGTCAACAAATTTCATTTACTCTTTTATCAGTGAAATCTATGGAGCGCTCTAGCTGTGTTAGTAGTCCCGAAGATGTAGTTTAGGAGCGGTGAAATCCCTCATCAAATTATATTTTGTCTCTCTTCTTGATTTCCTTTATGAGTTACATGTGGATTTTTTTTTTGTTTAAATCTTATATGAAAACTAACTCATCATCCTTGAAGACAACATAAAATTTGTTTACATAAGACACATTTGTGTTTACTTACAAAGCATCAGAGGATGGTTAGTTTTTAGGAAGGAGAAGTTCTCCTCCAATTTCAAATCATTTGTTATCAAGGGGAGGCTTGGACCAAGTTGCAAGTATGGGCAAGAAGTTTAAGATTGAACAACTCCAAGAGCTAGAGGAGATTAACCTGTCTCTTCGAATGGAGAATGTTGAGCTAAGGAGATTGCTTGAAGTTATTGAAGAGAAGAGGCATATCTTCCTTCAATTGTAGCATGTGCTAGAGTAACAAGTTGATGAGAATTCTAGTCTAGAAGCAACAATAATTCCTCCAAGATGAAGCCAATTTGTGGGTATGGTCTGAACATAGAATATCGACCTTATGTGGAGAATGATACTTGTGAGTTTTGTCAGAATCTAAAAGATTCTCGTTATGTGCCTATTGGTAAAGTGGGTAGCTTGAGTCATCTTCAAATTCGTCATCAACATCTGAAATAGATAATATGAGTGGCAAAGCCAAGGAGGTAATCAACATGTCTAGTTCAAATCCTTTAGTTTATTTTAATAACTCATATTTTTCAACCTTCGAAAAGCATGCTAAAGGCATTGGTATGAAGTTGTTAGCTCGGATGTGTTATGAAGGAGGAGGCCTCAAGATAAATGGTCAAGGTATCACTAATCCTATCGAAGTTAAGGAACGACCAAAATGTGAAGGATTGGGTTATGGTCATGAAGAGTTTGGAGAGTGTTCTAAACTTTATGAGGCAAAGAAATCCTCAAATGATGATATGTCACACCATGATGGTAGTGATAATGGAAATTTGTCTCCCAAGAGAGATGAATGTTTTTAAGTACTTTTCATGTTATCGTTCATTCCTCATTATCAAAAGTATAGCTGAAGGAACATATATAAGTGTCATGGGAATTTTTAAAATGTTGGTAACTTTGATTGTTTATGGTACATATATCCTTGCACATTTTGTGATGCAGTTGACCATTGTGTAGCTAATTGCGAGCAACACAAAGTGATGGTCAATATAATGGGCCAAATTCTTGGAATAAAACATGAAGAACCTCCCTCAAGTTTTAAGACTTCCTTGTCGATGGGCAAGCCGAAGTATTTTGGTGCCCACTGTAACATGAATGGGCATGGGAATGAAACATGTTGGAACTTCATCCAGAACATCATCCCAAAAAGCATAAAGAGGACATGTAATCCATTGCAAGGAGAGAAACAGGTGGCAAATAGGATACTGCTGTAGTTTCTAAGGCAACCTTCAAAGCAGAATATATGTAGAAAGACAAACCATAAGCCAAGGAGAGGAAAATATTGGGTAGATTGTTTTGTATATTTTGTTTGCATTGCAAATTGTAAATACTTGTTGTTCATTACATGTTCTGGATACTTTTTAAAGTGAAAGAAAAAACAAGAATAATCACTTATTTACAACAAGTATGTTTTTCTTTGACATGTCATGTTATGTTGGTGTGTTAATGAGTCCAATTATTTGAGGAATTTTTGGGATGAACATTGTATGTCATCGAGTATGTCTACAGTTGTGTCATGTACTCATTATACAAGTGTTTCAAGATGAAGCTTGTTGTGAAAGAAATATTTGATAAAGATTGTACAGAAAATGACTATGCTTTTTATGGACAAAGCCAAATGTGTCATTAAATTATTGCAACTCGATTCCCTTTGTGTACAAGTGCAATTTGAGGATAGTAAAGAAAATTTCGGATCAGTGCATGGCAAGAATTGAGCTACTTCTGATTTCAAATATGGAAATTCAAGTTTTTCTTCAACAAAGAGGAAGTTCAAGATGAAGTTTGTTTGAGCCAAGAAAGATGGTTTCAGAGACGAATTTCATATTCCATCCATCGATGTTTTTGTTCCTCCATGGTTATAAGAATTGTGGCTTGATTCTTGCGAGGAAGGTAAGGAATTCACACACATGATAGGCGGAGTACCTTTATTGGAGCTTGAAGGCACCAATTGAAATAGAACATAAAGGATTGAGATTGGGAAAGTTGATGATTGTTTTCCTCATTTTTTTGCTAGGAGAAGATAAACGTTTGGATTCCAAAAGTTCCTAGTCGGGAGGTATGATCAGGAGATCAAAATTTTGTTCAAAAATGAAAGTTCCCAAAATATTTCAAAATTGGCGCCAAGTTGTAGTGTTTTTTGTTCTAATTCCAATGATGCTTGAATCGCCTCAATCCAATGTTGTTTGAAAAAGTTATGATGTTCTCAAGTTTTTGACCGACAAAAGAAAATGTAGGAAAATTGAGTGGGTTGCTGACTAGGATTTTTGTACTATTGATGTCATGATAATGTCAACATGCCTACTATGCGTACGGTCAAATAATCATAGAGTTCCAAGTTTCAGGATCGTACAGGTCCATTTGGTCAAATTTGATTGGTTTGTTATGTGTTGGTGGTTTAATGGGAGGCTCCCATGTGGCCCAACTGAAGGTCACCACATGGCACCTCCATACTTGTAAAAAAGAATTGTTAAGGGTGAGAAGGCCTCAGTAGGGATCCAACCAATGACCTACCACAACAAAACTCCATCCTCTACCATCTCTCCTACACCATGTCTCTTAACCTATGGTGGCACCGCATATATTTAAGTTTTACGTTTATGCTCATTGGGAGGAGTGGTTAGATGGTGAGCCCTAGCACCGAGTCATATCTCACCCACAAAACCATGAAGGAGACTATAGTGGAGTGACGACTAGCCCCTAGTCATCACACTAGTCCATGGGATCATAGGCAGATAGGCAGAGGGCTCAGAAGAGAAGGCTAGGCATTAAGCCTCGGCCCTCGGTTGTGACCACCATGCATAGAACCCTGGCATAGGTGCAACAAAGGAGCAAGGAGGGGACCAACCCCAACCCTTTTTCACGGAACCTCCCATAAGACCCTGTGCACAATTGGAAGGCAGCTACGAGAGCGAGGTAGGGTTTTAGCCCTAGCTCCTAGTGCTATGGTGCCATGTGACTTGGTGTGGTGTTGAGTCTCATAAGGGAGGAGTTTAAGGATTGGTCCTAGGTCACAATACTAGCGTATAACTAATGTTCAAAGTGTAGGAGTTAGCCCGGGGGGTTGCAGGAAGTTAGTCCCAGCCCCCAGTTAGATCATCCTCCACACGACCACCACCCGGTAGGAAGTGTAAGGACCTGCGGTCTAAGGCATAACCGAGATGTGAAGTGCGACTTGGATGAGTGCACGAGCTGGACAAACTGATAGAGTGATCACTTATGTGTGTGTACAAGTGAGGAGCAAGTCATGTATTTATAAAGGATGGACGAGGGCATTCACTCTTGACAAGCTGACAATGAAGGATTGTTGTTTGGGGCATTGGTCGATGGGTCAACTAGCCAAAGGAGCAAACGAAGGCATTGGTTAGACATGGAACGAAGGTCGGCCAAGGGATGGCACGACCTCATGTGGAGGCATATATATTATATGCAAAGTGGAGGCATTTGGCATCAACGAATTCAAGCAAGTCTTTCGTGAAGCAAGAGAAGTGTGAAGGGAGTGTTAGCTGTAGCAAGGAAGGCACAGTTCTAATGCGCCCATCCTTGGGTAGCACCACACGGTAGCACATGGACTTGGGTGAAAGGCGAGGGCACGGGTGAAGGCGCTCGACGTTTGGATGAAGGTGCGGGTGGTGACTCGGGTGGATCGCCCACCCACCATGCAAGAGAAAACACGGAGGTGTCTTTGGGTGACTTGGGTAGGTTTCCCGCCCGCCATTTGAAAGTGTGAAGGGTGAATCGGGTAGGTCACCCACCCGTCGAAATGAAGTTCGGTTGAGGAGCGGTTGGCAGCTCGTGGGAGGGCGTGCCCACACAACTCGGGCAAGGAACTTTGGTTGACACACGAAGGTGTGGCATGTTGTAAAATTGGCTAAGTATGAAACTTGGTGTTTCCAAGTATACTTGTAAATAATTTAAAAGTTGAATAATATAATATATTCGGGCAAACTCATTGTTCAAGGAGTTACCCCTCGCTTTATACTGTGCAATTGTGTTCTTCATGTATAATTGCTGATGATAATGAATGTGTATGGGTGTTCATTGGTATAAAGGAATAATAGTAATACTTGGTTGAGAAACACAAACTAAGTAGGAAAAGTGGTCAGGTGTAGTCCATGAACATATGTATTGGTGAGAAGAAAGTGTTCGATGGTGCCACACCTCGCCAAGAGTGGTTGAAAGACTACTGTAGGCCTGGGGCATGACAGGTGGTATCAGAGTAGGTTCACAGTGGGTGAAGCTTGTGTATGAAGATTGGAGCTAATTCAGGGTTGAAGAAGCTTGACAATTGGTGATAGTGGAAACAAGTACTTGTAGGTGAAGGAAGCTGGTTTCACATACAAGTCGAACAAGAGCTGGTTCATGTTTGTAGGGAACTTGGAGAAGGATGAAGGGAAAAGATGGTGGATGAACCTATGACAGGTGAATCTAGCCATAATGCAGGTGAAGTCTTCCAGTATGAAGTGTTGGAACAAGTGAGGAAATGGAGTTCTAACTGGGTTTTGATGAAGGCCGAGAATATGAAGATTCAGGAAAGCTGTTCGGAACTACAGAAGGAACTTGAAGAGCTCAAGTCCCAATACGAAAGTACGATGGATGGTGAACTCAGGGAACTTGACAAGGAAATTCGATAGAATGGACTTGATCTTCAAGAGCTCCTGGATGAGAGAGATCGGTTATGGAAGAAAAGTGTCATGGTGGAGACCGAAATCAAGCAGATTGAGGAGGAAATAAAGAAGAAGCTTCTTGGTAAGAAGGTTGTTGTAATTGAGCAGGATGAGATTGACTACATTGACAGGCTCGGGACTCACTACCATAACAATCCAGAGGATGTTCAGAAGCTTAGTTCCATGAAGGTAGTCAATGGGCACTTGGTTGGTGCACTTAAGCAGGATGCGATGGAGGACAAGCTTGAGGGAAGTCAAGCTAGACCAGGATCGAGTTTCTTAGAAGAACCAAGCAAGGAAGTGAAGTACCTTAGGAGGAATTTTAGATTGGAGCACAAGCCAATGGACACTTCTGAGGCTGAGTTTTTGAAGAAGGTTGCTAATGTGAGACACAAGATAAAGCCGACAGAAGGAGGTGATGCCTTGAAGCTGAGTTTTGTGCAAGCGACCATGAAGGGCAAGAGGTTTGCAGCTTTGGTGGATACGGGTCTACTCATAGCTTCTTGAGTAGGAAGGCAACAAAGCCTTTTGGGAAGAAGGCTAAAATGGAGAGGGAATGGAGTGCTTTCAAAGTAGTTAACTCTAGCATGAAAGCTGTTACTAGTGTGATGGAGAACACTCAGGTGAGAGTGGGATCATGGTTTGGAAAGTTGGACTTGAGGATCGTGTACATGGATGATCATTCTATGGTGCTGGGGAAAGATTTCATGAAGCTTGCACAAGCCATACCAATGGTGGACCAGGACATTCTCTTGATCATAGTTGGAGGAAGAACTATGATGGTTCCGATGAATAGAAGGAGTTGCTTGGGATATCGACCGAGGCTGAATTCTATGACATTGTATCCCAAAGATCCGAATGTGAAGCATGAGGATGTGGAGCAAAGAGGACTTGGGAGTATTACTCAAACAACGAAGGAAGAGAAGTTTATTGACTTCGTTGCAAGAGCGAGGAAGAAGGAAGGAAGTGAGAAGACAATCTCACGAATCAGGGAGCACTTGATAGAGACATCTTCTACTGATGATATTCACAATGGAGTTGCAAATGAAGGAAGTCTGAGTACTACTTCAGAGGCAGTGGTTGGAGAAGATTATGCAGGTAGAGATCTGGCTGGTATAGTGGACTTTTGCAGGTATGCAATGGGTATATATGACTTTCAGTTGATGAAGGACAAGCTAGGAGAGCTTGGGTGCACATGTGAGGAGGTTGAGGCTGTGCATAGATATTTGAGGACACAGTATCAATCTGATACATGGGTGGGTGAGAGTCACGGAGGAAACATCCTTGCCCCCCTTTCTCTATAGACAACCTTGGAGATGGGTTGGTGTAGGGATCTTGATGGGAAGGGGCTACACCACCTTGACAAGGGGCTTTGGAGGAGGCTTCTTTATGACAGATTTGCAGACTTGGATGCAGATGATTAGATGTTGGGATGAGACCACTTGGTTGGGCATCATGGACAACTACAGTCATGGACATTAGGTTGGAGACATGGAGCATGGGTTATGCAAGGACATTATGTAGGAGCACCTGTAGAGGTGTCACTTATGGGCATCCAATGAGGAGTGCCAAGGCAGGGATGTTGTGCAGGTGGATTTGCTGGTGTGACATGGAGATGTTTTGTATGATCCAATGAAGAGTTTGTACACTCCTTGTAAAACAAGACCATGGAATAAACATGTTGCAGATGGGATGGAGTTTCCATGGACCTAAGCATGGGATTTTGAGCATACTTGATGAGTCCGAGATGTAGCAAAAGTCAGGAAAAGACTGACGATGGCATAAAGATGTGCATTCTTGTGGTTTGGGCGTATGGTTGGATTAGCTACCCAACTAGCTCGAGTCATGAGGGGTACCAGTGTGCAGAGATGTGTTGGCATTAGTCGTTATGTGATGGCAGCCTACAGAGGGACGACACATGATGGAGATGGTGGTTCTACATATGTTGCAGGGATGTTTGCAGTATGTTGAGGAGTTGATATCATGGATAATACTGTTCGGATATGAAAATCTTGGTGATAGGATGGTTTCCTGGATAATGGATATTGACGAGGATGACAATGACTTCAAGTGGAGGAGGATGTAAGGACCTGCAGTCTAAGTCAGAATCGAGATGCGAAGTGCGACTTGGATGAGCGCACGAGTTGGGAAAACTGACAGAGCGATCACTTATGCGTGCGTACAAGTGAGGAGTGATTCATGTATTTGGTGGGCTCTAGTATTGCAACAATGGTGCTACAACTCCTAGGACTCCCTTCTTTACTTTTATCAACCCGGTAGTTCGTAACAAACTTGGAAGCGACGATGTTGTATGCACAAGTACTAGCTCTTGTTGTAGGCTGTCACTTGATCAGCTGGCACAACTACGCTAGCAGCTTAAGATAACTTCTTATGAGCTCTTAGAAGAAGCTTTTAACTGTGATGGACAAAAGCTAACTCAAAGGAGGTTAATCTACTTGCAGAAAGAAGTTGAAAGCTGAAAGGAAACGCAAACCCTAGCAAACCCTAGTTTTACCGACTAGCCCTACTAGTGCAAGAAAAGAGATGAAAGTTGCAGAAATGGATGCCATTGCCTCCTGGAATGGCGAAATGCATGTCACTAAGCTACTTCTAAAGGAAAATATGGAAAACACATCTTTTTGTATTTTTGAGTAATTTTGCAGGATTATTATGCATGTGCTTTAACTATGTTTAACTGTGCAGGGGTTTATTGGTGAAAGGGAATGGAATGGGAATTTTCAGGAGGTTGGGAAGGTGAGAAGAGGGCCTAAGGGGTCCCTAGCACCCTTCCAAAGAGTTTCATAGCGATAAGATCTCGAGAAATTGCTCACGTGATCTTCTATAGGAAGTCTACAAGGGTCCTATAGGATGTTCTACAGGAAGATTCGAAAGAGGATTTTGGAGGGTTGATGATGGAAAAATGGTGGGAAAGTGGAAATGGAGGATGGATGAGGATGTGAAGAGGTCTAAGACCTGGTAAATGAGGCTAAGGAGTGATGAAAACGGTTGGATTTTTTCAAGGATGGAGGGAGCAATGTTGCACAAAAATGAAGAAATTAGGTCAAACTGGCAAAGTGTGGCAAATGAAGGGAAGGAATCCGGAATTTGGGGTTGAAGCAGGTTGTGTGAGGAAGGAAGGATAGGCAAGGATGGATTACAGGTGATCTGCACACTATCTCTCAAAACTAATCAAAGAAAGACTAAAAAAATCAGAGATCTATCTACTTTGACCTAATCTGACCTAGAAACCAGAATCATGATGAACAGCAAGCTATGCATAGGAAATCATGCAAGAGAACTATGGAAACCTAAGAAAGAATAGATCTAAATATGCAAGCATGACTGGTATCAACTTTTCCATCTAAAAATCCAACACTTGCAATTGCATTGAAAGGCAAAACAGTGTTTTTGTGGCAGCAAGTATGCCTTGGTCTCAACTCATGGTCCCAAGGAGGGAGAGGTGAGATCAAGGGTTGCTTGATGGCATTTTTTGAAGAAATTTTCTGTATTCAAACTATCAAATCAACCTGAAGCATGAAAAGCTATTTTAATCATCAAAAGCAACCTAAGTAACAAAGCAAGATCTGAACCTAAATAGCATAAATTATTCTATAAATGCAAAGAAAACGCATAATAGTACAAAAAGGAGGTATTGGCACTTGGGTTGGACCTAACCCCAAGAGCTATAGCCTCCTAAGAAAAGCTCAGAGCTGGTCCAAAGTGAAATTTATCTCCATTACTCAAAAAATAACCATGTCACAGAAATGTTTACAACAAAAGCTCGAAAATGAGCTGAAAGGCAGAGTAGCACCAAAGTGCGAAAACAATTATTCAAGAGATAAACTATCAAGGCTTGAAGCCTTCCTACTTATACACCATGAGGACCTCCAACAACCCTCCTTAACTTGAGGGGCTTGGCTGCTCAAAACTGCAAGTAATCAACCACTTCACAAAAGCTTCTCAGCTGCCCTTGGAAATCATCTTTGGTGGGCTGCTGAACTCCGAGCTAATGGTGGAGAACTCGAGGAAGGGGCCATTTAGTGCAGGAGACACCCTTCCTACTAATCCTCAGCCTTGTTCCCTCGTATTTGGCTGTCAATTGGCTCATAAATGCTTGACCTTGGTCCAAAAGATGTCCAAAAATCTACAATAAGCACGTATTAGACTTCATGGTCAAGTGACTATCCTCATTCATTCAATTAACATAAATATACTCAAAAGCATGCATAAACTATGAATAATGGTGGATTAATCGATAATAATAGGCAAAATGAGTCCAATAAGTTACCCATTTTTGGGGCTCATCATCACCCCCTGCTAAATGCGTTGCTCATCCTCTGAGCAACTAATCCAGCTCATCATCTTTGACTACCTCTCTAACATCCCAGGCTTCCGAGGTGATGTCCTCTTCTTGGTCATGAAATCCTGCTTTTCTCTCTACTTCCTCCCATTGCTTGTGCTCTTCTTCTTCTTTGACCCCTTCCAGCAGTCCTAAAAGCAATGGAGGACTAAACTTTAGGCCGATCCAGTTGGCCCATAGATTTTGTATTGATTGTTTATAGAGTGGTACTCTTGCCAAGGCCTCCCTCCTCCTTGTTGGGGAGTGTTTTTCTCTATTTTTCATACTGTGGGACATTGTGTTCCATCTCCTTGTACAAGCATGAATGCAGTTATCCCCCAACAATCTTTCCATGTCCTCAAAGTGAGCAATGGCCTAAGCTTGTCTTTCAATGTAGTCTGGGTGAGCCTGGGGGTTGTTGGTGAGGTACTGATGGGCATACACTAAAGCTAAGGGATCTCTTGGTTTTGCTCTGATCATGAGTGGCTCCCGTAGCTCCCTGTCCATAACATTCTGAATTTCTGATGGCCACTTTTCCTCATGGTTTAACCAAGAGGTCATGGCCATGATTTGAACATCTCCCAATGAAGCATTGGGGTCCCACAGATTCGTGTTTGGAAGGGCCAAATTGTGTAAATAGAACTTTGATAACTTGGCCTTATCTTTTACTGAGCTATTTTCACACAAGTCCATAAACTGATGGTAATTCTGAAATGGAATGGTGCCCCTATGGGCCAAGGTGTTAATTTGAAATTGCAACCATTGATCCTTAAGATATAAGGCATATGACTTGGCAGGTTGCCTACATTGTAAGGCTTCTACTGCTTAGTTGGCCATGCAAGCCATCTAGGCGTCTTTTTCTTACAACTGTTGTTTTAAACCTTGTATCTTTTCTGCTGCTTGAGACTCATGTTCTTGCAGTAGTTTTGTGAGCATCTACACATTAGCTTGTAGCTCTGCCTCCTTCTGTTGTTTCCTAGTTGTGTCCTTGTCTGCTGGAGGTCCTTCTTATTGTTGTTGCCCTCCCAAGATGGACGGGCTACCTTCCTTGTGGACTTCCTGTAGCTGCAACTATTTTCTTAGCAGCTCATTCTCCTCCTGCAGCTAGGCTCTTTTGCAGCTTTTAACATGCCTGACCATGGCCAGTTCTCCTCTTTACTCTTTTAACTTCTCCTCCATGTGGCCTATGTCCTCAATTCCCTTAGATTTGGCAATTTTTGTCCATGTGTGTGTTCTGATCCTCTCCTGTTCCAATGCAAAGAAGAGTGGCACAACAGATTTCTATGCGATGATTTTCCCACCCTCTAACAGGTTGTAGTATGAGCCCAAGCTAGGCTAAGGGCTTGGTTCCAATATCTCCTCGGTCTTTTCCTCTCCCTGTGATGATTTGGCTGCCTTTTTCTCCAATTTCTCGATCTCTTTTAACTTAGCCAGAGTTTCCTGCTCTCGGCTTCCTGTAGAGCTGTCTTTGAGTCCATCATCCTAATTCTTTCCCTCCAGGTGGAGGTTTTTGGGCTTCCTCATTCATAGGTGATAGACATATTTGAAGGAGACTCTTCTTTTGGTTTAGTTGCTATGTCCTCAATGAAAATTGGCTCCTTTGACTGTGGCTGGGGTCTGCCCACTTTTATCCTTATGCTTCTCCTTGCTTTAAATTACATGGAGGTTTGCCTCTTTCTCTTTCCTTTTTGTTTTGGAGGTGTGCTTAAGGCAGCAAGAACAGCTGCTGCCTCCCTTGCCAATATCTCAGGTGATTTCTCCTCTTGTTGTCCCTTTTCCTTGCTTCCTGTACAAATCCTTGTGTCAACTGTTTCTATTTGTTCTGCTGAGATTTCAAGGTGTGTCTTTTCCTTTTGTTTCTATGTGCCTGCTTTGGCTGTGGCAGCCTTCATTTAGGATTTTTCGGTTGTCTTTTTTCTACTCTGCATCGTCTTTTCCCTTGGTTTTTTTGTTGTTGTTTCTTCCTCTGTCTTAGGCTCAGCGATCTGGCCCATTTCCCCTTTTTCTTTCTATTCTTTCTGTGCTTGAGTGTCCTGTGTTCCTTCATCATTGTTTTTCTCACCTTCTTCAGTTTGTTCTCCCTCCTCACTACTGGATGGGGTGATGTTTTCGGCCAAAGTTCTAATGTTGTCATCCCTGGAAATGTTTCGAAAGATTTCCCAAGATATGGGGACAGTGTAGGTGTGCAAAGCATCTTCCACTAATAGTTTGATGAGCCCATGATGGGCCAACTGATCTAGGATCCCCTCATTGAGCTTTGTACCACATTCGATTAGTGACTGAAGAAGGAAATAAGGGATGCTCAGTTTCTTGGCTGGAGGCAAGTCAATCCCATGCCTTAGTTCACACAGTAACCTAAAATTATATCCATAGATGATGCTAAACCTCCATTCACATGTGATGTACTTCATAATTTGGAAACTGACTTCACTCCAGAGAGGAGGCAAGATGGTTCTTCTAACCTGGTTTTTGTCTTCTACAAGATGCTCTGTGGGTAGAAAGAATGACTTCTTAGCAATTTGGCCCAATGATCTCTCTTCTTTGCTCCAAGGGAGCCCCGATGGTAGACCAGTAACTGCACCGATGAGCTCAGGGGTGAGTTCTAGGGTCAAACCCCTAAAACTAACTGTGGCATGTGTTTTTGACTATGGTCTTAGGGAGATTAAAAACTCCTCAGTTATTTCCTCATCATGACCCTGAATTTTTTCAAAGAAGGATATCCAATTTGCTTGGGTGAAAAGGTCCACCACCTCAGGATGCTCGTGCAGTTTGCTAGAGTCCGATGGTTCTTTCCTTATGAATCCTCCTGGCATGGTGAGAGTGCTTTTTTATGTTTTAATCAGAAAAGGAATTGCTCAGGCAACCAAACAACCAACCTGAAACGGAGGATAGCTGAATTTGGTTTTCCCTGAACTCAAGAAGGAATTTCTCGTGTTCAATATCAACTAGCAACAATTCCCTTGTTTGAAAAACGCTGTCACACAGAACTCGACTGTCTATCTATGAAAGGAAGAATTTTTTTTTTACAGATGGAGAATAAGGATTAGGTTCCCTTCTCAACACACACGTAGATATGCAAATTCAAATTTTTTCACACACAAGCTGGCCTCTATGGCTGCATATATCTTCCTTACAGGAGAATTAAAAAAAAACGTGAAGGATATTTTTGATGCAGAGGAACTGGGGAAATTCAGTGCAATATGTAGGCAAACGTTTTACTTCCAATACATAGGCAGACTTTTCCTCTGATTTTTGAATTTGATGCCGTTCAATTCACCACCTTGCACAAACACACCATGCATAGCGGAGTTTTTTCGGAACTACCTCGTTTCGAGCTCCAAATTCAACGAAAATCTCAGGTTTTCCTGCTTCGTAAAGCTCTTCTGCCTTTCCTGTAGAATCCTTCCTGTAGAAGGCCCCCGGTTCCTGTAGAATGCCACTGTGCCTTCGAGCGAGCCCGATACGCAGAAGATTTTCGAACACAGGCAGAAAAACTGGTGGAGGACAACTGGTGAACTGTTTTTGGAAGTGGTGGATGCCTACTCCAGACGAGGATGTTGTAAGTGCAAAGTGAACAAAAGGTGGTGCATGTCTCGACCGGGAATCTTTTAACTGCGGCGTGATTTGTGGTGAGGGGATGAGGTGGCTAGATTGGACCGTTGGTTCGATGTCACAGCCATAATGTTTCGGCATGTTTCTAACTGCCATCACCTCCTCTCTACCGTTATCCGCCGCCACCACTACCAGTCCCGATGATTTCTCCCTGAATGGACACTCCACACATGTTCGTTGCACATCTCGTCAGCAATTTTGAATGTAACGGGACTCGTTTGGATCCTACGAGGATATGTAACTAGCCAAGGGTGGCCAGTTGACTGGCCGCCAATTTCACTCAGTCCGAACCATTCCCATAGGCATGCATCTTTTAAAATATGATTTATGCAATTGACGAATGAGTTTAGGCACTTACCTGTGTGGTATCGGCCGTGTTATGCAGATTTTGGGCTTCGGAACCCATTCCTTCGTGTGTTGTTGCCGCATGCACAGGTTTTGGAACCCATTCCTTCATTTGTTGTTGTTGCATGCACGCTGCATGCTTGGCTTCAACTACTATTGATATTCTGACGCTCAAGAAGAGCTCTTTGCATGTTCTTGTTGTCGTTCTTGGTTGTCCCTATCTCCAGAGTATGTCTTCCAGAGGGATTATTTGCTACAGGATTCCTGTAGGATGTCGTGTAGCTGCTTCTCCTCTTGGAATGTAAACTAGAATGAGCAGGGCTATACTGCTGACGAGGGTTCTGGCTGTTGAGGGGTTGAGATGGAGATTGATAGGCATGGTGAGTGAGAAAACTGTTGCTTGAGTTGTCAATAAAACTTTTTGCTGGCAGTATGAAGAAAACAGGGTTTTCTGTGTGTGACTGTGCGGAACAAAATAAAAAATGGGTGCAATGGAGGTGCAAAGAGATGGAAGAGGGTGACATATGGTGATGGATGGAAACAGGGATGTTTGTAGGTCTCATAGGCAAATTCCCAACCTCCGGATTCCCTTCTGAGATCAATTTTTCTCGTCTGTGGGTTGTACAGGATCTTCTTGTAGAAGGCACAAAACTTCCTGTAGAAGACACAAAACTCCCTGTATAAGGTGAAATTTTGGCCCAAATGAGATCAAATCTTAGGAAAGGGTAGTGTCATGGAGGAATTGATTGTGAGGGATGCTTGCAGCCTAGTGCTAACCTCTGTCCTTGTTTTGTGCGATCCTCCTAACCTGCAATGTCCTTCCTGCAACTTGAAAATTGTTCAACAGAAGTCACGGTTACTTTTATGTGTTCTTTTCTTTCTTTCTTTCTTTTTTTTTTTTTTTTTTGAGATAGCTGGGGCACCTCCAGGAGGTTTTCACCCTCACTGCCTGCCCTGGGCGCCTCCATGAGGTTTTCACCCAAGGATCTCTTATTCTTTTCCTGTTTTTTTTTTTTGGTGCTTAGAATGTGGATGGGGTGGAGACAAGGGCCTACTCCACTACCAGCACTGATTTATCCAGAGTTTCAATGAACTCCTGCTTAGAAAGGGGCTTCCTATAGATCTTCAATCGATGCGCATTGACGAGCATGGGGATGGCTTCTTCATCAATGGTCCTGATAAGGATTGAACCATTGCCGTTACATTCCTCCACTGTATATGGTCCCAACCATCTTGTCCTTAGCTTCCCTTTGAAATACTTGTATCTTGAATCATATAACAATGCCCAATCTCCTTGTTGAAATTGCTTCTCTTTAAGGTGCCGGTCATGCCATATTTTTCTTTGAAGTTGGACCACCACTGAGTGGAGGAGGGCCTGCATTCTTTTCTCATCTAGTCCATTCAGCTGAAGCAATCTTTCCTGTTGTGCATGGCTGAGATCTAGGTCTACCTGAGCTGTCAACCTCAATGTGTTATATTCAAATTCTATGGATAGCAAAGCCTTCTTCCCGTAGACCATATCATAAGGTGTGAAACCTGTTGTAGTTTTCCAAGTAGTGTTGTATGCCTAGGTGGCCTCAACCAAGCGATCTTCTGAATCCTTTCTGCTGCTGCTCACCACTTTAGTCAAGATCTCTTCCAAAGCCCTATTAGTGACTTCCACTTGCCCATTTTCTTGCAGATGATAAGGGGTGGAAGTTCTGTGCAAAACATTGTGATGAGCAAGCAGGTCTTCAATTAGGTTAGAGGTAAACTGACTTCCTTGATCTGTGACTAATTCTCTTGGGTAGCCAAACTTATAGAAGATATTTTCCCTTAAAAACTCAACCACTTTTTCTTCTGTTGCTGCCTTGATTGCCTTTGTTTCTGCCCACTTTGTCAGGTAGTCCGTGCACACAATGATGTAAGACTTTTATCTTGAAGGAGGGTTTATAGGTCCCACAAAGTCCATGCCCCACTTCTCAAATGGCTCGAAAGTCACCTGAGGTTGGAGGGAATTTCATCCCTTGGAGTTGGTTTCCCCATCCTTTGACATCGGTCACATTGTCTGATGTATCTTCTGACATCTTGATGAAGAGTGGGCCAATAGTAGCCTACCTGTAGAATTTTGAAAGCGGTTCCTTTTTCTACAAAGTGGCCTCCACAGGGTCCATCATGGCAGGTCAGGAGGATGTCAAAAACTTCCTCCTCCCTGACACAATGCCTCAAAATCTGATCTGGGCCAAGTTTGAATAGGTTGCCCCCAATCCAAGTGAATGGGGCGCTTTTCCTCATGATTTTGCACTTCTCTTTTGAGGATAGGTGTGGCAAGAATTGTGCTAAAACAAAGTAATTTGCTATATCAACAAACCATGGTGAGAGTACTGAAATAGCAAATAGGTGTTCATCTGGCAGTTGATCATCCACCACCCCTTCTTCTCATGCAGACAAATCTAGTCTAGACAGAAAAACAACAACAACATTTTCCTTACCTGGCTTGTCAACAACGGTTAAATCAAATTGCTACAATAAAAGTAACCATCTAATGATACGAGCATTTACATCAAGTTTATTCATCAAATACCTAATTGTAGCATGATCAGTGTGTACGAATGTTTGATAACCAGTGATGTAGTGTCTGAACTTGTTTAGGGAATGGACTATAGCTAGGAGCTCTTTCTCGGTTATAGTATAGTTTAATTCTGACTTGGACAGGTTTTTACTGACAAAATATATGGCATACGGTAGCTTCTCTTCAACCTGTCCTAAGGCTGCTGCTATAGCTTTGTTTGAGGCATCTGTGTGAATGTGGAAACATAGGGCCCAGTTTGGACCTCTCAAGATTGGGGCAGTTACTAGCTTATCCTTCAACACATTTAGAGCCTTTTGACAGCTGTCAATCCATATAAACTCAACATCTTTCCCCAAAAGAACAAAAAATGGAGAGGCTAGCTTACTGAAATCTTTAATGAACCTTCTATAATATCCCACTAAGCCTAAAAAAATCTGAAAATCCCTTACCTTTTGAGGAGGTGGAACCCTTTGGACGATAGCATTCTTGTTGGGATCCACCTGTAAGCCTTGCTGAGAAACTGTATGACCTAGCACGGTCCCTTCAGTCATCAGGAATTCACATTTCTTAAGACTGAGAGACAGGTTCATCTCAATACACTTGGTTAAAACTTTTCCCAGGTTAGTCAATGCCTCTTGGAAGTTGGACCCATAAGGAGTAAAGTCATCCATATAGATTTCCACCGAATCATGAACCAGCTCAGTGAATATGCTTAGTACTGCTCTCTGGAAAGTGGCAGGAGCGTTTCATAACCCAAAGGGAAGGACCCGGTAGGCAAAGGTACCCCATGGAAAAGTGAAAGTGGTCTTATCTGGTCTTCCGAGCTGATTTGGATATGATTATACCCACTAAACCCATTTAGGAAGGATAAGAACTTCTTCCCTGCCATGTCATCTAACACTTGATCTATGAAAGGCAAAGGGAAATGGTCCTTCTTGGTAGCTTTGTTAAGTTCTCGATAATCTACACAGATTCTCCACTTCCCATTTTTCTTGGGCACAAGCACCAAAGGAGAAACCCACTCGTTGTCAGAGATGGGGTAGATGAATCTTGCATCCAATAAATTTTGCAATTCTTCTTTGACAATGTCCTTAAGGGCTAGATTCATTCTCCTCTGAGGCTGCCTCACTGGTTTACAATCCTCTTTAATGTAAATGTGATGGGTACAAAATAAAAGGTGGACTCCTTTCATCTCCTTGTAGCTCCAAGCAAAAGCATCTAAATGGCAGTTCAATAAGCTACACAACTCCTTCTCTTGAGAGGGAGATAGGGATGAGTTGATCTTCAAGGTTCTTTCAGGGCCAAATTCCACATTCTTAACTCGGGAAGAGGTCGGATCAGCCACACAGAGATCCACTAAAGCACTGGCTTGGGTGTCTCCTACCAACTCTTCTAATGGCAACACACTCGGAGGTGGATTTTGGATTAAATTATCAATAAGGTCATCCTCGGTTTGAGGACCCCCCGTGGTGGCTTCCATGGTGCACACAGGTGCAGAGTAGACTTCATCCTCATCTTCCTCCTCCAACCACAGAGGTAAGTCATGTTCGAGCAAAGGTGGGGCAGGAGGATATAGGGTTAGCTGTTTGGACATTGGCCCATTCTTAATGGTCATGCTCCCAGCTCAACAACTGATGTAAGCATCTATAGTAGATAATCAAGGCCTTCCCAAAATGAGGGGGTATCCAGTGAGTTTTGCCTTTGGCTGGAGGACCAAAAAGTCTGTCGGGTACTCCCAAGAATCAACAGAGACCAGGACATCTTCCACAATCCCTTCGGGAGTCATGGTGGAGCGGTCTGCTAACTGCAGTACTGTCGAGGTGCTTCTGAGGGAACCCTGAAGGTTAAGTTTAAGCATAGTGTCCCTGGTCATCACATTAATGGTAGCCCCTAGATCAATCAGGGTGTGGGGGATTATGGTGCCATTGATGTGGACATCCACTACAGGACTCCCAGGGTCCAAATATTTTGGACAGATTACTTGTCCCAACATTAGGTCGGACAGTTGTCCTATGACATTAATAGTTGGGGCATCTCTCTTGCGCCTCCCTTGGTGCCTGAAACACTTCTCTTTGATCAGTTTGTTGTATATTGGTACATCTTTGATGGCCTGGAGAAGTGGTATTTTTACACACAGTTGTTTAAGTTCTCCCGGAAGTTCAGTCTCTTTTGGGTTGGGTTGCGTGTTTCCAGTTAGTCTCTCAGGAAAGGGTGGAATGGATTTGGGTTCACTTTCCTATTCCTCTGCTTCATCCTCCTTAGGAGGAGGTTGGATATGTAGGACGACCTTCCCAGATTGAATGTTGATCTCCTCAATCTCCACAGTGTAGGTAGGGCATGTTGTCTCTCCATTATATACCTGCTATGCCTGTCTATTATTGGGGTTTGGGTTTGGTTGAGTAGGCATCTGGGGTTGTCTTGGAGGAGCGGGAGGTAATGGTTATGGTTGAGCAGGTGGTGGAGGCAAAATGGTAGGAGGAGAGTTATACTAGGGCCTCTACCCCTGTTGCGGTGCATTCCACTGAGGTTGTGGCTGAACATGAGAATGAAACGAATGAGCAACAAGTTGAGTATGGTATTGAGGTGGATATGACCAAGGAGGGGGTGCGGACTAGGAAGGATGAGCAGGGGGACCCCAAGAAGGTATGTGAGTGGATTGGTTGGGGTTGTAACACATTTGGGATGTCCCTTTCATCCCTTGTTGGTAAGGTCTGGATCCATGTGACCTCCTTTGGTTGAGGAAGTATAGTGGTTCAGTGGCTCCTTCAGCCCTTTGGTACACAGCTTTAAGTCCGGGTAAGGTTGGGCACTGGTTTGTAGGGTGGTCTTCCTCACAAACGAAACCTACCTCTATTGAGTGTAATGGACACTCGTTCTTAGGATGCTTCCTTGTACATCTGGGACAAAAGATGGCCAAAGCCCTCTCAACTTCCTCTTTCTTCTGTTGGATTCGGAAAGTATCCAGTTACATGGCAATCATCTGTCTCACCTCACTTTTAAAGTCTTCCATTTGATTTGTAAACTCATGTTTGGAGAAGGTGGCACTAGTTGAAAGTGGATGCCCCCTACCTCTTTTCCAGGCTACCCTAGAAGGGTTTCTAAACACAGTCTTTATGTCATCATAAGGCAGTTGGTAGATGTCTCCTCCAGCTAGAAAATGGAGGGTATCTAGAAGGTCTTCACGGACTCCTCAGAGCAGAACTAGCTTCAGAGATTCGGGGTCAAGTGTGCACCTGGCCCTTTTATAACTGAGTTGGAACTTTCTTCATAGTGTTCCAGAGACTTATCACTTCCCATGGTCATTCGAAAGATTTCTCCCTTCGTTTCCTTTGACCTATAGTAGTCCCGGTATTTCTTGTTAAAGGTTTGCTGCATTTGAGCCCAAGTTGTGATATTGTTTCCACATAACCCCATGAACCAGCGTAGTGCTGCGTCCTTGAGGGTAGAGGGAAAGAGTTTCAACTTTTGCTCGTCTTTTGCATAGTCATAAGTTCGACAAAGGACAACAAACTCAAACAAGAAGGTATCAGGGTCTTCAATGGTCAATCCATGGAAGTGAGGTAAGGCTGAGGGACTTATGTTTTTCATTTTTGTGTCCCCATTTGTCTCTCGGATGGGAAAGGCACCTTCTATTCTCTCCTCATTCCCTATACCATTCCTGTGTTTAGCCATGGTCTCAAGAGGAACATTTTCTTGCTCTTCTTCTGTTATAGGATCTTTGTATATCTCTAGAGGTTCACCTATAGGTTCTTCTGGATCACTGCCACCGAAGAAGAGAGAAGGGTGACTCAGTGATGTGGTGGGGGTGTTGGGTAAGAATTTTCCTATATGGTCTCTGTTCCTACGAGGCATGAAATGAAATATTTTTGGTTGATTTTTGCTTTTTTCTACTTGTACCTACAAAACTGAAATAGATTGAACTGCAACTAACTAAAATCTATCTTGCTGAAATGAAAATGCAGAATTGAAATGAAAGTAGGAAAGGACTAATCTATGCTGCTGAAATGAAATTGCAGAAAGGAAATGCTAAGCTACGCTTGCAGAATTGAAATTGCTGAATTGAAATGCTAATTTACGCTTGCGGAATTGAAATTGCAGAATGGAAATGCTAATTTACGCTTGCGGAATTGAAATTGCAGAATGGAAATGCTAATCTACGCTTGTAGAATTGAAATGCTAGTCTAGGAAAGTAGGAAATGTCTAATCTACTTTTGCAAAAATGAAATTGCAGAATGGAAATGAAACAACTACTCTACTCTTGCTGAAATAAACTACTTAGCAGAAGGTTGTAGTAGAAAATAGAAGAAAAGCAGCAATCACAAATACTCTGACGCTTCCCCGGCAACGATGACAAAAGGATGGTGGGCTCGAGTATTGCAGTAATGATGTTGCAACTCCTTGGACTCCCTTCTTTACTTTTATCAACCCGGTAGTTCGTAACCAACTTGGAAGTGACGGTGATGTATGTACAGGTACTAGCTCTTGCTGCAGGTTGTCACTTGATCAGTTGGCACAAGTCCGCTAGGAGCTTAAGCCAACTTCTTATGAGCTCTTAGAAGAAGCTTTTAACTGTGATGGATGAAAGCTAACTCAAAGGAGGCTAATCTACTTCCAGAAAGAAGCTGAAAGCTGAAAGGAAACACAAACCCTAGCAAACCCTAGTTTTATTGACTAGCCTTACTGGTGCAAGAAAAGAGATGAAAGTTGCAGAAATGGATGCCGTTGACTCTTGGAATGGTGAAATGCATGTGACTAAGCTACTTCTGAAGGAAAATATGCAAAACACATATTTTTGTATTCTTGAGTAATTTTGTAGGATTATTATGCATGTGCTTTAACTATGTTTAACTGTGCAGGGTTTTATTGGCGAAATGGAATGGAGTGGGCATTTGCAGGAGGTTGGGAAGCTGAGAAGAGAGCCCAAGGGGTCCCTAGCACCCTTCCAAAGAGTTTCACAATGATCAGATCTCGAGAAACTGCTCACGTGATCTTCTATAGGAAGTGTGCACGGGTCCTATAGGATGTTCTACAGAAAGATCCGAAAGAGGATTTTGGAGGGTTGATGATGGAAAAATGGTGGGAAAGTGGAAATGGAGGATGGATGAGGATGTGAAGAGGTTTAGGACCTGGTAAATGAGGCTAAGGAGTGATGAAGACGGTTGGATTTGTTCAAGGATGGAGGGAGAAATGTTGCACAAAAATGAAGAAATTATGTCAAACTGACAAAGTGTCTCAAATGAAGGGAAGGAATCCAGAATTTGGGGTTGAAGCAGGTTGTGTGAGGAAGGAAGGATAGGCAGGGATGGATTACAGGTGATCTGCACACTATCTCTCAAAACTAATCAAAGAAAGACTAAAAAAATCAGAGATCTATCTACTTTGACCTAATCTGACCTAGAAACCAGAATCATGATGAATAGCAAGCTATGCATAGGAAATCATGCAAGAGAACTATGGAAACCTAAGGAAGAATAGATCTAAATATGCAAGCACAACTGGGATAAACTTTTCCATCTAAAAATCCAACACTTGCAATTGCATTGAAAGGCAAAACAATTTTTTTGTGGCAGCAAGTATGCCTTGGTCTCAGCTCATGGTCCCAAGGAGGGAGAGGTGAGATCAAGGGTTGCTTGATGGCCTTTTTTGAAGAAATTTTCTGTATTCAAACTATCAAATCGACCTAAAGCATGAAAAGCTATTTTAATCATCAAAAGAAACCTAAGTAACAAAGCAATATCTGAACCTAAATAGCAGAAATTATTCTATGAATGCAAAGAAAACGCATAATAGTACACAAAGGAGGTACTCACACTTGGGTTGGACCCAACCCCAAGAGATACAGCCTCCTCAGAAAAGCTCAGAGCTGGTGCAAAGTGAAATTTATCTCCATTACTCAAAAAATAACCATGTCACAGAAATGTTTATAGCAAAAGCTCGAAAATGAGCTAAAAGGCAGAGCAGCACCAAAGTGAAAAAACAACTATTCAAGAGCTAAACTACCAAGGCTTGAAGCCTTCCTACTTATACACCACGAGGACCTCCAACAACCCTCCTTAACTCAAGGGGCTTGGCTGCTCAAAGCTGCAAGTAATCAGCCACTTCATAAAAGCTGCTCGGCCATTTAGTGGAGGAGACACCCTTCCTGCTAATCCTCAGCCTTGTTCCCTCGTATTTGGCTGTCACCTGGCTCATAAATGCTTGACCTTGGTCCAAAAGATGTCCAAAAATCTGCAATAAGCACATATTAGACTTCATGGTCAAGTGACTATCCTCATTCATTCAATTAACACAAATATAATCAAAAGCATGCATAGACTATGAAGAATGGTGGATTAATCGAGAATAATAGGAAAAATGAGCCCAATGAGTTACCCATTTTTGGGGCTCATCAGTATTTATAAATGATGGATGAGGGCATTCACTCTTAACAAGCCGACAATGAAGGATTGTTGTTTGTGGCATTGGTCGATGGGCCGACCAACGAAAGGAGCAAACAAAGGTGTCGGTTAGACATGAAACGAAGGTCGGCTAAGGGATGGCACGACCGCACGTGGAGGCATATATATTATATGCAAAGTGGAGGCATTTGGCATCAACGAATTCGAGCAAGTCTTTTGTGAAGCAAGAGAAGTGCGAAGGGAGTGTTAGCTGCAGAAAGGAAGGTGCAGTTCTAATGCTCCCATCCTTGGGCAGCACCACATGGTAGCACACGAACTTGGGTGAAATGTGAGGGCGCACGTGAAGGCACCTGTCGTTCGGGTGAAGGCGCGGGTGATGACTCGAGTGGATCGCCCACCCGCCGTGCAAGAGCAAACGCGGAGGTGTCTTTGGGTGACTTGGGTAGGTCGCCCGCTCGCTGTTCGAAAATGTGAAGGGTGACTCGGGTAGGTCGCTCGCCCGTTGAAATGAAGTTCAGTTGAGGAGTGGTTGGTAGCTCGTGTGAGGGCGTGCCCGCCCAGCTTGGGCAAGGAACTTTGTTTGACACACGAAGGTGTGGCATGTTGTAAAATTTGCTAAGTATGAAACTTGGTGTTTCCAAGTATACTTGTAAGTAATTGAAAAGTTGAATAATATAATATATTCAGGCAGACTCATTGTTCAGGGAGTTGCCCCTCCCTTTATACTATTCAATTGTGTTCTTCATGTATAATTGCTGATGATAATGAACGTGTATGGGTGTTCATTGGTATAAAGGAATAATAATAATACTTGGTTGAGAAACACAAACTAAGTAGGACAAGTGGTTAAGCATAGTCCATGAACATAAGTATTGGTGAAAAGAAAGTGTTCGGTGGTGCCGCAGCTCGCCAAGAGTGGTTGAAAGACTACCGCAGGCCTCGGAGAATGATAGGAAGGGTGTGAGGGTTGGCAAGGCCAGACTGTTGGCCAAGCCCTCGGCCTTATGGCACCATGTAGCTTTATTTTTGCGCTTAACAGGTTATTGGGAAATTAAACTAGGTGAAAAAATGCACCTATTGCAAGCGAAATTGTCACCTCCTGAACAGTTTAAAGGGCAGATTTGTCACTCAGTTTGCAGGTCCAACCAATTTGGAGGACGAATAGCAGAAGAAACTTGGGAGAGCCAAAACTTGAAGAGATTTTGGTCTTTTTTAGCCCAAGAAGATCCCAGATAGGGATTTTTGCGCATTCTGAATCCAATGGAAGCCTCTGTTTTACTAACAAGAGAACTTATGAAGGAATTTTCACAGTTTTGATTCTTTGGGTGCTAGCGATAATCATTGGTTTGAAGTCGTTTTGAAGGCTTTTTGACCAAGGAGAGAACCTTGCAGGGGTTTTCCAACCTTCATATTTTATGTATAGTAGTTGTGACTTCTATGGTGCAACTCTTCTTTATCTTTTCTCATTATGTGTTTTGAGGAAATCTCTTTTTACTACTTCAATGTAGAGTTGTTGTACATTTTATGCTCAAATTTAATGTGGAGTACAAGGACTTGATGTGACACCCCTTTTCATGTTGATTGTTTTATGACTGATTGTAGGTGGTAATACTTTATAGAGTGAGATTTCTTTGCAGTAGAATGTTTCCTTGAAGGGGAAACAAGCCACTCATTTTTTCAACACATTTCATATACTCTTTTATCATTGAAATCTATGCAGTGGTGTAGCTTTGTTAGCAAGCCCGAAGATGTAGCCCAGGAGGGGGTGAACTCCATCATCAAATTATGTTTTGTCTCTATTCTTGATTTCCTTTATGAGTTACATGTGGATGTGTTGCTTGTTTAAATTTCAAATGAAAACTAACTCATCATCCTTGAAGTGAACATAAAACTTGTTTACATAAGAGCAATTTTTGTTTACTAGCAAAGCATTAGAGGACAGTCAATTTTTAGGAAGAAGAAGTTCTCCTCAGATTTTATATTAGTATATAAGCACTAAGCTTTCTAAATATGGAATCATGCAAACTCTAACTTTCTTTTTCTCATGCAAACTATGACTTGACACTTTAAATAAACTTTTCTAAATTCACTTTAACATAAATCGACATTTTTCTTTTCCTTTATTTAGTTTTTTTTAACAAAGAATTAACTTTTTAATTCTGACTCACTTGACCTTTAATGTTAGACTTAACTTTCTTTCCTTCACTTAACTTAACTCTTCATACATTGCATGCATACGAGAGTACTTACTATTTCTATCAAGTGAAACAATTTTGATCTATGACAAAGTTGTGATTTGTGGGAGTGAATCAAATATGAAATTTGGAGATAATTTTTTATGAATTGTGTGCTCTTATCATTTTTAAATTGCTATATCAGACTAGAGTTCACTTGGTTGTAACACATTTGAATATTTTACAACTATTACGTGAGTTGATTTGTTCATTCTATAAGATTTCTTTCATTCGTATCATTTTCGTATTTGTTATGCTAAGGCATAATTGTATGGAATGATTACCTACATATTTCAATAAGTGTTAAACTTATGAATTTTAATAATCATGAAATATAAAAAGTGAGGTGTAGTATAGAATGAGGTAGTTTCATATTGAGAAAATCGATGAGATGAAGTGAGTAAGGATGCACCACAAACCTATAGTGATGGGCCGGTGTGCTAAGTCAACCAATGTGGGTGACTATAGGGGCATCATAATGGCTTTTTAGGTTAAATTAAAGTTTATGCTAGAGGTATTTAATTTCTAATATTACTTGATTGCTTAATAATGTGTTCATGGTTTTCTAATTACTAGATGGAAATCTTTACCAAAGTCTTAATATCTAACAATAAATTAATATAAAAATTACTAAAATGCCTTTTGTATATCTATCTTACAATATTAGTAGAAAGTTTATTTTTACAATAGGAAAAAATTTAAATACTAAAATATTATGTAAGAAATAATTAAATTATTTTTATTTATCTCTTTGATATATTTGTTCAATAGTGAAAAGAAAATTGAGATGTGATTATAAGACTTATGCAAGAATCAAATTTCTTACTTTTCATTTAGAAAGAAAAATTGAATGTTTAAAATGCATATATTGATGAATTTGTATTTTAATTTTTTTGGATTTCTTTATGTATAGTTTTGAAATATATATATATATATATATATATATATATATATATATATATATATATATATATATGTTATATTGTATCTAATTTCTTGCAAATTTATATCTAATTGTTAATGAAAATAATTTTAAAAATTTCACATAATTAAAAGAAGAAGAAAAATTAGCTCATGGAGTACTCAATTGACACTCACCTTGTTATGAATTATTATGTAGAAGCATGAGATTCAAATTTAAAATACCTTTTAAGCCAACCAAAAAATAATATTTTTTTATATATTTATTTGTTGTATATTTAGAATGTGATATGTATATTGTAATTGTTTTGAAATCAAATTATCTTTAATTTATTACTTTTATGTTCTTTTAAATATAATTTTCCATTAAATATACATTAAATTAAATACTTTCAAATATTCTAACTTTTCAAAAGGTTATATTTTAATTTTATAATTAATTAAAAAATTAATATAATTATCATATTCTAATTTTATATTAATTAAAAAGGATTAACAAAAAATGAAAAATATAATATAAAATAAAGAGATTAATATCATTAAATTTCATGTGGTTTAAAAATATAACTATCCTTATATACTCATGGAATCTCTCTGCAAACTTTCCAAATGAAAAGACACACAAGTTGTCTCTAATTGTATCACCAGAGGTGAAAAGGAGAAAAGAGGAATTGATGTCCCACAAATATTATGAGGTACTGTGAGTAAAAGTTGTGGCTTTAGACAAAAGAGGAATTGATGTCCCATAAACCTTGTCACTAAAAGTTGTGGGTTATGACTTTATTTAGAGTAGGTACTCCACAAAAAGAAAAGCAACCCAAAAAATCTTTGTCTTTATATAAGATAAAGTGAATGATAAGTTGCAATTATGACTGCCACAAAATGAAGAGCCCAACTAATTATAGGCCCACAATGTAATAGCCAATTTTGAAGGTGTTGGATAATATTGTCTTAAATTGGTATGGTTTTGTTTTAATTGTTAACTCTCTTCATCTTAATTGGATTATTAATTGGCCATTGTTTAAATATAAAGTTTTGTCTTAAAATATTTTTGTGTCAATTCAATTGATATTAAATTTTAACTTAAAATAACTAAAATAAAAAGTGGCTTTTTGTCTATTGTAAGTGTTTAATACATCTTATATATCGATTTTATTTTATGTTGATGTTGTTTTAGAAGTTAAAAATTTGGGGGAAAAATGATTTTTTTTGTAGTAATGTCTTTGTTTGTTTGATGATGATGTTTTAGAAGTTAAAAATTTGAAAAAAAAATGATTATTTTTTTATTTTTTAAACTTTCTAGATAATTTCCAATATTTTAAGGTATGAGGATAATTAAAATTTTGTACCCATAATGATAAATGCAACATTATGTTGAATACAATCACCAAGGTGAGAAGCAAATGTGTATATATATCTGCTTCCAGAATCAAGACAAATGCTTCAAAAATTGACACCCTCCATTTTTCATTATCAATGATTGATATCTACCAATCAAGGTTTTAATCCCTATCACTTAAGCAGGGACAAGTGAACCTGAACCACAACCAAAACTAAAGTCTCAAAGTAGAGTTAGAAATGTAGTCAAAGCTAGAATTAGAGTCATGAACATAATTTGGTTTGTGGTCATCTAAAAAACCATTATTTTAACTATAGTCTTCTATAAGTTACCATTATTATTAATAATAGTCATATTTAAATCATCACTCTGAGAAGAACATCAATTTTTACCTAAATTAATAAATATTATGATAACTGTTAAGCTTTCCAATCAAATTCCATAGTTTATGATGATCTTTAAACCACCATTAATAGAACAATAAACCAAGAACAATTTTTCCACTATCCAAATTTCTATCTAGACTCACTTACGCACTATATAGTGAATGAGAAATAGATGTTAAAGTAATTTGTACGCACCATGTACTGAATGAGAATTAGATTTTGGAATGTAAGGTAATCTACTAGAATACATGTCACTGGAATGTTGAAGTACATGTTAATTGTGTTCAACCGAAAAGATGTAAAGAATTTAAACAGGAGAGGGAAAGTGCTAACCGTTGAAATTTCAACCAGAATTACTTATGGTTATAATGATGAAAAGACTGATTGGTATTTAAGAGAAGTTCGAGAACAACATAACAGAGATACAATTTATTACGAGTGAGTAAAGACAAAAGAAGCCATGGGTTTACAAAAATGTTGAGAAAATTTATTGCCATGAGTAAAGACAAAAGAAGCCATGGGTTTAAAAAAATGTTGAGAAAATTTATTGCAGTTAGAATTGAAAATGTGGTAAGGTTCAATCAGCCTAGAATTATTTTGAGAAACAAATCTCTCCAATATTTTATAATTATGCGATAAATCTTTATTTATATTTGTGGTCAATAATATTATTTTTATTTATATAAATTTTATATTTTTATAGATAAATTTGTTTTCAATTTTAATAAAACTATTTTATATGTTTTATAATTTTTAGTATTATATATGTATTTTTGACTGATTTTTTATATATGTATATATAAAATTAACCAAAAAAAAATATTATTGTATATAATATATTTCTAAATATTTATTAACGGATATATATTTATTTTAGCTAGTAGTCTAAACCAATCAAATATTTCATGGTGCAAACTTTTTTTTTTAATTTACAAAAATTTTCCCAACTCATAGATTTGCTCAATAAATTTTAATTATATTATTTTCTTTTAGTTAACTAAAATATGTTATGTTATCTTATTTTTAATTTTATTTAACCTAAATATAATATTTTATTAATAATTTTAATTATTATTTTTTTTAATTTTAATTTTCTATAGTCAAAATGTTTACATAAACCTACCCTACTTCACTCACTGGAGGACTCCACCATACTTACTTGAAATAGCCTTTTAGAGGCAATAATATTGATCTTTGTTGGAATTTAATTCCAACTGCAACATAAACCACTATACAAAAATCTGATTTGCTATAGATATTCCAGACTATTGGATGCCTCAAAGTGGTGCTTGATATTTTCCACATTAATATGCATTAAATTCCCCTGCAACAGCTGACTTCATTTCTTCAAAAAGCATCACCGCTTGCTGCATTCAATATGCTGATAAGCTTTAGAAGATATTTGCATTATTTTATTGTTTAAAGTCAAATATGTTTTAACATATAAATGTAATGAACAACAGTTCTGTTTTAAGTTAGAAGAATGATAGAGAGTTTTTCTTGTAACGCACCGCACTGCTGAAACTATAATTTTATGAGATAGTGAGAAATTGATTTGTGGAACTGAAGCATTCCTGATGTAATCCTTCTGTCAAGAGGAAGATGCTCTTTAGCATAATCTCCTGATATAATCCCTCTGTCAAGAGGAAAATGCTCTTCAGCATAATCTTTTGTGAAAATCCCTCTAAGTGAGGAAGACGAATTTGTATCAATTGGTTTAATGTTTATAAATAGAAGTTTTATTTGCGCGTTACTGTTACACCGTAAGTAGAAAATAGTTTTTCGTTGCTGTTACACCGTAACCAGAAAATAGTCTTGACGTCAAAACAGAGTGTTGATGTTACACTAGTTTCAGCGTTGCTAAAACACCGATGTTGTTACAGTGCAAACAGCAACTGACAAAATTGCGTTGCTGAAACACCGTATTCCGCAAACAATTTTTATTTCCGTTGTGTTAAAACAGAGTATTGTTCTGTTTTTTCAGTTTTGTTTAGAATTATAAGAAATTCCAACATGGTATCAGAGCTTGTCTAGGCTCTTTGAAGGCGTCAAAGAAGCTGAAGGAAGGTTTCTTGCTGTAGCAGCTTCTCCAGCAGAGCGAAGACTCAATCAAGAATGATTCAAAGGTATTTCTCAAAGTCTTTTTTCTGTGTTACTATTGAAGACAGTCAGTTATTTTAATACACAGTCAAGTGTTTTTGAAGAGTGCAAGAATGGCCAACACCAACACTAGCATGGGTATTTTTAATACTCAGCTCCCACTACTTAATGGGAAAAATTATGACTATTGGGCAATAGTTATGAGAGCTTTGCTTTTCTGAGAAGATTTATGGAAATTTGTTGAAGATAGTTTTGAAGAACCAGCAAATGAAAATGAGTTTAGTAACTTAACTCAGGCAGAGAAAGCGTTGTTGAAGAACTATAAAAAGGAGAATGCTAAGGCCCTCTACTTCTTGTATCGAGCAGTGGATAAGAGTGTGTTTCCAAGGATAGCAGCAACCAAGACATCGAGATAAGCATGGAAAACTCTCAAGACATCCTATCAAGGCATGGAGAAAGTGAAGACAGTAAAACCTCAGTTCATTGAGGAGGAAGCTTGTGATAAAAGCTTAGAGAAAAAAGTGAATGATAAAAACTGTTTGTCTCATGATGAAGATGATGAGGAGATGGCTGAAGTACATCCCCAAACAGTAGCACCAACACAAGGGCAGCAAGAGACACCCTTGAGGAGAAATGAATGTGCTTCTCCAAGCACACCACAAGAAGCAACAAATGGAGGTACGAATTCTTTGTTTGCTTTATCTAGTCATGTTGATGACCCTGTTCATTTAGAAAATGGAGTGTTAAAAGAAGAGGTTTATGTTGAACAACCTCCAGGCTATGAATTTGAAGGCCAAGAGCATAAAGTTTGCAAACTGAAGAAGGCTCTTTATGGGCTGAAGCAAGCTCCAAGAGCATGGTACAGCAGAATAAATGCTTATCTGATTGAGAATGAGTTTGATAAGTGTGATGGTGAATCCACACTCTACATAAAGGAGAATGACGGTAAGATTCTTATTTTTGTTTTATATGTAGATGATTTGATTTTTACCAGCACTGATGCTTCTCTCATTGTTGATTTTAAAGCAGTCATGAAAAGTGAATTTGAAATGACTGACTTGGGCTTCTTAAGATATTTTCTTTGAATTGAAGTAGACCAAAGTGAAAATGGTGTTTTCATTTCTCAAGTTAAATATGTAGAAGCAGTGTTGAAGAGATTTAACATGCAAAACGGCAAGGCAGCTGTGACTCCAACTGTAATGGGGTTGAAATTGATCAAAGAAGACAGCAGCAAGGATTTTGATCCAAAATTGTACAAGAGCATAGTTGGGAGCCTTATGTACTTGACTACAACCACGCCGGACATTATACATGCTGTGAGTTTAATCTCCAGATTTATGGAAAGACCGAAAGAGACTCATTGGCAGGTAGCCAAGAGGATTCTAGGTATGTGAATGGAACGAAGGGGTTTGGTATTTTATACTCCTCTTCTGAAAGTTTCATGTTGACAGGTTACACTAACAGTGATTGGGCTAGAAGTGTTGATGATAGGAAAATCACATCGGGATATGTGTTTCATATGGAATCAAGAGCCATCTCATGGGCCTCCAAGAAGCAACCAATTGTGTCTTTGTCAACAGCAGATGCAGAGTATGTGGCAGCAACAGCACCAGCATGCCAAGCAGTGTGGCTGAGAAGAGTTCTCAGAGATTTGTGTCATGAACAAGAAAATGGCACAACTATTTACTGTGGCAATAGCTCAGCAATAGCATTGTCTAAAAACTTTGTTTTTCATAAAAGGACAAAGCACATTGACACCAAATTTCACTTCATATGTGAATTGGTTAACAATGGTGAGATTGTTTTGCAGCACTGCACAACAGAGGATCAGTTAGATGACATCTTGACAAAACTATTGGGAAAGAAAAGTTTTGATCATTTCAGGAAATGCCTGGGTATGCAGAAAAACCCAGCGGTTGAAATTAAGGGGGAGTGTTGGAATTTAATTCCAACTGAAACATAAACAGCTGGACAGAAATTTGATTTGCTGTAGATATTCCAGACTGTTGGATGCCTCAAAGTCATGCTTGATATTTTCCACATTAATATGCATTAAATTCCCCTGCAACATCTCACTTCATTTCTTCAAAAGGCATCACCGCTTGCTACATTCAATACGCAGATAAGCTTTAGAAGATATTTGTATTATTTTATTGTTTAAAGTCAAATATGTTTTAACATATAAATGTAATGAACAACAGTTATGTTTTAAGTTAGAAGAATGATAGAGAGTTTTTCTTGTAATGCACAGCAGTGTTGAAACTGTAATTTTCTGAGATAGTGAGAAATTGGTTTGTGGAACTGAAGCGTTCCTGATGTAATCCTTCTGTCAAGAGGAAGATGCTCTTCAGCATAATCTCCTGATGTAATCCCTCTGTCAAGAGTAAGATGCTCTTCAGCATAATCTTTTGTGAAAATCCCTCTATGTGAGGAAGACGAATTTGTATCAGTTGGTTTACTGTTTATAAATAGAAGTTTTATTTGCGTGTTGCTGTTACACCGTAAGCAGAAAATAGTTTCTCGTTGCTGTTACATGTAACCAGAAAATACTCTTGACGTCAAAACAGAGTGTTGTTACACCGGTTTCAGCGTTGCTGAAACACCGATGCTGTTACACTGCAAACAGCAAGTGACGAAACTGCGTTGCTGAAACACCGTATTCCGCAAATGATTTTTATTTACGCTGTGTTAAAAGAGAGTATTGTTTTGTTTTTTCAGTTTTTTTGATCTTATTTTAGAGATGTGAATCAAATCAATAATGTGAGCCTTATGGAAATTTGCCAAATCTCGTACTCGACTCTTTCTTTGGTCTCGATATGAGCTAAACCCTGTCAATTTAAATATTCCACGGTGGATCGAACTAATTTATTATCTACAATGTTCATTAAAATTTGATACAGCTCTGTATTTATTCTCGTTATTGCTTAATTTATGATTAAGCAGATGAGCTGATATATTGATTGACCATGTGTCAGACTCAAGGAAATGGCTCAAAGGGCACTTTCCAGCAGAACGGTTAAGTGCATAACTAATGTTGAAGCCTTTTCTCTTGAAGGCTGCTTATCTTTATATGTTACTAATCTTTATATGATTTTTAGGCAGGAGGATTCCTAAAATCATGGAAATTTTGGTTATTTGTAGGGAAAATCTCGCAAGGATCTTGGTAAATACAAATTATACATCAATATTTTAGGTGTTTTAGAAGTTTTTGATGGTGCTAAATCCATTTCCACTATAAAAACACAATTCAAACACTACATCTAAACAAATTTATGAAATATTTTTGGCCAACTACTTTTAACAATCCAAACAATTCCTAACCTAAATAAAAAACTCCTAATTTTAATAGTTATACGAAAAATCCACAGGTTCAAAGAGCAATCAGGTACTTGAACCATGCCTTTTCGAAATGGAGATGGCAATTATGACCAACCCTTTTTATGTCTCGACAACTTACTAGAGAACTGCTCCTGAGTTCAATGAATTTGGGAAAAGTGATGGCTTTTCAGTAATAATATTTGGCTTTATCTTATTCAGAACTTCAACAAGAACTTCAACCATGTTTCAACAATGTAACACCAGCGAGATTATCTCTAAATCGATTCCAAAAATCCAAAATTCTAAAAGTTTGAATAAATTCAAACTTTTATATTATAATATGAATTACAAAATTCTAAAAGTTTGAATAAATTCAGACTTTTATATTGTTTGTGATTTGGGAAATAATGGCTTAATCCATGGTTATTTCTTTTTAAAATATAAATCACGATACTGGATTCTCTTGCATGGACAGTGAGATAAGGGGATAAGAGAATTTGCAGGGACAGTGAGATAAGGGGACAAGAGAATGTCCAGTGAAATTTCACTTTATGGAGTTTTAATTGGGTTATTCTTCATGCCCAAATCACAAAATGAAAACTTAAATTGCCCGGTATACATCATTTCAGCTGTCAGAAATGCATCCATTAATGCAAGACGATTGGGTTCAAAACCTCTTTCTTGCATATGTCCATGCATGTCTCTTCCGAGACATAAGATAAAATTGTAACTATACAGAGTAGATTAGCATCGCTTTTGCCTGAGAACGACAAGTACAAATGTAAAACTTCGTATTTAAACATGATTATCATGTACACAAACAAAAAATTGTTTTTTTATTTTATTTGAAGGACTGCATTTTTATCATGCTTAATATATTATCTAAATAGAAACTGGAAATTGAACAAATAACTTTACATTTAAAAATGACTTAATAGAAAACTAGAAATTGAACGAATAACTTTACATTTAAAAATGACTTAATACAACAACTGACCATTATCTATCCAAGATCTATAGACAACCTCTTCCTCATAATTATGTTTTATTATATTTTGTTATATGTTTCCAATTAAACAACTAATTCAAGGGGTAAAGGACCACATTTCAGCATCTTTAGTAATATGACAAAGAAACTTGGTTATGCAAAAATACACAATGCATTCTTAGCCTTATCTGATAAATATTTATTTCAAGAAGGCATTTCATTTAGGTACGGCTCAAGAGAGTGCACAAGATAAAACGATCACCAGGAAATGACATATCCTACATTAAACAATACTAATTCCCATTTATAAAATTAAGCCATCAATTTAGAAAACTTGAAGGTACGAAGTTTAAAAGGAAAATTTTAGAACCTGCAGAAGATAAAACGATCGCGAGGAAATCATATATCCTACATTTTTTCAGAAAGAAAAAACTTCATGATTTATATTAAGAGTATATAAAAGTCCAGATACAAGGGAAGGCTTGAGGCTTTGATGCAAATTATACAGAAACCTGTTACTGTCCAGAATCAGCATTACTCAATACTAATTTCCATTTATAAAAAAAACTTGAATGTACCCAGCTTAAAATGAAAATTTCAACCCTGTTTAAGGTACAGGATAGTGGACAGAGAGTTAGTTAGTCGAGATGAGTTTTGTATGAGAAGAGTATTTTGTTTTGCAGATTCGATTTCAGAAATCATATCTTTTATTCGGCGGATTTTGAAAATTTGAATGTTAATTTTATTATTTAAGAATTAATTTTGATATTACATATATGCTCAAAAAAATGTTTAGGTTACACAGGAAATTAATGGGAGAATGTAAAAAAATGAACAATAAAAATTTTGTTAGATCTAAGATTTTTATGATCCGTAGATATCAGTTTTTCTGATTTATTGTTCATTTTTTTCTTACATTCTCCTGTTACTCCTCTGTGTAGCCTAAACATTTTTTGAGTGTATATATAATATCAAATAAATGACATCACTCATATTTATCTGATTACTAAATATTCGGAGAATCAACTATGGAAATAAAAATACCTAAATAAAAATGAGTGCAACCAACTTAGACCTAAAATAAATAATTGCACAATGTAAATTACATAAAAAAATATATCGAAATACTTGCTCTGTAAATCACATTAAGAACGAGTTACCTAGACTCCTGTAACTCTTAACCTAAAATGATAAAAATCAACTTGAGAATATAGAAAATCCATACCCATCAAACTGAATTTTCATAGAAAATCTGCCACCTGCATCTTGATAAAACACTTTTAACCATAAAAGCTGAGAAAGAGAGAAAAGTGCATATTGTACAGGAAACCGACGATATATATGGAAACAATACTATTTTGAAAAGTGTTAAAGAAGGAAAAGCAGTGGAGCAGAGATGGCTCTCGTCAGTATTTCAAAAGAATTAAATAAGACTATATTGGATACAGTGAGATTAAATTAAATTAGATTAACTGAATTAGAACTTTTAGAACAATGAGATAGAATAATTATTACATTTAACAGGTGGTTAGAATTAAATTTTCTAAATCCAAATTAAATGTTACTGGCTATTAATTATTAAATATTATTACTATTTGAGATTTCTAGGTGCCCAATAATATTTAGTGACAGTCAATGATTCCTCGTAGCAAATTTATGGAAGTTGTGGTCATAGCAAGGATTTTTGTAAATCCAAGTTATAGTTGTTAAACTTCAAAATTTCAGGTGTCTTATACTTTTATGATGGTGCTGAATCTATTCCACCATCAAAACACGATGCAAACACTGCCTTTACAAGGCTTTTTGAAATTTTTTTACCCACCACTTTTAAGTTTTAACCATAATGGCAATTCCTCCGGGCATTAGACGACTCCTAACCCATAGCCCTCGATCATAACAACCTCTAACCACCTTTGATATCGAAGCATTTATAGTGCGATCTGCGTATATGATATACACTTGCCATAACATGTGATTACTCCTGCAAACAAACCCAAACGCATCCATCCAATATTCCATTTTAGGTTGTTACAGACAACGACTCGTCACAGTGCCCCACTCCAAAACTGAAACGATAATGACTCAGCCATCAGACTTCACCCCCTTCTCAACAAAGAAAATCCGACGTTGAACTCTAGGCGTACAATATGTTTAGGGTTAGGGTTAGTGCCGGACGATCTGTTTAAAAATAGGGTGGGCCTTTACAGTTATTTCAAAGCCTGTCGTCACAGTTCTCCTGCATCCTAATGCCAGGGTAGATTCTTGATATTAGAAAGTCTTTTACGTAAATAAAGGTCTACACAAGTATCAAAGACTCGCGCTCACCGAAACGAATCAAATATAGTCGTCTCCAAATCAGTGGTTAGGTCATATTTGCCAAAAATAAACGAGAGAAAACAAAAAATGCAACAGATTTTTGAAGCTGTCAACTGATATATGTATGTATGTTGGTTGTTATAGGTTTTTTTTATCACTAAGAAAAAATTATTCAAAAATGTTTTTAGTCTAAAGATTATGTTTTTTTGCTGTGAAATTTATGGAAATTCTGGTCATATTTTAAAAAAAATTAGTAGAGATTTTTGTAAATTCAAATAAAAATTATTAAATTTAATTATTTTAAATACTTTGGAACTTCTTAATAGTGTTGAATCTATTTCTATAATAAAAAATACCATTCAAACACTATATTTAAAAAAAAAAAATTACCCAAATTCCAAACACTTTTGCCCATCAAAAACAATTACTCCACCTCCTTAGATTCAAAATGCCCCATTTTAAATGAAGTTCCATGTAGAAAATTTAGCAGAAATTCAATTCTTTTAGGCGGTCAAAGTTTTAAGTAAAAATTCTTTTAGTAAAAAATTATTACGGTAAGATTTGAAGTTTAAGGCCTTAAAGTTTTAAAGGCATAGTTTCTACGGGTTATAAAAGTTGGGATGGCGTTTTGTGTTATAGAAAATATTGAAAAAATACTAAAATCCCTCGGATCTATGCATGATGTGGATATTTGCTTTAATTCAAAGAAATTTTAAAAATTTTTCAAAATAATTTGTACATTAAGTTATGATTTTATTATAGTTATGAGGAAGAGGTTTGAGCAATAACATCTAAATTTATATGATTTATTAAGCCTATGTTTATATGATTTATTAAGCTTATTGTTGTACCTCTAAGATAGTAGTAGGTACCTTTAAGATAGTAGTAGGTCCGCTACTAATTTGAAAGCATCTAAAATAATTGTTTTGGGGTTTTTAGTTTTAGTTTTGGAAGACGAGTGAATGAAAATAGATGTAGAATAAAAATATTTAATCTTTTGGATAATATTAATATCTCAGCAAAGGGCCACTATAAAGCTTTATATAGTGATATAGATCAAAATAGTGGTGAGAAGAAGACAGAAAATAATATGATTATCACAGTTTCTAGAGTGTAAAATAGAACAGTCATAAATATGAAAACATTCTTAACTACGTTCCAAAGATTCAAGGCAGTATACTTAAGCTTACAAAAGATTTATTAATTGATTCTCTTAATAGATGATCACTTTCAAGGCAGTATACTTAAGCTTACAAAAGATTTATTAATTGATTCTCTTAATAGATGATCACTTCACGAGCTTATAGGAATAAATTGAGACACAATTATTCCTACCTAGATATCTCTATAAGTCATAAGCATATGAAGAAAAACATAATGATTAATAACTGGAAAAACTTACAGGATAACACAAACTATGTGAGACCAAATTCAGAATCCTCTGCTTCAAGTGTCTACAAAAGCTTCCTTCAAAAGTGCAACTAGGTTCAAGGTAGAATGAACAGTCAAGACTTTACAAGCAATGAATAATGAACCTTGAACATTGAACACATAACAACTTGAGAAGAGAGTTATTTATACAATAATGAAACTAAGAAAATATCCTAAAACTGATTAAAATTTATTCTAGGAAAGGAAAGATCTTCATGCAAAAAGATAGGGGCAGCTATTTAATTGTTTCTTGTTGTCCCTTTTATTTAGGTTGTGCTCGCTTTGTTGTTTTATATTTTTCCCTTTAAGCTGCTTGATTGTTTGTATTCTTTACGCTGGTTTATTCCTTCATTTGATCTTTCATCTGAATACCCTTTAAACTCTGTGAATATCTTTTAACCCTGTTGAGTAGCCTTTACTGTGTTCTTTTTACCCTTACTATGGATTTCAGGTTTTTACTATGTTTTTCAACAGTAAGATCTTCATATTTGTCTTCAAACTGTATGTAGACTTTTTCTTTGTAAGCGTGGAACAAGAATTTTTACATGCAGAACACAGAAATTGTTAAGAAAACATAGGGAAAGCATATTGGAAGGAGTCCAAAGCGTATCGGAAGGTAAAACAATGGCTCTATTGGTTGCAGAGGTTTATGAGGGTTTCACTATGTAAACGGGTGAAACAAAGCCAAAATGGTGATTTTTGCGTTTAAACGGAAAAACAACTTTCTTTTTGAAATATGAGGCAAAGTGAACAGTGGTCATTTTGTTGTTATGCGGGAGGTGGTTTTGGTTTTCATCTCACCGCTTTATGAGGTGCGAGAGGTTTTGGAAGGAGTCACCCGATACAATCTGAGCCTGACACGTAGCAAGGGGAGTTCAGTGGAATATCGTGTTTTGGGTGGGTAGGGATCAGACAGAGAGCCAACCCCAAATCGCTTAAATTCGTTGGATGTGAATGCCTTAGATCGGACATGCCTTAGATCGAACAGTGGTGGAGCAAAAGAGTAGCGCGGAGGTAAGAGGAAGGAGCAACAAAAGGGCCCAATGATTAATAATGGCGGAATGGCTTTATTATGGGTTAAAAACTGAGATTAGTGGGGTTCTTCATTTAAATCGTAAAAACAATTTAACAAAGAAATCCTTCACAAAACACAGTATGGCAAACCTGAAATAATCTAAATTCGAGCAGACAATGTCATTGGGTCCGGGTTCATCGCATATCGCAATCGCAGTTTAGCAGGGGAAGGCCCATCGCAAAGGAATGCGATAGGGGCCGGACGCTATATGGAAAATAAATCATAGATAATACTGCGTTGGGTCTGGGTTCCCATCGCATATCGTAGATCACAGTGGCAGAGGGTGTGGTTTAGTTGGGACTTGCAATGAGGGCAGATGCGAAATGGGCGATGAATTATGATATATATTGCGTCGGGTCCGGGTCCATCGCACATCGCATATCTTAATGCGGAGGATAGTGCATGTATGTCGAAAATCTCACGATCCGTCGACATGCGATGTTTTATTTAATACATAATTTTATAATAAAACTAAAGGTTTCAGGATATTTTAATAAAGGGATTTAATATATATGGGAAAGGAATTTGAGGGGTTTAATACATTAAGTTAACGTTAATATGAAATATGAGCGGAAAGGGAAATACACTAAGTATAAATCTTTTTCATGGATTATTTGCTTTTTATATATTCATCAATACTTAAGCTAAACATCTTTTTGTGGGTTTTTTGGGTAAAAGGGGATTTAGCATAGGGTTTTCACTTTTCCCAGGAAAAAATGATTTTAACCTTAGGAAAAGGGTTTTTTATGGAAAATGAATGGATATGAAATGTATGAAGGTGGAAGAGGAAATTAGTAAACATATGAATGAATGGGGATGAGGGAAGTTAATTAATTGATCTTGTAGACCTTCATTTGCTTTGTGTAATTGCATCATGGACATAGAAACATATGATAAAACATGATAAATGTACATTTTGTCCAATGAATTATCATACTTCTGCAACCTTTCTCTACTTACCGTTTGCTTATCCTATCATTTTTTCTTCACTTAATGGGTGCAGTTAAGTACAAATTCTTTTAGTAAAAATTTATTACGGGAAGTTTTGAGTTTAAGGCCTTAAAGTTTTAAGGGCATAGCTTTTACGGGTTATAAAAGTTGTGAGAGTGTTTGATGTTAGAGAAAATATTGAAAATTACTAAAATCCTTGGGATCTATGCATTATGTGGATATTTGCTTTAATTCAAAGAAATTTTAAAACTTATTCAAAATGACTTGTAGTTATGACTAACTTTATTATGGTTATTAGGAAAAGGTCTTACCATTAACATCTAAGTTTATATGATTCATTAAGCTCATGATAATCATAAATTTTGTTTCTTTGAGTTGTAAAAATGTTTATCTAAAGCAACAAACAATGTTTGAGGTCCTCTTCTCTTTAGGACCATTTTCATTATTATTTTTTATTTTATTAAGTTTACTCTTTCCAAATGCTTTGAGCTCATTCTCGAAGGTTTATTAATTATACTTTAATTTAATTTAAATTAAATATATTAAAGAATCTAGGTATTTTGATGTGCTGAAAACATACAAAATCATATATTTAATCTTCACAATCAAGTTTTTTTTCTAAATCTATAACCTTTGAGCCATTAAATTGTCTATATATATATTAACAACAGCAACATATTATATAAATATATTCAATGCTATATCTTTTTATGACTAGAGTTACAAAACTAGTTGTAGAAAATGAATGGTGACATTTTTCTTTCATAATTCATATGTGCAAGAATTAACTTTGTGAGTAAGTATTGTACTAGAACTTTCATAATATAGCCAAGAGCTTTACCAATCACTTGGAAAACCTATGAATAAAATTCATTTTTTCTATATCTTACTCAAACATGGAATCTTTGTCAGCTTTGATTGTCATTGAAAGAAATATATCACAATCTCTTAAATGAACCATAGACTCATATATTATCTATCTTATGGTAACTTGAGGTCAAGAGATCAAAACTCAATAACTTTAACATCTTATCCTAGGCCAAAGAAATATAGCCCCTATAAGAGTGGTTTCAAGATAAATCTCCTACAAATCACTCATATTTGGTAATATCCATGTAATCATATGGTTAGATGGGAAGAAGAATGTGGAATAATCTCGTGTTGATATCTGAGAGGCGCTAAATTATTGGTAGATAATGTAAGAATGGGTTGTGTAGGAACGTTCTTACATTCTTAAGAATATGCATACCTTCTTTAACCTCCACTTATGTAACTTCCACATTTCCTAGTAGAGGGCGAAATGGGAACTTTCAAAAAAGCATCCACTTTTTTTATTGCATATGCTATTCTAAGCATGCACATGCTCATGTTATGTTTTATTGGAGAAAAATGATGTAGCTAATTCATTGCTACCACTATGCTTTCCTCTTCATTCACCAATTTGAAGAGAAACTTTAGTAGAGCTTGAGGAAATGTAGGAGTTTGTTGAATTGATGTTTGATTGGTTCCAAGTAAGTTTCTATAATTTATTGATTTTACATTTCATAAGTTTTTGAAAATATAGAAAATAAATAATAAAAAAATCAAGTCTCCTTTATTTAAATGTAGCATATTTAAATAACAAGGAGGCTTCACATGGATAAATTCCAAACCCACCATCGCCATATGAAGATATGGCCACATGAAGATACATTAAACCCAAACCCAAAACTAGGAAATGTTAACTTTGAAATCGATGCAAGGTTAAGGTCATTGAGAACCCTTCTACAAGATTTAAGAAATACCAAAGAGCCATCATAACTTTCACTAACCATGTAAGTAGATACCATTGTTTCTTCTATTGTAAACACCCATAGCTAATTCTCAAAATAGTTATTAAAGGGCTATATTCTTTTACTATTACAAGATAGGTTAAATAGAAACCAAGCTTACTTAGAGACCCCAAAATTTCAAAATAATATTTGGTGACATTGTTTACTGACACTATAAACATAACACAGCCTCTAGTCACAAAGAAATGCATTTGCATGGGCCGGAAAACCTACCAACCTTTTGTAGACAATTGGAGGGATATGAGGTTCATGGATTTTGGCTAACATCCTTGTAATAATAGGGTGGCCCCTTTGTATTTCATTATTAAATTATCACTTGAGTTTATCTTAGTTCACCATGTCAACTACTTTGACAATAGTGAGTCCTAAGGAGTGGTTCAATGAAATCTTTGTTACTACCTAGTGCTATGTCATCATCCTCTTAGGAAGTGGCCTAACCACCTACTCAACATCCTCCCATATAATAAAACAATAGCTAGACATAGTTTTCCATTTCCACCTTGACCCATAGCCTAGTGCAACATAGCACATTTAGAACATTAACTTACCATCATAGATATTTAGGTGTTGTTGGTGGAGGGATTGGGGCTTTAGGCCCTACAATAAATTATGGCCAAAAGAGGCCATATTCAAGCACTAGGCATTCCCATCTTAGTTCATGTGACCCTGATAGATTGTTGAGTTGCATGTAGACTTGTTATGGGTAGATAAAGGCTACTAGACATGACAATGTCATCGATGATGTTAGTATCTTGATATTTATATTATTCATTGAGAGAGAGAGAGAGATGTCATTTTTCTCCATGTCTAGTTATATCATGTGTGCAGCTTCTCAACAATTGCATATTCATTAGTTTCAGTTTTCACCATTAATGTAGAAGTAACAACACCCCATTTGTAAGATGTACCACACTTGCAGGTATGGTGTATGAAAAAAACTTCCTTATATAAAAATATATGCATGCAAGTTATGGATATGTAGGAACTTTACTATTTTTTGGGTACACATTCAAGACTATGGTGCTTTGCTAAAATCCTACATGCAAATGCAAGATTTAATCAATAATAAGAAAATAATTAAAACAAGTAGCTAGTGGATTACAATGCATAACACTTTCATAGTATTAGATGATGATATTAACTTCTTAACGGTTGATGCAAGCATATTTGTCTTTAAAATTTCCAAAATGTTATAAATGTTTCGTGAAACAAATAATAATACAAGGCATGGTAATCTAATTGAAATGTATTAAAGTTTAAAGTACAATTCATGTTATATTAAATTGTTCAAAATTGATTGGGATATGTCCCTTAGCAATTCATACTACATTGAAAGTGAATATCGAGACTATGAAATTTATATTGAGATACACTTCTATTTGTATTTGTGTAATAACATAGGTTATGCCACCTTGTCTTACACTTGCAAAGCATAAATTTTGGTTTTGTGTTGTTATACCCATACCTTGTCATCATGCCATATCAACTTCTCATTGATAGGCTATCCACTAAATCAAAATGTCATTAGCTTGATATTCCACCCATATCCTACATATCTCCTTTGCCTCCATGTGGCCTAATACGATATCTTCTCTTAAATTTTTTGGTTTCCCTGGGATGAGCCCAAGCATTCCTTGAAAATGAAGTTCATGAATATAATGTCTTTGTGATAATCCATGTAGTATTATGACCTTAGACTATGATGACCCCCTCAACACCCACTTCACTTTGTCAAACACTTTTTAACATACCGAGACCCATGTTGGGTCGCGCCATAAAATTTTTCCCACTCTGGAATTAAATTGTAATGTACCTAAAAGATAAGGTACCTCAAGAACACATACTCTTAAACTAATTTTCGAATTTTTGATACCAAACTAAATGAATCAAGAAGCATGTATTGGAAAGGAATTGGAAAACCATCAAGAAATACAAATATAAATAAGAAACTATATTTTTCGCACATCACTCACTTGTGAGAAAACATACAATTAATATAATGAATAGAGAACACTTATATTTATCAAATAATGACGCTAGCTGGATGTAGACATTGAGTGTTCCACCCAACCATAGGCATTAATTGTTTCTCTAAATATTTTAGTGGTAGTACAACCCTGAGCTAAGGCTATGAATACACAAGGATAGGTGCTTAGGATAACTCTAATTTCACATAGATAGTCAAGTTCTCATATGGTCATACTTTCTTTAATCACTGACATAGAAATATGAACCTAGTATCACTATTTCCCCTTCATCCTACACAACCCAAAGAAAGGAATTTCCTTCTTTGCAATGCAATACCTCAAGCTATTCTATTTCTATCTAAGGATACAATATAGTCTAGTCATGAAATATTAATGATGGAAGCTCCAAATATTCTTAAGTGTGGGTGAATTTTCAATAAAATACTAATGTATCCATGCACTCAAGCATATTTTCTTTGCTAGAAGTAACTAGTCTTTTAATACATCCATTTAACATTGACTCTCTACAATAGAAAAATCCTCCTTTGTTCCTTTGAAGAAAGAACTAGAACGAATGAAAATTGAAGAATGAGGAATGATTCATAAATTGTCAATGATATTCCATTGGATAGTTCATCACAATATATTTGATAAAATAGATTGAAATCTATATTATGAGGGTTGATTTCCTTAGATTCTTGATTTATTAATTATTGTTTTTCTACTCATGCATGTAATGGATAGAATGCAAAAAATAGAGAAAAATAAAAGGCAACCACATGCCAACCACAATGAACACAAGATATTATATTGAAAACCCTTACTAAAGAAAACCCATCTTAAAGGTGAGGTTACACTACTCCGTCTTTCTCTAGAAAGGAAATAATGTAATTACAAAGGAGAATTGATCTCGATGGAGCTAATTGAGACATGTGACCTAATAGGATAGTATTGCACAATAAACTTCCTATATTCTCTCTCAATCCCAACCCCAAAGAATCTATACTCTCCTATAGAACTCGATATAATGGAATAGAATTGAATCCCTTTTCCTTTTAATGGACATGCTATAGCATAACCAAAAATCGAACTAGCAGTTAGGTTTGACATCGTAAACTCCCAGCTAGAGTTAGACTTTCGCCCTTCTATAGTTTTATTCATGGTTTGCATGTTTCTAGCCCAACATGTATGAGTAATTGGGAATGATGTGGGATCTAGTTGTGTTATGGAAGTCAAAATAGTAGGTCAACTTCCAATTGGCATAACTTTCTCATATGAACATTGATTAGCATGATTCTTGCATCATTAAAAAGGTCCCTAAATTTATAATAGATTCATGGGGTCCCTTGATTAACCAAGAATTTTTTTCCACCAAAAAATTCCATTTAAGGTATCAAAAATCCTCAAAAAGGTTTTAGACCCCAAATCCCCAAACTAGGTCCCACTAATAAACCTACTCTTATAACATAATTACTTTAATTTTTTCACTCTAAAAGTATCGATATGGTTGAAAACTTATATAAGGATTCAATTTGGATCACACTTTCACAATTTTCGAAGCTTTTGGTCCCCAAAATATTTATTAACTAAGGTGAGGAAATTTTTCTTCTACCTTGTCTCTGGAGTACCATTTAGCTTTCCCTGAAATGTTTCCTTTCTATCTAATCTCTGGAAGATCATACTAACCCCATCTTATAGTTTTGGACCTCTTCTACAAAATGATATCTTTTGTGAACTCTACGTAGGTATATAGAGCTAAATCCTCTATGGAAGGTAGGATCTACTCCTCTTCATGATTCAATGAGGAAGGCTCATATAGTTTGAAACTTTTCACATTCACCACTAAGTAAATGTACATGTCTTAGGTTAGACTGATTTTATAGGCATTATCTCCCACCTTTTCTAGTATCTTGAAAGGAAAATATCATAGAGCATTTATTTTCTTACGAGGATATGATAACCTCTCCTTATTCAATGATGAGGATATGTTGTCTTCCACTCTAATGACTTCTTATTGACTCTCTTTCCATCTTTCATAAGGTCTAACTCTTCCATTTTGGAATCATCCTTAGTAGGTTCAGTTTTCTTATATGTATTAGGACTATTTCTTTAGAAATGAGCTTTGAATCCCTTCTTTATCTAATTTTATTTTTCCTTCTTCATATCTTTCCAAGACTATTGATCCGAACTGGATCCATAGAAGACTATTAAAGAACCATGACTGTATCAGGCTGGGACAAATCTCTGAAGAATTATGAAACAACGATCGAAAACACCCCTCAACCAGTGGCAAAGGCAGCCAGCATGGAACGACGAGGACCTCAGTCAAAGCGCACTGATTGAGGCCCATGGAGACTATGTTGGAGGTCAAAGTAGCCCTTGGGAGCCCCGGATCAGGAAAAGGAGGTGGAATTTTATGTGCGATTAGTGCTTAGCGCATCGCTGGGTGAACAGGGTTGTGAAAGAAAAGTTGTTATATACCTAGGGGGGATAATATGGGGTAACAAGGGAGGTACCCAAGGTAATAATGTAATAATGGGATGGGCCATAGTAATAAATAAGGTGGTTAACCCATGTCATGTGAGGGACCACAAGTAGTTAATAATAATGTAATGGGCCCATGGTATTAGTTGATGGTATGAGGGAACCATCGTAATGACCCATGGTATTGTATGTATGAGGCCTATATAGAGGTTAGAGACTCCACATGGGAGATAGTCAAGGATTATTGTATGAACATGCATATGGCTTGTGGAGTGTTCTCCTTCCTTAAGGAGTGAATGTATGGTGTTGCCCGACCTTAAGGGTTTGATCAATAAAGTGAATCATTTCTATCTATATTCAGATCTTGTTATTTCTTGGGTTTATTTTCATTGTCTTATATCTTCATATCAGATCTACAACAATTGGTATCAGAGCTCTTTCTTGGGCACAAAGTGGAGATTTTTTTTTTATTTTTTGCAGGGTTTCGGGGGCGGCGACTTTGCAGGTCAGATCTATACATTTTGGTGCAAGATCTATAAAATATAATTACAGATCTGGATTCTTTGTGCAAAATAGTTGAATTCAAAAAAAAAATCAGTTGAATCGGAGTCCGGATGAAGGAGATATCATTGATCTAAAAATCAGTGGGGTTGCAGACAATTTTCAGGGCAGCGATTTTGCGGCGCAGATCTAGACGTCCTGGTACAAGATCTGCAAAATCTAATTGCAGATCTAGATTCTTTGGGAAAAAATACCCAATTTCAAAAAAAAAAAATCAGTCGAATCGGAGTCTGGATGAGGGAGATATCGCTGATTTAAAATCAGCTCTTTTTGCAGAAATTTTGGTGACGGCGGGTGAGTAGCATCACAGATCTGAAATTTCAAGTGCCTAGATCAAGATTTCTACCACATGGGCAGATGCTAGTTGATTGTTCCATTTCTAAAAACAGGTTATAATAGAGATTCTGAGCAATATTGATGAAACTGTAACAATTTCAAATTTTCGCCAAAGTAAGTGAAATTTTTTTCAAACCCTCTTCATGGAAAATTTTACTGGAAAAGATGATAGCCCTACTATTGAAGAATTCATACAAAACCTAAAGAAAATATTTGAGGAGACATGGAAGTTTATGGTACCACTTTTTTTGAAAGAAGAGGCCGCCATATGGTGGAACTCACTGGGCATTATAGCCTTGTCCAAATTCTTGAATGAAGAAATGGAAAAACTCCTTATGGACAAATGGTCTCAGACTAGAAAACAAGATAAGGGGAAACATGTGGGGTTATTTCCTACTGGTATATCCTGATTGCAGGTTCATGGATTGATTCAGAAAGAAAAGATCATTGTTTCTATAAATCCTAGTTGCAAGCATAATCTCATAAATGTCAACTTGGCAAAAAAATTGCAAGTTCCAGCGAAACAAATTGAAAGTACACAGGTTGATGATGAGGTTGTTCAAATTTATAAGGATTTGAAACTTTCTATGGATAAGTATGTGTTTCATGGTGATTTTTATGCTTCAGATATGGATAACATGGATGTTGTTTTTGGATACCCTTGGATGGAATTAGTGGGTACTATAAATATTAATGCGCAGAAGAAATTCCTGAAGCTCTGGTATAAAAAGAAGAAAATTACATTACAGGATATTTCCATTAATAAGCAAGTAGAGTCCAAGGAGGTTGAAGCAGAAGATGTTACAGGGACTGACATATCAGATGATGAGCAGTTGATGGTCGAAAATCAAACACAAACAGAGGCTGAAGCCGAAAAGGTAACAGGTGTTGACACATCTGATGAGGGTTCAGTGGTTGAAGTCATATTGGAAAAGAAGACACCACAACAAGCACCACAGCAGGGTGAATTAAAGAAAAAGACATCGTGGGTTAAAACTTCAAAATATCATCACCCACATCACCTCGCAAGACAACCATCAAGATGGAAACCAAGTAGTCACATGACGGATAGCGAGGAGAGAAGATCCACCCACTGCACATCAACACAGAAGAGCTGCCACGGTCAACTTCCATCTCAAGCGAGCGAGGCACCAGCGAGATCGAGGGTTCACCTTTCTCTTGGATGGCTAGATGCACGTGCATGGTATCAGTGGACTACTCTTTTGAGTAGATCTTATTATTTGTGTTCTTCCCATGTTTCGGGGACGAAACATGCTTAGGGGGGCAGAATGTTATATACTTAGGGGGGATAATATGGGGTACCAAGGGAGGTACCCAAGGTAATAATGTAATAATGGGATGGGCCATAGTAATAAATAAGGTGGTTAACCCATGTCATGTAAGGGACCACAAGTAGTTAATAATAATGTAATGGGCCCGGTATTAGTTGATGGTATGAGGGAACCATGGTAATGACCCATGGTATTGTATGTATGAGGCTGTTGTGGGGGAAAATGCCTATGCAGGACGATCCTATCCACCTAAGGTGTGACAGTGCCTTAGCAACAAACAAGGACAGCTATTATGGTTTCTTCCTTTATGAAATGTGAAAGAAGAGAGATAAATAGACTTATCGGTGTCTTCCGTTTGTCCCTCGATCCGGTCTCTCTTCTCTTTGGGAGTTCACAGCTACTTGCCTTCTCACTCACCCAGCTTCAACAGGTTCATGCAAGATCACAAGAGAACAGCTACTTGCCTTCTTGCTTGTCCAGCTTCAACGGGTTCCTGCAAGATCACAAGAGAACAGCTACTTGCGACAAGAGAAGAACACTACACAAAGACAGATATTCACATTCATAACTAGTTTAGGATTAGAAATAAACCAAATACACTAATGCAATCATACATCAAAGACACATCAGTATATAGGAGAAACCAAGATAGCTTTATTGATGAATAACAAGGTTCAGGAAGAGATACAACCCAGAGGGCTCCAATCCAGCATCTCCTTCCCAGCAAATGGAATTCCTATCTTCACTCCCTTCAAAGCATTAAGCACCCAATGATTCCAATCTCAAACCAACAACAATTCTTTGCAATAACAAAATTCCAGCCTCTAACCTCATGGAGGAGAGATCCATATATAGATGTTTGGAGAGAGGATGAGTCAGCTTGAGATCTGACTAGTGTCCTCTCCCTCTGTCAGTTCTTGATTCCACTTGGAGGTTCTTGCTTCCACTTGGAGATTTGGAACCTCTTACTCATCACCAGTCGAATTCCCTGAGGCAAGTGTCATTGAGGAAGATTTTGGAAGCTTCGTGGGTTTTGACACCTCGTGGAATGAACTTGCCACATGTAAACTCTCGCTCAGCGCAGGTAGCCAGTGTTGGCTTTGACATTCAGCACAGGTAGCCAGTGTTGGCTTTGACATTCAGCGCAGACAGCTAGTGGAGCCACTGAATTGATCTTGAATTGACTTTTTTTTTAGCAGTTTCTGGTGGAGAACTTCTGTGAATTGCTGTGGTTTGTTAGCCTTGTTCCTCTAGGGGTAGGAACAACATGTTTAGGGACTTTGGATCCCTTAGATTATGGACATTTCATGCTCAATGCTGTAAGGCACAAAAATGTCTATAACAGTTGCCCCCTAAAGTATGAGGTCGTTTATCGGGTGAAATGCTTTATCAGGGGGATCCGAAGTTCATCCAATGCTGGGAGGAGACCTGTAATAAGATACAATACAATACATTATTTTTCATACTGCTTTCATGATCTAGCTGAGGCGGGCATTCCCATGCTCAGCTTTATAAATTCATTTTCCTGTACATAGAACAGATAATCGTCTGATGGTAGACTGATAATTTTGATGAAATTATCATCCTTTGAGTAGGATGATTATCTGCTGCAATGATGTACATGTCAATGTCTTTATCTTTCCTGAATATATATCGCAGCCCGGATGGATGAAACTAGATCCGGGGTCTTCAAACTCGTTCGATCTTCACTCTAAGTACAAGTCGATCCATGTGAGAAATGTTCTGAAGTCGAACATGGAAAGACATCGCTTGATTACCGGTCAATGAGGTAAACCGTTAACAAGCGCGAGAGGAATCACCTATAATGATAATGACCCTCAAGGTACTGCAGTACAATTCACGTGGTGTGAATAAAGGACTTGGTGTCGAACACCACGCAAAATCTTTCGGTCGAAGGTCATTGATGTATACCTATCGCCGGAAGTGAGAAACTTGCCATTGAGGCATGCAAGCTTCAAAGTACTGAAGGGGTTGTTCCTAGATCAACTTCTTGGATAATGAGTTGATGTCGACAAGAAGTGATCCGTCAAAGGAGGGCCTTAATGAATCCCACATCAATGACATGGAACGGAGCTAATGATTTTGATGGAGGTGAAAACGATCTGTGACATATGATTCAGGGTGGCGGTCATGAAAGGATGAAGGATAATGTACGGCAGTGGATGGGACACGGTTGACTTTTCTGAACGACTTCTCTTGAACATATGGCGACACTGATGCGATGGATCGGTAGCATTACCCCAAAATATGGATGGTATGGCGAGACCATGGATGTGACCGGTGAATGAAACAACCCAACCCGATTGTGGTACGGAGGAAAAGTGTCATGTTCAAGAGCGACTTGCTACCATCAAAGTTTTCTTTAGTTTCTCCCAATTTTTCCCCAGTCATTGCTGACTAGTACCTCTTTATTTTTGTCAAGCTTGAGGAGGATAACATATGCTTCTTCTATAACCTTCCCTTCGGGCAAGCCCATCACTATGTTTTAACGAGCCTAGCGATAGTGAAACTCGTTCTCGTCTAAAGACAAGTTTGTCGCTATTTAATGATTTTAACGAGTCTAACGACAGGGATAACTCGGTCCTTTTCATTTTTAGAGAGTCTGAAAAGATACATAAAGTTAACTCCAAAGGTCCTTTTTCATCATCTAATCCCTTAAGTCCGAAAAAGTATAAAACAATACAGAAGGGATGAGTTTTCGATAGTTTTAACGAGCCGAATAAAACAAGCGCTCGATCTTTTTGTGCAATAATCCCTCAGGCCCAAAAAGATTAAAATCTAGAGGAGGGATAGCACTTCCTGTCGCTTTAACGAGCTGGACGGCCAAAACTCGACAATATTTTCATATTTTACGAGTCAGATGAAAAGAGCTTAAAGAAGACTCGTCTTTTGAGGAACGAGTGATGAAATGGGTTAGCAGTTGATTACAGGTACAGGTTGGAATTTTCCAATCACGGCAGTGTCACAAGGATGGCTAGTGAAATCACTCTTCGTAGATGTTCCTCAAAATGGGTAAACAATCATATGGAGGTGAACGATCGGCCAATGGAAAAGTGGAGGTGACGGTGCAAACACGACCAAGGCTTTAATGGCTGATGATATTACATTCACAGTGGTTATTTACCGGGATAGTTCATTTTTTAACGAGCTTAAATGCGGGTGGAAACATTTTCTCGATCTTATGTTTATTTTTTAATGAGCATGAACTATGTGCTAAAACTGCTCAGATCTTGCGTTTATTTTTTAACGAGCATGAACTGTGTGCTAAAACTGCTCGATAAGTTTGAAACATTTACTCGATCTTATGTTTATTTTTTAACGAGCATGAACTATGTGCTAAAACTGCTCAGATCTTGCGTTTATTTTTTAACGAGCATGAACTGTGTGCTAAAACTGCTCGATAAGTTTGCATGCCCCCAGCATAATAACACAAATCGAGGTGCATGCCCCCCCAAGCTTCATTCCATTCAACTCGGTGGTTGGAATGAAGGTTTACCTTTGAGATTTAAAAAGGAGATTGTTTCATTTTTTAATGAGGTTGACACAGTAAAAGAACTATCCTCATGACTCCTTGTTTCATTTTTTAACGAGGTTGACACGAGATTAGAACCGTCCTCGGAGCCCACTGTATTTACAGTATTTCTATTAGGGCGATGATCCATGCTAACAAAATGTTTAGGAATCTTTCGAATCCATTAGATATAGAAGATTTCATATTGTAGGTTTCCACTGTGGCCACTTCCGCCAGATTACTTGCAGGCGGTAGGGCAAAAGTACCCATTAAGGCAGGGTCTTTTAGGAGACCTACTCCAATATTTTGAAGCGAATGATTGCTTCCATGGATCATTGGAATGCTTCCCGTAACTTGCGAACTGTCGGGGAGGAAAGTTTGTTGGTCGATGACTGTAATTCCTCCTTGAAAGGGAAATGCAATCTTCCTGAAGTAGGTCGACACAACTGCGGCCATGGCATATATCCAGGGCCTTCCCAGTAGGATGTTGTAATCGAGGTTTCCATCAATTACTTCAACATCAATTCCTACTGTTTTGCCCCCTAGTTCAACTTGCAAGTTATTTAAAATCCCGTATGGAGTGTATGATCGTCCATCAAATGCTTTTAATGTCGTTGACGATCTCGACAAGGGTGGTGAGCCTAAATTCTTCCAGCAACTCATCGACATAATACACGTAGATGCCCCCTCATCAATAATTGTTCGATGAAAAGTTTTGTTGAGGGCTTTCACTTGAATAAGGAAAGCTAGTTGAGCTGGTAACTGAGGGTCATATCCTTTATGATAAAAGGCCACAAGATTGGAGTCCATTGGGTCAATTTCACCTATTGCTGATAATAAAGCTTACTCTTGGGAGAGGCAAATTTGCGGTACCTCAAGCGTCGACATAGCGGACAGCGACTGGGCCAGGTCCTCTATTATATTATAATTCTGTGCTATTTTTACACGAGGATTAAATGTCGACTTGTACCCTACTCCCTTTGACGACTTTATCATTTGTTCAGGAATGGTGGGTGGCACAACTTTGGTCAAAGTTGTTGTCGAACTACTAGGTTGTTCATTAGCCTTGTTATTCGACACCTGTGGATTCCCGTAATCTTTATTCCTTGCCAAAGCATCATTTTTCTGCTTTGAGATAGACAACATAAGCACTTGGGATCGGGAAGAATTTTGATTAGCAACCAGTTTGGTACCCGGGCTTGGAAATGGATCAGTCAATACTGCTGAGGTTTTTGAACTCTTAAAGAGTTTCTTAACTTCAGCTATATGTGGACAATCTCTCGTCCAATGATCCTCATCGCATATATGACACCCCGCAGGGGGTTTCCTTTTTCTCCCTTTCTTTTTCTTCTTGCCCCCTGGTTGCTTCAGTTGTTTGCCCTTGTCGGTTGACGCGGCATTTACTTCCGAGGCAAGAAGTTCCTCATTTGCATTTTGACTGGAAATCTTACGGGCCCTTTTAGAGGTAGCCTTTGTCGATTTCGTGTCTGTCGTGCCAATCATGCCATCAATGGCATGAGAGTCATTGTTTGATTTAGGAGGAGGAGGAATTGAGAATTCCGGTCTAGGGGCGTCAGGTATTTTGTCGTAGAGCGTGCCAGACTGAGTATAGACCAAGTCCAGATATTGCGCACGAGCGATGACTTGCTCTTCCGTTACGACTCCCCCCTTTGCCACATCTTCCGTGATTGTAGGAAGTAAGGATTTGATAAACCATTCAGCTAATAGCTGATCGGGAACGTACTTTTTTACCATCCTACGACGACGTTGCCACTCATGTATATGATCAGATATGTGAGTGGCCGTTGTCTGTTTGAAGTTGGTTAGGAGTTCCGTTCCCATTTCATACCTTATCGGTAATTGAAAATGGGTTAAGAAAGTCGTGGCTAAGGTACTGAAGTTGTTGAACGAAGCTCTAGGCAATTCAATATACCATTTTGTCGCTGGACCTGTTAACGTCCTCTGAAAAAGGCGAAGCCTTATCGAATCATCGTTTAGGGTGTTTGATGAACACCATAGATGAAATGTCATCACGTGATTCGATGGATCTTCACCTGGATTTCCATTAAATTTAGGAATATCTGACGGAAGTTTATGCGGAATCGCTGGCCACCAAGGGGCATAAGCAATTGGATCATTCATCAGCTGGTTTAGATCTGGTAATTCTAGAGTTGCTACAAAGGGCAACTGTTGATTCAGGTTAGGCGAAGCATACCCAGGATAAGATGGAATCGCCTGAGCAGTGGGTCTTTGCATACCAGCATAATGCTGGCAACTTTGACAAGGTTGATGGGCATAACCACTATAATATGGTTGTCCATTACTTACAAAGACTTGTTGCTCAAGTCCTTGATATGATTGCTGGAATGGGGGTTGTTGAGTTTGAACCAGCTCTGGTTGTTGAACCATTTGCTGTTGACCAATACTGGATGATTGACCAAGGTGAGGAGTCACAGTACTTGTTTGATCCTGAGTCGCTCCAGATAAGGAGGCACTAACCTGAGGTTGTGATTGAGTCGTTGAGACAAGAAGCTGTTGTATTGCAACCTGAGAAACTTGGGGTTGACATACAACAGGTAGCGCTTGTACTTGTGACGCAATCATCATACCAGGTATAGTGGGAATATTCGACACAGGGTGGACTGGTTGCATTGAATATACAACCCTTGGTTGTTGAGGCAGTATTGGTACCCAACCGCTCGATGTAATTCCAGTTTGACCTGAACTTTGTTGTAAACTCCCATATGGTTGTTCTCCGGGAGGGAACAATGAAAAGGCATACTGCCCTCCATATGGTGGCAATCCAGTACTTAAAGGGCAGATTGGCCTTTGAAGACACATTGGATTAATTTGTTGAGTTTCAACATAAGGAATACCAGATGATAATCTGGATGAAGAAATAGGAACTAACCATGTCGTCGAAGCAGTCCCTGATGGGACTCCGGCTTGTTGTTGATAACTTGCCGAGACAGCTGGTATATCATCGAACATCGTTGGGGTAGCAGCAGGAGGCTCTGCCGCTGCTGTGTCGGATGACACAGTCCTGGATGTCGACGGTTGTTCAGACATAGCTAGTCTATCCAAAAGATTTTCTAGCGATTCTACAAGAACTTACGATGAAAAGAGACTAACTTTGAAGATCAACGAGGGAATGGTGATGATTATTCCGTTTAAAATAAATTTTAACGATGCTTTAGACACAACTTGCTTTTTCAATTTTAAAGAGTCGAGAAAAAGCTAAAGATGACTCTAGTCTCCTTCAATGTTTTAACGAGCCCGAAGTGACAAATGCTTGGCTGGACTTTTTCCGTTATAGAGTCTGAAAAAGGCCAAAAGGAACTGCTCTGGAGTTCTAGGTAGAGGGTGTGCCAAACTTTTTGCAAAACCGCAGAATACTTTTTTAAGGTACGGGCGGTCGATCTTCCTGAATGCTGTGTTCAGTGCATTGCGATCAGTAGGGTGGCTGACATGGCTTCCTAAGGATAAAAATTTTATGCCTATAGGGGTCTCCCAATATATACGCGACAGTACGTGGGAGCACAATCCGTACTGGCGCTATCGTCCCTCAGGAGGAATCACCCACCATCAACGAGATCGACAGTCACCAGGCTTTACGACGCCGGAACACGTCTCTAGCCTAGACCTCTATCTTGTGCGTTATGTTGCAAAGCGTTGTTAAGTTCATTCAATTTATTTTAGGTTGATCTTTTTAGAAGTTTGCCTTTTGAGGTTCACCACGAGATGTATGATACAATTCCTAAATGCAGTCTAAAGATGATAAGCAAGCTTTATATCTTTTCAACTTATGAAAATCCTAGCTACAAAGGGAAAAGAAAGACACCATCTTTTCTCAAAGAGCAATCAGCACACTCTAATGCACTTTTTCCTAAATCAAACATGCAAACTATCAAAATGCAAATGCACAATGTAGGTGTTTGTTTTCCACTTTCTTAGTATTGATGCCTACAAAGAAAGCTTTTTGTACAACTTTGAATTTGCTTTTAAATGACCAATACAAACAAGTTTACTTTTTCCGAAATTAGAGAGGGTAGAAGAGATTACAACACTTAACGATTTTCGAAATGAACACTTGTTTCGATACTTAAAAGAGACAAACTCAAACCAAAAGCAAAAGTAAATGTACAATCAACTGCAAACAGCCAATGAACTCTCTCCTAAGATCATAATCAACAGATCTAAATCAAGGGCTACAGGATGATTATTTCACTCATGCAAAGGAAAACTGTAAATGACGCCACAAACACATAAAAACACTCACAGTATTTTTGTACAAAAGGAGGCGGAATTTAAGCAAAGAAAAGGAGTTATCAGACTGGTACCTATGCTGGTTACAGGCTGCAAAAATCAGAGATCAAAACAAGGCAAAACAGAGCAGAGAACCCCAGCTGCACAAGGCCTAACTAGTTCAGCGCAACCTCAACACAGGGTTTTTGACATTCAGCGTAGGTAGCCTTCACAGGACCTGCGTTGAAATGCAGAACCTCTTCACAGGGGTCACACTCAAGGAAAAACGAGAGTTTCTCACTGGGTTCTGGGTCACAGATTGCTATTTAATTCACTGTTTTAGGCCAAATAAAAGCAACAAGCAAGGTGTAATCAAAGGGATGCTTTGAGGGGCTACTAAGATATATCACAAGGATCATCAAATCATTTGTGAGTCCATTGTTCAGATCATAGACAAGTCCAGTGATTGGATCAAGGCAGCAACTGTCTACTTTGCATCCGGGAATAGCAGATGCAGTTCGATTGTTGCTGTCAAGTCTATGAAACAAACAATGATAGAAACACAAATAAAATGACTAAACAGATCTCCCCAGCGGAGTTGCCAATTTGTTGTGGGGAAAAATGCCTATGCAGGATGATCCTATCCACCAAAGGTGTGACAGTTCCTTAGCAACAAACAAGGACAGCTATTCTGGTTTCTTCCTTTATGAAATGTGAAAGAAGAGAGATAAATAGACTTACCGGTGTCTTCCGTTTTTCCCTCGATCCGGTCTCTCTTCTCTTTGGGAGTTCACAGCTACTTGCCTTCTCGCTCACCCAGCTTCAACAGGTTCATGCAAGATCACAAGAGAACAGCTACTTGCCTTCTTGCTTGTCCAGCTTCAACGGGTTCCTGCAAGATCACAAGAGAACAACTACTTGCGACAAGAGAAGAACACTACACAAAGACAAATATTCACATTCATAACTAGTTTAGGATTAGAAATAAACCAAATACACTAATGTAATCATACATCAAAGACACATCAGTATATAGGAGAAACCAAGATAGCTTTATTGATGAATAACAAGGTTCAGGAAGAGATACAACCCAGAGGGCTCCAATCCAACATCTCCTTCCCAACAAATGGAATTCCTATCTTCACCCCCTTCAAAGCATTAAGCACCCAATGATTCCAATCTCAAACCAACAACAATTCTTTGCAATAACAAAATTCCAGCCTCTAACCTCATGGAGGAGAGATCCATATATAGATGTTTGGAGAGAGGATGAGTCAGCTTGAGATCTGACTAGTGTCCTCTCCCTCTGTCAGTTCTTGATTCCACTTTGAGGTTATTGCTTCCACTTGGAGATTTGGAACCTCTTACTCATCACCAGTCGAATTCCCTGAGGCAAGTGTCATTGAGGAAGATTTTGGAAGCTTCCTGGGTTTTGAAACCTCGTGGAATGAACTTGCCACATGTCAACTCTCGCTCAACGCAGGTAGCCAGTGTTGGCTTTGACATTCAGCGCAGGTAGCCAGTGTTGGTTTTGACATTCAGCGCAGACAGCTAGTGGAGCCACTGAATTGATCTTGAATTGACTTGTTTTTGAGCAGTTTCTGGTGGAGAACTTCTGTGAATTGTTGTGGTTTGTTAGCCTTGTTCCTCTAGGGGTAGGAACAACATGTTTAGGGACTTTGGATCCCTTAGATTATGGAAATTTCATGCTCAATGCTGTAAGGCACAAAAATGTCTATAACAGAGGCCTATATAGAGGCTAGAGACTCCACATGGGAGATAGTCAAGGATTATTGTATGAACATGCATATGGCTTGTGGAGTGTTCTCCTTCCTTAAGGAGTGAATGTATGGTGTTGCCCTACCTTAAGGGTTTGATCAATAAAGTGAATCATTTCTATCTATATTCAGATCTTGTTATTTCTTGGGTTTATTTTCATTGTCTTATATCTTCATATCAGATCTACAACAAAAGCTCGATCACTCAGTCGAATGGGGGAACTAGAGAACTGCGGGTAGAAAACGAAAAAGCACTAAAAGTACAAAGGCGAGACCCACGCTTTGGAAACCAGTCGTTTTGATCGAGGTGCCCTTAAAGGGTAAGAGGTTTTTGATGAGAGCGAAGTGATTCCATACATCAATCGATGTGTGGCAAGCGGAGGTGAGAGAAAACCACCGTTGATCACGTGCTATCGGTCGAGCAAGTCAACCGCGTGAAATATGCGTATGGCATCAGATCTAGAGGGCCCAGATCGAATGGCTGAGACCGCGCCTGATGGAGGAAGCAGAATCGACGAAGGAATGAGCTGCATTTTAGAAGGGATTTGGAATCCGTTTGACCGCCATGGTGGAGAAAGACTTCATCCAAGACCTAACTGAAGAAATGAACCGACAAAGTAGGCTGGCGCCGTTCAGAGGAGGACAAGAGGCCACTCCTTGAGCGCTAATGATGACACCGAATATGGAACTCCAAGCGCAGTTGTAGAAGGTGAATCGACAGAGGCAGAAGAGGAACTGAACAGGCGTAGGGGACGGATGGCTAAAATCCATGAACATAGATAGTTGAATCAGTCGAGTTGGACAATTAGTCGAAGTTGAGAGATGAAGACAGAAAGACTAGAATCCCAAGAGGAGGACGGAACACAGAGAACAGTGAAGCAAAAGCCAAAAGAGACAGAGGGTTGAGCTAACCAGAGGTAGCATCGAGCACTAGGGAGCTTGAAGATTCGAGCCATCCCATAGAGGATCTATCTGGGCTGAGCACTATTATAGACATATTTCGGCACTGCAACCCCAGTCACATATGTCCATAAACCAAGGGCTTCCAAACCCCTAAAGGTGTTGTTTCATATCCCAAAGGAACAGGGTTAGCTGATTACATCATTTCCCAGAAGTTCTCCCTGAAAGACTGCTCAGAACTGGTCAAAACTGGACTATACAGACTGCTCCATCCATAGGGTGGGATGCATCTCACCTATTACACACGGGGGTTGTGATGCATATTTAAAAGCCCTTCTGAAGGGTGTGATGAGCGAGAGCAGAAAATTGTCAAAAGCAGTTTGCTAGGTGGAAACTCAAAGAATCTTCTAGAAACTACTCATACGAAACTTGCATCTCTAAATTCGCCCAGGGATGAGTAATAGATCATGAAATTTCCAAGTAGAACCAAGAACTATCAGTGAAATGACGCTAATCAAAATCCTAGAAGCTGACTCACTCTCCTGCAAACATCTATATATGGATCCCTCATCCTAGAGATCCAGAGGCTGGAATTTTGTAATTTGCAAGGAAGTGCTGTTGGTTTCTCTTTGAAGACATTGTTGGGTGATCTTGCTTTGTATGAGGTGAAGAGGGCTTTCATGCTAGGAGGATGATGCTAGATCAAACATCTTGGTTGTAATCGTCTCTCCTACTACTTCTATCAATAAACCTATTTGAGTTTTCCTCTATATGCTTGTATATCTCTGAATCTTGTATTTGTATATGCATTTATATTGTTAATGTACATGTGATTGCACACTGTTTATGGTTATAGATCTCTATGCTTTGATGGTATTTTGCTACTTTGACTCTACAGGTGTTCTTTGAAGTGGGACACATGAGAAAGGAGTGGCGAAAGCTCTATCAAAGGAGAGAGGAAATGGGTAAGGAGACTAGCGAAAGACTAAGGTTGGCACTCTCTGCTTCTCTCTCATCTATCTCTCATAAAGGAAGACATAAGTAACTTTAGTTTGTTTGTTTCTAAGATAGCTACCCATCTTAGTGGGACTAGCAGCTCTGAATGGACACTAGTTTTCCCGATAACAAAATGGTGACTCTACTGGGGAATGAATAGTTTGTTTGTTTTGTTACTGTTGTTTGCTTTATAAACCACAGATAGAGCCTGAAGTTAAGCCAGCTAGCCCTCGAACTGCTTTTGCTATGCAACTGCAAAGTAGATCAATGGTGCTTCAGTCAATCTCTGGGTTGGTTTATGAACTGAACATCTAGCTTGAAAACATCCTAAGTGCCCCGTTGGTAGCTCAAATAACCTCATTAGATCAGCCCCTATACATTGTTTTTACTTACAATCATTAGCTCAACCTAAATCCCTGAACTTAGATGCAAACTATGAGTGAAAACCAAGCTCAGTCTCATCCCTAGACCATCGCACTATCTCTTATTGACAACCTAGATGCATCACACCTCTCGTGTGTTGCAGGTTAGATGCATCCCTATTTCCCTGTGTTACAGGTGCGATGATTGACTAAGACTGTTTCTGCCTCTAGATTTTGGTTTTTTATTCATTGTCTTCACCTTTATTCAATAGTTTTTCTATCTATGATTAGTACATCACTGTTGAAACCTTCTTCCTTTGCATTATTCAGCTTCCACTGATAAGGAATTGTGAATTTTTTTAATGTATTTTTCATCATTTACAATTCTCCTTTGCAAATAGTAGCTTAATCGAACAGTAGTCTTTTGATTTGAAAGTGTCGCAAGTGTCATTTTCAGTTAAGAAAAAGAGTGTCGTAAAGCATTCCTCTTTTAGATAGTCGATTACACTTTTGCCATTATATTTGATTTAAACTAATAGTATTTCAAGTGACAAAATCAATTTTAAGTTCGAAATCGTAAAGTGTCGTCTTAGCCTTCCTTTCATTTTTGAAGAGAAAAATGTTAGTACTGTCACTTTGAAAGAAGATAGTTCAGATCTATACTTAGTTTTCTTTTGTCATTCTCACATTAAGGAAACTGAAAAACAATATATGCATGTGCATTTGCATTTAGACTGCATGCTGAAATTGATTTAGGAAAAGTGCATCTAGTGTGTGCTCTCTGCTCTATGTTGAACGAATTTCATTTCTGTTTCCTTAGTAGCTAGGATTTTCATTGCAAAAAGAAAGTAAACGACTGTTTATCATCTTAGATTGCACATTTAGCAATTGTATATCTACATCACATGGTGAACCTTAAAGGAAAACTTATTAAGAAAGATCAACTATAAAATAAACCTCAATGAACATAAAAACGCTTTGGAACCTAACGCACAACATTTGGAAGTCTAGGCTAGAGACGTATTCCGACGTTGTAAAACCTGGTAACTAAGGCTTTCTTCGTAGGTTAGGTGATTCCTTCTCTTTGAGACGACAAGTGCCAGTACAGACTTGTGCTCCCACGTACCGTCAAGTATATATTGGGAGACCACAATAGGCTACATCCTTTATCCTTAGGAAGTCATGTCTACTGCCCTATCGATCGCAATACACTGAACACAGCATTCGGGAAGATTGACTGCCATACCGTAAAAAGTATTCTGCAGTTTTGCGATTGGTTTGGTAATCCCTCTGTCTAGATTTCTAGAGTAGTCACTTTCGTTCCTTTTCAGACTCCTTAAAATAAAAGGTCCATCTGAGCACTTGTCACTTTAGGCTCATTAAAAATAGAAGGCGACTAGATTCATCTTTATCTTTTTCTCGACTCTCAAAAATTGAAAAAGCAAGTTGTGTCAAAGCGTCATAAAATTTATTTTAATCGGAATAACGTCACTATTCCCTCATTGGTCTTAGGTTGAGAAAATGGAGTCTACTAATCAAGGATTTCCCCTTGGGGGAAATCCTAGTCCCTTCCCCTCTTGGGGTGATGTTGGTGCTCCACACATGGCTACATTGTCCCTCCCAGGACTCACAATTGGCCTGCCAGTATGGCTTTTCTCGACCTCTGTCGTTCAAAACACTGCAATTCCTTAGCAATCAAATCAGCAACCATATGATCCTGAAGTCGCTCCCCCACCTTCTACTTCATTTGTTTCTCCCTCTCGTTCTTCCTCTTCGCTTGGTGAAACTAGTAACACTAAAAACCAAGTAACTGAGAAGAAGAAGAAAGGGAAGAAGAAGAAGAAGAAGCCAACGGAAAAAGGGGCACCATTCATTGTCTGGAGAAAATCCACACACTGTACCATCCAAACCTAAATTCCCATGTGTCATTTACAAGGGAGACCACTATCATCGAGATTGTCCCTGCATCCCATCGATCCTGAGGGACTGGTCTCCTCGCTTGCACAATATGGTGTCTTCAACCTCTGACGATCATGTTGAGAGCATGCCATTAACTAGTGAAAATGAAGAAAATGGAAAGAAGGGAAGATCTAAATTTCCTTGTAGACTGTGTGAAGGCGATCATGTCCTCCACCATTGTCCTTTCCTAGATGAAGCTAAAAGAGTCTTGGATAATTGTCTTGCTTCACCACAACAACTTCCTCCTAGATACAAGAAGCTCTTTTTGAGTCCATCGCTAGTTGAAAAAATCTGACTGACACACCTTTGTTGTCGGTCGAAGCACCTATCATTGAAGATAAACCCTCTAAGTCCACACTGGACCAAAGTCAACAGGTTGAGATGGCAGTCAACCCAATCTTGTCTTCAAAAGGTCCACCTTCAAATGACACTGTCACCAAAGAGAATGAGAACGACATCGTTCAAATTCTTTTCGTTAACATAGAATCTGATGAACATGGGGGCAATCTACCCATTCCTTTACCCTAGGAAGGAAGTTCATCAGAGATTTACCCAGCCATTTATTCGGTCCCTCCTCCAAGCAATCTAGTCATTTCCTTTGATTGGAATATATTAGGGAGACCCCGCTTATTGTTATAGACATTTTTGTGCCTTACAGCATTGAGCATGAAATGTCCATAATCCAAGGGATCCAAAGTCCCTAAATAAGTTGTTCCTACCCCTAAAGGAACAATGTCAACCAAAGACAGCTTCTCCCAGAAGTTCTCCACCAAAAAACACTCAGAAACAGTCAATTCAGGATCAATTCAGAGGCTCCACTAGCTGTCTGCGCTGAAATGCAGAGATTACACTGGCTAGGTGCACTGCAATGCAGGTAGAAGCACTACCAGGGTGCGCTGAGCAGGAAATGACAAATGGCAAGTTCATTCAACGAGGTGGAAAGACCCTGGAAGCTTCCAGAATCTTCCTCAATGAATTCGACTAGTGATGAGTAAGAGGTTCTCAACCTCCAAGTGGAAGCAAGAACTGACAGAGAGAAGCCACAAGTCAAAACATGAGCTGACTCATCCTCTCTGCTCACATCTATATATGGATCTCTCACCCAGAGGTTCAGGAGGCTGGAATTTGGTATTTTGCAGAGAATTGTTGTTGGTTTGAGATTGAGATTAGTACATTGGGTGATTTATGCTTTGTTGGAGGAGAGGAAGGGATTCTTTTGCTGGGAGGTAGATGCTGGATCGGGACTCATTTGGTTGTATCTCCTCTTGAACCTTGTTATCATATCAATAAAGCTACTTGAGTTTCTCCTATATGCTTGTATTTCAATGATGTTTTGTTATATTTGCATATTTAGTTTATATCTGATCCTAAACTAGTTATGAATGTGAATCTATGTCTTTTGTGTAGTTTTTCTCTCTTGTGATCTTGTAGGAACTGGGTGAAGTTGGACCAGTGAAAGAGCAGGCAGCGAGAAGCGAACGAAAGAGAGAGTGATTGGATCGACAAACTAGCGGAAGACATCGGTTAGTTACATCCTTCTTTCTCTATTTTCATTTCATAAAGAAGAATACTCAGATAGCTTTCCTTGTTTTTTGCTAAGGCACTATCACCTCTTAGAGTGGGATAGGGGCATTCCGAATTGGATCCTTTTCCCAACAACAAATTGGAGACTCCGCTGGGGAGAGTACCTTGTTAGTTTATTTGTGTTTCTATTGCTATTCATTTCATAAACTCAAGAGTGTCGAATCGAACTGCATTTGCTATTTACAAATGCAAAGTAGAGATCAGCTACTCTAGTCCACTCGCTGCGCCTGTTTATGATCTGAACAGTTGATCCACAAGTGCTCTAACAGCCCTTTGTGATAGATCTTAGTCCTCCTATAAATCATCCTCCTAATTGTACCTAATTGATAGCTTTTATCTGGCCAAAAACTATAGATCAAACTGCAAACCGTAACCCAGAACCCAGAAACAACTCTCGTTTCTGCTTCAGCGTAGACTCTGTGAAGAGGTTCTGCATTTCAACGCAGGTCCCGTGAAGGCTACCTGCACTGAATGTCAAATCCTCTGTGTTGGGAGTGCGCTGATCAGTCTTTGCCTTGTGCAGCTGTGGTTCCCTGCTTCCTTTTGCTCAGTTTCATCTCTGTTTTTTGCAGCCTGTTATCAGTCAGTGTACCTATCTGAAACCCCTTTTCTTTGCCTCAATTCCGCCTCAGTTGTATAAAGAAACTGTATTTTTTCTTTGTGTATTTGTTACATCATTTGCAGTTTCCCATTACAAAAGTAAACTAGTCATACTGTCGCCCTTAGATCTAGACCTGTCATAAGCGTCGTTTTGATCTTAGGAGTGAGTTTGTTTGCTGTTCACAGTTGATTTAGCTTTTACTTTTGTCTTTTGGTTTGAATTTATGCATTTCGAGTGTCGAAACAAGTAAATCATAAAGTGTCGTAATCGTCTTTTTGATTTCGAAAAAGGAACTTGTTTGTGTTTTCACTTGAAATCGAATTCAAATATATATAACAGCTTTCTTTTTAGGCATCAATATTAAGAAAGTGAAAACAAATACATGCATATGTGCATTTGCATTTTGACAGTTTGTATGTTGATTTAGGGAAAAGTGCATTACTGTGTGCTCTATGCTCTTTGAGAAAAGATGGTGTCTTTCTTTTCCCCTTGTAGCTAGGATTTTCATTGTTGAAAAGATATAAAAGCTTGCTTATCATCTTTAGACTGCATTTAGGAATTGTATCATACATCTCATGGTGATCCAAAAAGGCAAACTTCTAAGAAAGATCAACCTAAAATGAATTGAATGAACTTAACAACACTTTGTAACTTAACGCACAACATAGAGGTCTAGGCTAGAGACGTGTTCCGGCGTCGTAAAACCTGGTGACTGTCGATCTTGCTGATGGTTGGGTGATTCCTCCTGAGAGACGATAGCGCCAGTACGGATTGTGCTCCCACGTACCGTCGAGTATATATTGGGAGACCCCTATAGGCATAAAACCTTTATCCTTAGGAAACCGTGTCGGCCGCCCTACTGATCGCAATGCACTGAACACAGCATTCGGGAAGATTGACCGCCCGTACCCTAAAAAGTATTCTGCGGTTTTGTGAAAAGTTTGGCACACCCTCTACCTAGAACTCCAGAGCAGTTCCTTTTGGCCTTTTTCAAACTCTATAACAGAAAAAGTCCATCCGAGCATTTGTCACTTCGGGCTCGTTAAAATATCGAAGGGGACTAGAGTCATCTTTAGCTTTTTCTCGACTCTTTAAAATTGAAAAAGCAAGTTGTGTCTAAAGCGTCGTTAAAATTTATTTTAAACGGAACAATCACCCCTTTTTCCTACATTGATCTTTAGGTTGAGAAAATGGAGCCCACCAACCAAGGAATTCCCCTTGGTGGAAATACTAGTCCCTTCTCCTCTTGGGGACATGTTGGTGCGCCCCATATGGCCACATTGTCGCTTCCAGGACTGACAATTGGCTTGCCGGTCTGGCTCTTCTCAACCAATGTCGTTCAAAACACCACTATTCCTGAACAGTCAAATCAACAGTTAGACCAGTCCAGAGTTGCCCACCAGCCTTCTACTTCCTCTAATTCTTCCTCTCCTCCTTCCTCTTCGCTTGACGGAACTGGTAAAACAAAAAACCAAGTTCCTAAGGAGAAGAAAGAAAAGAAGAAGAAAGAGAAGAAGAAGAAGGAGCCAAAAGCGACTAGGGGCAAACAAGTGTCGTCTGACAAAAATCCACACACAGCATTGACTAGGCCTAAATTGTCATGCGTCATATGCAAGGGAGACCACTTCCACACAGATTGTCCCTGCATCCCTCGGATACTAAGGGACTGGTCTCCCCGTTTGCACAATCCGGTGGCATCAACCTCTGATAGCCATGTTGAATGCATACCGTCAACTAGCGAAAGTGAAGTCCTTGGACAAAAAGGGAGAGCTAGATCTCCCTGTAGACTGTGTGAAGGCAACCACGCCATCCACCGTTGTCCCTTCTTAGACGAAGTGAAAAGAGTTTTGGATGATCGTCTGGTTTCACCGTTACGACTTCCTCCTGGATATAAAAAACTCTTGCCGAGTCCTTCGTTAGTTGAAAATCCAGCTGGCCCGCTCAAGTGGTCAGCTGAAGCGCCGGTCATTGAAGATGAACCAGCTGAATCCATACCCGACGAAAGTCAAAAGGTCGAGGCGGCAGTTGACCCGGTCTTGCCTTCAGAGGTTTTGTCTTCGAATGATACAGTCACTGAGGAGAATAAAGATGACACCATCCAGATTCTCTTCATCAGCACAGACTCTGACGAACATAGGGGCAATTCCCCCATTCCTTTATCGCAGGAAGGAAGTTCGTCAGAGCGATACCCGGCCGTCTACTCAGTCCCACCACCAAGCAACCTAGTTGTCTCCTTCGACTGGAACCAACTAGGCAGACCCCGTTTACCAGCAAGCATACCATTCAGAATTATCGTCCAAATATACAGAATGCTCATGGCTGGCACCATCATTAATGAGGGGGCATCTGTGAGTATCCTTTCCTCTACTGCTTGGAAAGCGCTTGGTTCGCCAGCGCTTTTGCCTGAAATGAGAAATCTGACAGGCTTTGATAAAGGAACCAGTCGACCTTTAGGGATCCTCCCCAATGTGCCCATAACATTGAGAGGGAAGACCGTTCAGATGAACGTGATGGTCGTTCAAGGACCCTTGGATTATAACCTACTCCTTGGACGAGACTATATATATTGCATGGGAGCCATCGTCTCGTCACTCTTTAGAGTAATGTGTTTTCCGCACGAAGGAAGAGTGGTCAAGCTCGTGGACCAGCTTTCATTTCCCAGATCACGCATTGCAAATAGTCATATACCATCCCTAAATGGTCTCTTCACGCAAGAAATGTCTCAACCCACGGTCCGTCCTCCCAATGAGCGCGAGTAATTCGGAGGGATATGACTGGAACCCAAGGGGCATGCGACCTAGTCTGCTTCGGCAGGAAAACTTCGGGTATAGGGTAGGTTTCCGCGAGAGAATATGACTAGTCTGTACCCCGCCCATGCCGGAAGAGGGTTATTCTAGAATAATATTCTCTTGTCAAAGTTATGTGAGTTGACAGAACTGAGTCAATCACCTTTGTCTATCTCAGTAGACATTGCCGAAGAAGTGTTTTGTTTGAAAGATTAATAGAACAATCTTTGGGTGACCTGTAAGAGGTAGGCCTCTCTCGCTGAAACAAATGTTTTATTGGACTAAAGTAGGGGTAACCTTGAAACTCTATTTTATACCTGGGGGCATGCAACCCTTTTGGAGTGCAAGCAAGGGGCGGCTATTAATTTTTAAAATTTTTAGGTCCTCCCTTTAAACCTGTAGGTCTAACCCTTTAAACTCGTAGGATTAGTCGTTTCCGAACTCGCATAACGAAAGGATGCGGGGCATAGCTTTGGTAAGGCGCAAGCTACATAAAAAATGGCATCTTACATGAGACATTCTTATCATATGACTGGATAATCGAGCAGTTTTGGCACAAAGTTCATGCTCATTAAAAAATAAACGCAAGATCCGAGCAGTTTTAGCGCATAGTTCATGCCCGTTAAAAAATAAACATAAGATCGAGCAAATGTTTCAATCTGCGTTTAAGCTCGTTAAAAAATGAACTTCCGGTAAATAACCACTGCGAATGTAAATTTATCAGCCATTAAAGCCTTGGTCGTGTTTGCACCGTCACCTCCACTTTTCCATTGGCCGATCATTCACCTCCATTTGATTGTTTACCCATTTTGAGGAACAGCTGCAAAGAGTGATTTCACTTAGCCATCCTTGTGACACTGCCGTGATTGGAAAATTCCAAACCTTACCTGGAATCAGCTGCTAATCCGTTTTATCACTCGTTCCTCAAAAGATGAGTCTTCTTTAAGCTCTTTTCATCTGACTCGTAAAATATGAAAAGATTGCCGAGTTTTTGCCTTCCAGCTTGTTAAAGTGACCGGAAGTTCTATCCCTCCTCTAGATTTTAATCTTTTTGGACCTGAGGGATTATTGCACAAAAAGATCGAGCGCTTGTTTTGTTCGGCTCATTAAAACTATCGAAACCTCATCCCTTCTGTATTGTTTTATACTTTTTCGGACTTAAGGGATTAGATGACGAAAAAGGACCTTTGGAGTTATCTTTACGTACCTTTTTAGACTCTCTAAAAATGAAAAGGGACTGAGTTATCTTTGTCGTTAAACTCGTTAAAAAACATTAATAGCGAGAAAATTGTCTTTAGACGAGAACGAGTTTCACTATCGCTAGGCTCGTTAAAACATAGCGATGGGTTTGCCCGAAGGGAAAATTATAGAACAAGCATATGTTATCCTCCTCAAGCTTGACAAAAATAAAGAGGTACTGGTCAGAAATGACTGGGGAAAAATTGGGAAGAAACTCAAAGAACTTTTATTGGTAGCAAGTCTCTCTTGAACATGACACTTCCACTCCGTGCCTGAGTCAGGTTGGGTTGTTTCATTCACCAGTCACATCACCATGGTCTCGCCAATACCATCCATCTTTGGGGTAAATGCTACCAATCCATCACACAAGTGTCGCCGATATGTTCAAGAGAAGTCATCCAGAGAAGTCAACCGTGTCCCATCCACTACCATACATTATCCTTCATCCTTTCATGACCGCCACCCTGAACCATATATCATCAGATCATTTTCACCTCCATCAAAATAATTTGCTCCGTTCTGTGTCACTGATGTGGGATACATTAAGGCCCTCCTTTGACGGATCGCTTCTTGTCGACATCAGCTCATTTTCCAAGAAGTTGATCTAGGAACACACCACCTTAGTACTTTGAAGCTTGCATGCCTCAATGGCAAGTTTCTCACTTCCGGCGACAGGTATACATCAATGACCTTCGACCGAAAGATTTTGCGTGGTGTTCGATGCCAAGTCCTTCATTCACACCACGTGAATTGTACTGTAGTACCTTGAGGGTCATTATCATTATCGGTGATTCCTCTCGCGCTTTTTAACAGTTTACATCATTGACTGGTAATCAAGCGATGTCTTTCCATGTTCGACTTCAGAACATTTCTCACGTGGATCGACTTGTACTTAGAGTGAAGATCGGACGAGATTGAAGACCCCGGATCTAGTTTCATCCATCCGGGTTGCGATATATATTCAGGAAAAATAAAGACATTGACATGTACAGCATTGCAGCAGATAATCATCCTGCCAAAAGGATGATGATTCCATCAAAATCATCAGTCTACCATCAGACGATTGTCTGTTCTATGTACAGAAAAATGAATTTATAAAGCTGAGCATGGGAATGCCCGCCTCAGCTATATCATGAAAGCATTATGAAAAATAATGTATTGCATTGTATCTTATTACAGGTCTCCTCCCAGCATTGGAAGAACTTCGGATCCTCCTAATAAAGCATTTCACCCGATAAACGGCCTCATATTTTAGGGGGCAACTGTTATAGATATTTTTGTGCCTTACAGTATTGAGCATGAAATGTCCATAATCCAAGGTATCCAAAGTCCCTAAATAAGTTGTTCCTACCGCTAAAGGAACAAGGTCAACCAAAGACAGCTTCTCCCAGAAGTTCTCCACCAAAAAACACTCAGAAACAGTCAATTTAGGATCAATTCAGAGGCTCCACTAGCTTTCTGCGCTGAAATGCAGAGGTTACACTGGCTAGGTGCACTGCAATGCAGGTAGAAGCACTACCAGGGTGCGCTGAGAGGGAAATGACAAATGGCAAGTTCATTCAGCGAGGTGGAAAGACCATGGAAGCTTCCAGAATCTTCCTCAATGACACTTGCCTCAATGAATTCGACTAGTGATGAGTAAGAGGTTCTCAACCTCCAAGTGGAAGCAAGAACTGACAGAGAGAAGCCACAAGTCAAAACATGAGCTGACTCATCCTCTCTGCTCACATCTATATATGGATCTCTCACCCAGAGGTTCAGGAGGCTGGAATTTGGTATTTTGCAGAGAATTGTTGTTGGTTTGAGATTGAGATTAGTACATTGGATGATTTATGCTTTGTTGGAGGAGAGGAAGGGATTCTTTTGCTGGGAGGTAGATGCTGGATCGGCACTCATTTGGTTGTATCTCCTCTTGGACCTTGTTATCATATCAATAAAGCTACTTGAGTTTCTCCTATATGCTTGTATTTCAATGATGTTTTGTTATATTTGCATATTTAGTTTATATCTGATCCTAAACTAGTTATGAATGTGAATCTATGTCTTTTGTGTAGTTTTTCTCTCTTGTGATCTTGTAGGAACTGGGTGAAGCTGACCAGTGAAAGAGCAGGCAGCGAGAAGCGAACGAAAGAGAGAGTGATTGGATCGAAAAACTAGCGAAAGACATCGGTTAGTTACATCCTTCTTTCTCTATTTGCATTTCATAAAGAAGAATACTCAGATAGCTTTCCTTGTTTGTTGCTAAGGCACTATCACCTCTTAGAGTGGGATAGGGGCATTCCGAATTGGATACTTTTCCCAACAACACTTACCATCTAATGTACCATTCTGAATCATAGTACAAGATTACAGAATGATCATGGTCGGTACTATCATAGATGAAGGGGCTTCTGTGAGTATCCTTTCCACAACTACTTGGAAAGTGCTTGGTTTGCCATCTCTTCTGCCTGAGATTCGAAATCTGACAAGCTTCCACAAAGGAACCAGTCGACCATTGGGGATCCTTCCAAATTTGCCTATAACTTTGAGAAGGAAAATCATTCATCTAAACGTGATGGTAGTCCAAGGGCCTCTAGATTACAATCTACTCCTTGGGCGTGACTACATTTATAGCATGGGAGCTATTGTTTCCTCACTTTTTCGAGTGATGTGTTTTCCACATGAAGGCAGAGTGTTATAAAACTAGCTCAAGAAAAGATAGAAAAGATAGATCAACGCCTTAGAATTTAGCTTCTTCGAGGGGGAAACCTCCTTTACATTACATAAATGAACAATTCTTCAATGATTCAAATGACAAAACCTCCTCTCTATATATAGGAGTCTAAGGAGTCACAATATAACCTAGCCGACCTAACAATAATAATATAAAGCCACAAAAATAACAATATAGGGATTCTATGGGGCACAGTAATAAAAATATGGGGATAATAGGTGCACAACAATATTAATAAGAGATGCAACTACAATAGTAATGGGGTAATCACTAGTATTATAGGGACCCAACATGCCCCTCTCCTTCAAACAAGTGTTGTTCTCAATGCTTGAGTAGTTCTGGATGCTTCTGTATAAAATTCTCATCCTCCCATGTGGAATCTTTAGCGGATAAGTTCTTCCACTTGATAAGATACTCTGAAATTGATCGATTTCATAGCTGTCAAGTTCTTGTTTCTGTGACTACTTCTGGTTCCAATATAATTTTTCCTTCCTCGTCAAGTTTTGGCAATATTGTTTGAACTGGGAGCTTGTTGCCTATAACCTTCTTTAAACATGAAACATGGAAAATTGGGTGCAATCGAGAAGCTGCAGGAAGCTCCAATTTGTAAGCCATAGTACCAATCGTTTGCAACACATTGTATGGACCATAATACTTTGGTGATAATTTATTATCCTTCTTAGCTTGCATGGGGGGCATTTTCTTATATGGTTGTAGTCGTAGGAATACCCAATCACCTACATCAAAACTTCTTTCGCTGCAATGTTCATCTGCCTGTCGTTTCATTCTATTCTGTCACAAAACGTGGTTATCCTTTAGGAGTTGGAGGACTTGTTGTTGATGTTCGATGTGATGTTCCACTACTTGAACCTTAGAATTTTCTCTTAAATATGATGTGATGGATGGTGGCTGATATCCATAAAGTGCCATAAATGGGGTCATTTTTGTTGCTGTATGGAAGGAAGTGTTATACCACCATTCAGCTAGAGGCAACCATTTGACCCATTGTGTCTATTTATCAGATACAAAGCAACAAAGATATCCTTCCAAACATTTGTTTACTATCTCAGTTTTCCCATCAGATTGAGGATGATAAGATGAGTTATGAGGTAACTGAGTACCAAGACAAGAAAATAATTTTGTCCAAAAATTTCTAATGAAAATGGGATCTTTTTGACTTACAATAATCTTTGGGTTTCCATGTAGCTTTTGAATTGTTTCCATAAATGCAGTAGAAACTGTATTGGCTTTAAATGGATGTGATAATGCACAAAAGTGTGCATACTTGGTAAGTATATCAACTACCACCATGATGACACTCTTTCCCTCAAACTTGGGTAAACTTGTGATAAAATCCAATGAAACCTCCTCCCAACGTTGGCTTGGAATGGATAAAGGTTGTAATAGACCTAGTGTCTTAATTGTTTCAACTTTATTTTGTTGGAAAACCAAACATTCCACCATAAATTTTTGAATATCCGATTTAAGGCCATCCCAAAAAAATTCGTTCTTAAACCTGTGGTAAGTTTTTAAAAATCTTGAGTGCCCTCCTAAGGGAGAAGTGTGCAATTCCATAAGAACCTTTTGTTTTAGTTGGGAATTCTTACAGAGATATAAGCGATCTCTGTACCATAAAGAATCATTTTTCCAGCTAAATGTATCAGATGTACTGGAATCTTGTTGTAACTTTCGAATAAGTGCCCACACTTCTTCGTCATTCTTCCATTCCTCCCTTGATTCGTTTATCCAATCTGGTTGGATAATAGAAATGGCACACAACAATGCTTCCACATCCTCATCCTTTCTCGAGAGTGCATCTGCCACCACATTTTGCTTCCCTTTTTTGTAGATGATTTCAAAGTCATAACCCAACATCTTTGTGACCCACTTTTGTTGCTCTTCAGAGGATAATATTTGTTCTTAAAAGTATTTAAGGCTATCATGATCTGTTTTTACCTTGAAGTGTCTTCCAATTAGGTAGGGTTGCCATTTCTTAAGTGCATGGAGTATTGCCAACATTTCCTTCTCATAAATAGCTTTGTGTAAAAACATTCCCTTGATTGGATGACTTTCAAAAGCAATGGGTCTTTCATCTTTCATTAAAACAGCACCAATTCCATTTCCTGAAGCATCACATTCCACAATAAAGGTTTTTGTGAAGTCCAGTGTAGCTAAGACTGGTGCTTGGCACATTGCCTCTTTAAGATGTTCGAAGGCCTTTGTTGCTTCTGGAGTCCATGAAAATGCATGTTTCTTCAATAATGTTGTTATAGGTGCTGCTATTCTCCCATAATTCTTAACAAACTTGCGATAATACCCTGTCAACTAGAGAAATCCTCGTATATGCTTTATGGATGTGGGGATTTTCCATTCCTTAATGGCTTTAATTTTTCTAGGGTCTACCTTAACTCCTTCATGAGATACAATATGACCCAGATATTCCACCTCTTGTACTCCAAAGAAACATTTGGATCTTTTTGCATATAATTGTTTCTCCTCCAATAGTTGTAGCACCCTGTCAACATGTTCAACATGATCCTTCCAAGACTTGCTGTAGATTAGTATATCATCAAAAAATACTAACAGAAATTTTCTAAGGAATGGTTTGAAAATGGAATTCATTAAACCTTGAAATGTTGAAGGTGCATTGGTAAGGCCAAAATGCATGACCAAAGATTCATAATGACCCTCATGAGTTCTAAATGTTGCTTTCAAAATGTCTTCAGTCTTCATTCTGATTTGATGATATCTTGAACGAAGATCCAACTTGGTGAAGTAAATTGATCCATGCAATTGATCGAGTAATTCATCAATGACGGGAATGGGAAACTTATCTTTAGTAGTGAGCTTGTTGAGCTCCCTATAATCTGGACACATGCACCATGATCCATCCTTCTTGTGCACTAATACTACTGGAGCAGAGAAAGAACTTTCACTCGGTTGAATTATACCATCGTCTAGCATTTCTGCAACCATACGTTCAATTTCACTCTTTTGGGAATAGCCATATTTGTATGGCCTGATGTTTGGAGGAACACTTCCTCGAATCAGATGAATAGCATGATCATGATCACGAATAGGTGGGAGACCTTTGGGAGTCTCAAATACCTTGGAATTATTGTCCAAGACTTTTTGCAGATCTGAAGAAATAGATGAATCCAATGTGGAAACATCTAGTGAACATAATTGTGCAATTACACCCCTTTGTTCCTTTTTTAGAAGCTTTGTCATACCGTTAGAGCTGATTGTCTTTCCTGGTTTCCCTGCAATACCCCTTAATTCAACTTCCTTTCCTTCCATAGAAAATTTCATGAAAATTTCTTGAAAATTAAAAGCTATTGTACCCAAGGATTGTAGCCATTGGACTCCTAGTACAACATCAGCACCTCCCATTGGAATGGAAAGCATTGGGCTAGTCAATACATATTCTCCCATCGATAGCTTGATATTATGGCACTTTCCAGAGCAATTTATTGTTCCTCCATTTGCAACCATCACTTGACACTCTAGTGCTGGATATAAGAAGCAATTCAATTCTTTTGCTACCTTACAATGAATAAAGTTGTGGGTATTTCTTGAATCAATCAACACTATTACCTTTTTCTTCTTGATTTGTCCTTCTATCTTGATGGTTTAGGAGTGGTAATTCCCACCAACGCATTACAAGATATGGTTGGATTCATTTCTTCTTTATCTAGGCTTTGTTCCTGGAGTATATCCTCTTCTTTTGACCTTTCTTGCTCCTTTTCTTCTTCCTCTTCACAATCTATGTAGAATAATTTCTTCTCAGCACACTTATGACCTTTAGTGTATTTGCTATCATAACTGTAACAAAGCCCTTTTTCTCTTTTTTCTTCCAATTTTTGTGGTGTCAACCTTATAGGTTGTGGAAGACTAGGGGCAACAACACTTCCATCTTTATAGTTGTGAGTGGTATGCTTCCTGGTTGCCATAATTTTGCTTTCCATTTTTCTTGCTAACCTGAATGCCTTCTCTGATTAATCAAGTTCCCAAAGGTGAACATCATGTTGGATATTATTCTTTAAAGTCCCTATGAACACATCAATCCTATGCTCCTCTGGAATATTTTTTACCCTTATGTTCAATTTTTGGAACTCCTCAATGTGCTCCATTTTTGAATCCTTTTGTTTGAGACTTATCAATTGGCTAAAAAAAGTGTTTCTTTCTGTATCCTCATAATGTGCTGTCAATTCTTCCATAAAAATTTCCCAAGTGATAATTTGTTTACAAGAACAAAGCCATTGATACCATACAAACTGATTTGGTTCCAAATATAAAGTTGCAATACGTACCTTTTGTGTGTTTTGCACATTATTGATATCAAAAAATTGCTCCAACTATAATATCCATGTTGCAGGATCCTTGCCATCAAAATTCCTCATATCGATTTTTGGAATATGGTGGGTCTTCAATCCCACATTCGAGTCTATGAAATCATGATTAACATTTCTTTTGTTCGCATCATGAGTTTCCTTTACTACCCTTTCACCATTAGTAAGTATTTCTTGTAGAAAATTTTTCAAATCTGTCTTGAAATCTATCTTCAAATCATCAATCTTACCTTCCACGCCATTCATATTAGCTTCCATGCCATTTATCTTAGATTCCATGCCATCTATCTTAGCTTTTGTGAGAGTGACATTTGTTGCACTTGTTCTTGTAATTTTGATATATTATGTAGCATTTCTTCCTCTTCTTCATGAGTCATGCTAGAACTTTCAGGTTGCTTGCTAGGTGTTTGCATTTTCTTTCCTCAGGGCATTAGTTACCAATAGTAATGCTCTACTACGCCCTTTGAATTCCTTCAAAATAAATTTTCAAACCAATCTTAAGCAAAAATTTAAAAGAAACTACACACCTTTTTTCACTTTGTAGTAGCTCGATATTGCCTCTAATGTATCTTTGTACTTTTAGATCATCCAGTTCTGAAATTACAATCTGCAGTAGCCTCTCTGTCCTCTTTCCAATGCCACCAGTCTGATCCAAATTGGATTCTCCAAGGAAGAGTTATGCGAAATCTCCCACAGTGACCTGATTATAGACTAGTTCAGTAGAGCGAACTTGTATGACGTGCCACGAGTCACTGTTTCAACCTTTGGCTCTGAAAAACATATACAAGAAACTACAGTCCGTCCTCTTTCTATACCTTCTTACAAAATTTCAATCCGATGCACAGAATCAAAGTTATGACTATTTTCCCCAGGTCACCTGTTTGGAATGTAATTCAGGAGTCCACAAAAAGACCAACTTCCTCAGATAATATCTCCACAAATATAGCGTGAAAAGCTCTGAAATTAGGCCCCGAGGTTTAGTGCGATTTATTATCAAATGGGTTTGTTTTTTAGCTTGTGAAACATCGCAGAAAAAAAGTTATAGCGAAAATTCCACGATGACCTATTTGGAGCAGCGAAACCCTAGAATCCAAAGCTCTGATACCAAATGTTATGAAACCAGCTCAAGAAAAGATAGAAAAGATAGATCAACGCCTTATAATTCAGCCTCTTTGAAGGTGAAACCTCCTTTACATTACATAAATGAACAATTCTTCGATGATTCAAATGACAAAACCTCCTTTCTATATATAGGAGTCTAAGGAGTCACAATATAACTCAGCCGACCTAACAATAATAATATAAAGCCACAAAAATTACAATAGAGGGATTCTATGGGGCACAGTAATAACAATATGGGGATAATAGGTGAACAACAATATTAATAAGGGATTCAACTACAATATTAATGGGGTAATCACTAGTATTATAAGGACCCAACATAGAGTGGTCCACCTAGTTGACCAGCTTTCATTCCTTGGTTCAAACATAGCTATTAGTCAAATGCCATCCCTAACTCATCCTTTTACACAAGGAATGTCTCATCAATCTCCAGTCCATCCACCTAATGAGCACAAGTGATTCGGTGATTGTGGCTTGAAAACCCAGGAGGCATGCACCCTGGTTTACTTCGGCAAGAAAACCCCAGATATAAGGTAGGTTTCCGTGTAGGAATATGACTAGTCTGACAATCCTATCCTTTTAGGAAAATGGATTAGTCTGGAAAAGGATTCCCCCGTGAAAGGTTACGTGATTGGAACTGGATTCACCTTCGTCCATTTCGATGGACAAATCCAAGGAAGCGTTTTTCTGCTACATGGATGAAAAAATCTTGCTAATGCAAGAACTTCCATATGGTAACCTGGAAACTCTATTTCGTTATACCTGGGGGCATGCAAAACTTTTTGCATGTGAGTGAAAAATGACCTTTTATTTTCTTAGTTTGTAGGCTCTCAACCCTTTAAACTCGTAGGTTGGTCGTTCCTAGCTTGCATAAGAAAGGCTTCGGAGCAAAGTTTCAATGGGGCAAGCTCCCTAAAAAATGAACCCTCTAATGATGAGACATACTTATTATACGACTGGCACAAGCAGTTTTACGCGAAGTTCAAGCTCGTTAAAAAATAAACTTACCAATGAGAAAATGTTCCCCCAGAGTTCAAGCTCATTAAAAAATGAACCCTCCTTCAGTCAATAACCATTGTGATCGCATAATTATCAGCTTTTGAGCCTTGGTTGTGTTCTTACCATCACCTCCACTCTTGTTTAGCTGATCATACACCTCCATTTAATTGTTTACCCTTTTGAGGAAAAGCTGCGATGAGTGATTCTATTAGCCGCCTTCTTTACACTGCCATGACTGAAAAGTTCCAAACCTTACCTAGAACCAGCTACTATCCGAAAACACCACGCGTTCCTCAAAATACGAGTCTCCTTTAAGCTCTTTTCATCTGACTCGTAAAATATGAAAAGATTGCTGAGCAATTGGCCTCTCTAGCTCGTTAACGTGATTGGAAGTGCCATCCCTCCTCTAGATTTTAATCTTTTTGGACCTAAGGGATAATTACACAAAAAGATGGAGCACTTGTCTTGTTCGGCTCGTTAAAACTATCGAAAAGTCATCCCTTTCATATTATTTTACGCTTTTTCAGACTTAAGGCATTGCATTACGAAAAAGGACTATTGCAGTTGCCTTTACATCTCTTTTTAGACTCTCTAAAATTGAAAAGGACCAAGTTATATTTGTTGTTAAACTCGTTAAAACAATAGCGACAAACTTGTACATGCAGACAAGAATGAGTTTTACTGTCGCTAGGCTCGTTAAAACATAGCGACAGGTTTGCCCGAAGGGAAAATTATAGAACAAGCATATGTTATCCTCCTCAAGCTTGAGAAAAATAAAGAGGTACTCGTCAGCAATGACTGGGGAAAAAGGGAAGAAAACTTGAATAACTTCATTGGTAGCAAGTTGCTCCTGAACATGACACTTACACTCTGTCACCATGATTGACTTGGGTTGGGTTATTCCATTCACCGGTCATATCACCATTGGTCTGCCGTACCATCCATTTTTGGGATTAATGCTACCAATCCATTTCATTGTCACCGATATGTTCAAGGGAAGTCACTGAAAGAATTCACCAGCCTAGCTAATGCCTCATTTGCTGCAATACCTTCACTCTCCATTTTTCATGACCGCCACCCTGAACCTTGTATCAACAAATCTTTTTCACCTCCACAAAATAATTTGCTCTATTCCGTGTCGTAGATGTGGGATTCATTAAGGCCCTCCTATGATGGGTCACTTCTTGTCGACATCAACTCATTATCCAAGAGGTTGACTTAGGAACAACCCTTTCAGTACTTTGAAGCTTGCATGCCTCAATGGCAAGTTTCTCACTTCCAGCGACAGGTTTACGTCAATGGCCTTCGACTGAAAGATTTTGCGCTGTGTTCGGCATCAACTCATGTATTCACACCACGTGAATTGTATTGCATTACCTTGAGGGTCATCATCATTATCAGTGATTCCTCTCATGCTTATTAACAACTTATATCATTGGCTGGTAATCAAGCGATGTCTTTCCATGTTCGACATCAAAACATCTTTTCACATGGATCAACTTGTACTTCGGACGAAGATTGAACGAGTTTGAAGGCCCCGGATCTAGTTTCACCCATCCAGGCTGCGATTTTTTTAGGAAAATAAAGACATCAAATGTACATCATAGCTACACAGATAATCATCCAAACTAAGGGATGATGGATATACCAGAATCATCAGTCTGCCACACATATGATTGTTTATCTTATGTACATGAAAATGAATTGATAAAGCTGAGCATGGGAATGCCTGCCTCAGCTAGATCATGAAAATATTATGAAGATAATGCATTGTATTGTACCTTATTACAGGTCGCCTTCCAATTCGAAAAACCTCAGATCCTCATTATAAAGCATTTCACCCAACATCAGAAGATTTATGACCTCATGCTTTAGGGGGAAACTGTTATAGACATATTTGGGCACTGTAACCCCAATCACATATGTCCATAAACCAAGGGCTTCCAAACCCCTAAAAATGTTGTTTCATACCCTAAAGGAACAAGGTCAGCTGATCACATCATTTCCCAGAAGTTCTCCCTGAAAAACTGCTTAGAACTGGTCAAAATTGGACCATACAGACTGCTCCATGCATAGGGTGCGATGCATCTCACCTATTACACACGAGGGGTGCGATGCATACTGAAAATCCCTTCTACAGGGTGTGATGAGTGAGAGCGGACAAATGGCAGAAACAATTTGCTAGGTGGAAACTCAAAGAATCTTCTAGGAACTTCTCATATGACACTTGCCTCTCTGAATTCACCCAGGGATGAGTAAGAGATCATGAAATCTCCAAGTGGAACCAAGAACTATCAGTGAAATGACACTAATCAAAATCCCAGAAGCTGACTCACTCTCCTGCAAACATCTATATATGGATCCCTCATCCTGGAGTTCCAGAGGCTGGCATTTTGTAACTTGAAAGGAAGTGTTGTTGGTTTCTCTTTGAAGACATTGCTGGGTGATCTTGCTTTGTATGAGGTGAAGAGGGCTTTCATGCTGGGAGGATGATGCTGGATCAGACAACTTGGTTGTAATCCTCTCTTCTACTACTTCTATCAATAAAGTTATTTGAGTTTTCCTCCATATGCTTGTATATCTCTGAATCTTATATTTGTATATGCATTTATATGGTTAATGTACATCTGATCCTACATTGTTTATGGTTATAGGTCTCTATGCTTTGATGGTATTTTGCTGCTTTGACTCTACAGGTGTTCTTTGAAACAAGACAAGTGAGAAAGGAGTGGTGAAAGCTCTATCAAAGGAGAGAGGAAACGGGCAAGGAGACTAGCGAAAGACTAAGGTTGGTACTCTCTGCTTCTCTCTCATCTATCTCTCATAAAGGAAGACACTAGTAACTTTAATTTGTTTGTTTCTAAGATAGCTACCCATCTTAGTGGGACTAGTAGCTCTAAATGGACACTAGTTTTCCCGATAACAAGCACTACATTGGGCTCTTGCCATTGTAGACCAGAAGGTCACAGAGCTGGCAGAAGAAGAAGAGTTTGTGCACTCCAGTGGCTTGGGGAATCCAAGAACCACCCTGCCAAGAAAAACCTGTTTCAGGTGAACTCACATTGAGTCCCTGTATTGTAATTCTCTGCTTAAAGGCACAATAAAACAACGCCACCACTGAAAACTAGACTGGAGATGTAGCCCTAGAGAATAGGGTGAACTCCTTATTAAAATTGCATGTGTCTTTATGTTTTCTTACTGTATTTCTTTGCTGCCTTTCCATTTTATTGTCTGTGTATTGGAAATATGATTGATCCGTTGCTTCAATAACATAGAACACACACCAGCACATGAGTTTGTAATACCTTTAAACAATAAATCTTTAACTGATGTCACTCATAGTGTGAATATCAGATCAAGCGATATCAGAGCTCTAGGCTGTAAGGTTAGACAAGCTTGTGTTGGTTTAGCTGTGAATTCTCACAAGATCAAAGCTCAAATTAGGAGAAGGAGAGTTGGTGGAAACTCATCCTGAAATTGGGAGAGTCTATTCTCAAAAGACAATGTTAGAGGAAGGTTCTGCAGGGCCAAACCCTCAATTCATAGAGAGTTTCCTAGCTATTAAGTCCATGGTTGAAGAAATATACAGAGACTTTATAAAGCATAAGGTGGAAGATTCATCAGGCTCTAAGAAAGATAAAGAAGAAGATGAGTCTCACTTAAATGACCACTCCAAAGGAAAGGGGAAAGAGGAAAGCTTTCTCACACCTCCTAATAGCCCTGTGCATAATAAGAAAGCATATTTGATTAAGCTAGATGTTAAATTTGATTTGCCTATATATGATGGAGAGCTAAATGCTGAAAAATTGGAAAATTGGATTAGACAAATTGATGTGTATTGTAGGGTATAGAACATAAATTCAGACAAGAGTAAGATTCAGTTGGCAAGCCTACGGCTAGGAGGCACTCCCTTAGTTTGGTTGGAAGGCAGAACCCAAGCTGAAATGAAAAGACATGGCAAGACCATCTTTGTCTGGAGTGAATTTGTTGTTGCAATCAAAAAGCAGTTCTATCCATTGGCCTACATGCAACAAGCCATGATGAGTTGGCAAACTCTTCGACAATTGAAAGGGAAAAGTGTACAAGGGTATACTTAAGAATTCAGAAAGAGAGCATTGATGTTGGGTATATCATTAGACTCACCAAAGACTCTTTTGAGGTACATTGGTTGTCTACACAGCTACATGAGGCATACCACCCTCATGTTTAATCCCACTAGTATAGATGAGGTATCTGTACAAGCTACTCATCTAGAAGCTAGAGGAAAAAATGGAAATCTAGAAGTTGGGGGACCATCCCAACCCACTGTAAGCCAGAGCAAGGAGAAAAGAAAGCAGAAGTGGAAAGCAAGGAAGACTAACACAAGCCAAAGTTTCATGCACTCACTGTAAAAGGAGGGGCATGATGATGAGCATTGTTGTATTTTGAATCCAGAGCTGAGACCTAAGAAGTCCGAGGGCAAGAAGAAGAAGACTGCTCCAGCCATTCAGAAAGATTTTGGATTAGACTCGAGAGATGAAACAACTATAGTAGCCACAGGTATAAAAGGTAAGAATTCTAAAGCATCTACTAGTAATTCTGCTCAATCTGTTATTGATGAAGAAAATGAGAGAAAAATACACGAGCTTTTCCATATTCGAGTTATTTTGAAAAATCAAAAGATTGATACTTTGTTTGATAGTGGCTCACAAGTAAATCTAATTTCTGAAGTAATTGTAAAGAGATTGGGATTAGCCACTACACCTCACCAGAAACCATACCCATTGGGATGGTTAAATGATAAAGCACAACTACAAGTGACTAGAGAGTGCAAATTCAAGTTTTCTTTTAGGTCAACATTTGTAGATGAGGTTGAGTTAGACATAATTCCTTTAGATATATGTGGAATTGTTTTAGGAAGTCCTTACTTTTATGATAGAAAGGCTATTTTCTATAGAGCTGAGAACAAGTATCTACTTGTTAAAGATGGAATCGAATACTTTGTAAGAGCTCATAAGCTCAAGAATAATTATACCCTCATAAAATCAGGACAAATGAAAAGAATGATAAATTCATGCAAACAATTCTTATTAATGGTTGTAGAGGAAAAGAAACCTGATAAAACTAATGTATTTGAGGGCTGTAATGCTGAAAAACAAGCTAATATAGAAAAGTTTGTTTCAGAGTATGATGTCTTGTTTCAAGAACCTAAAGGTCTGCCACCCAAAAAGGGAATAGTGCATGATATTATTTTACAGCAAGATGTTCCATTGCCTAACATTGGGATGTACAAGTTGTTTACTTTAGAGAATGCTAAAATCAAGAAGCAGGTGTAGGAGTTGCTTGAGAAAGGGTTCATCAGGCCTAGCACATCACCATGTGCGTCACCAATCGTTTTGGTGAGAAAGAAAGATGGCTTGTGGAGAATGTGCATTTATTATCGAGCACTGAATAAGATAACAATCAAAAAACGTTATCCCCTTCCTTGCATAGATGATATTTTAGATCAATTGAAGGAAGTTGTTTATTTCACCAAGCTGGATTTGCATAGTGGATACCATTAGGTTAGAGTTGCAGAGCAATTTTCATGGAAGACTTCTTTCAAAACAAAGCAGGGATTGTATGAATGGTTGGTTATGCCTTTTGGCTTAACTAATGCTCTTGCTACTTTCATGAGATTACTGAATGATGTACTCAGACCTTTTCTTGATGATTTTGTTATTATATATCTAGATGACATTCTGATTTTTAGTAAAACGTGGGAAGAACATTTAAAGAATGTTAAGCAAACATTAGATGTTTTGAAAAGAGAAAAAATTTATGTTAAACTCTCAAAATGTGAATTTGGAAAAACATCTCTAAACTACTTGGGTCATATAGTAGGGGGAGGTGAATTGAAAATAGATCCCTCTAAAGTGGCAGTCATTATGAACTGGCCTAAACCCAGGTCTGCTATAGAAGTGAGAAGCTTCTTAGGAGCAGCACAATATTGGAGGAAGTCCATTTCTAACTTCTCCTTGATTACAGTGCCCTTACATTCTTTAACAGGATTGAATAAGGTGTTTCAGTGGGGAGGCAAACATCAGAAAGCCTTCGACACCTTGAAATTAGTACAACACCTGTACTAGTACTACCAGATCTACAAAGACCATTTGAGATCCAAACTGATGCCAGTGATTATTCCATGGGAGCAGTGTTGACACAGCATGGTAAACCCATATGTTATCATTCTGTGACTTTTAATCCTGCAGTAGTTAGCTATCCTACATATGATAAAGAATTGTATGCATTAGTTCAAAGTGTGAAAAAGTGGAAACATTACTTAATGGGCAAAGAGACAGTAATACATAATGATCATCAACCACTTCAATATCTACACTCCCAAACTAAGTTGCAGCAATCAAGACATTATATATGGATGGGTTTTCTACAACAGTTTCATTTAGTCATCAGATATAAAAAGGGCATACATAACAAGGTTGTAGACATGTTATCTAGACCCATTATAAATGCATCTACCATACTTAAGCATAATTCTATACTACATGAAAGCTACATAGAACAATATGCTCAGGATATGGACTTTAAAGATGTATATGCAACTTTGAGTCAAGGCAAAAGAGTAGAAGAATTGGACTATCATGTGAAGGACCAACTCTTATACCATTGTGGGAAACTTTGCATTCCACAAACTGAGAGGATAAAGATAATTATGGAAGCACACACTTCTCTGATATCAGGTCACTTTGGGGTAAGTAAAACAGTTGCACAGCTGCAAAGATTCTGCTATTGGTCAAAAATGAATGAGATAGTTTCTAGATATGTAAGAGGGTGTGCCATGTGTGCTAAAAGCAAGCCCAACAATAGAAAACTAGGCTTGTACACTCCATTTCCAGCTCCTTCTCACCCTTGGGAAAGTGTTTCCATGGATTTAGTTGGAAGACTGCCTAAATCTAGGAAAGGTCATGACTATCTATATGTTGTTGTGGATAGGTTCAGAAAAATGTGTATTTTGATACCTTGTAGCAAATAGATTATAGCTGAACAAACTACAAAATTGTTCTTTGAACATGTATGGGTTCATTTTTGATTACCCACTTCCATTGTATCTGATCGAGACACCGAATTTGTGGGGAAGTTTTGGTCAAGTTTGTGGGAACTGGTGGACACCAAACTGAAGAAAAGCATAGCTTTTCATCCACAAACAGATGGCCAGACAAAAGTAGTAAATAAGACAGTGATCCAGTTACTGAGAGGTTATTGCAGCAAACATCCCAAGCTTTGGGATGAACACTTGTGTTATGTGCAACATTCTTACAACAGAGCCAAACACTATTCTACATAGAGATCTCCTTTTGAGACCTGTTTTGGTTTCACTCCAAGGTCTCCTTTGGATTTTTTCTTTGGTAACGATACCATGGTTGATGGACACAATGATGTGGACAAGGTAACTAGGGTCATTGAACAAATCCAGGAGATCCATCAGGTAGTACAGGAACAAATGGAAAGGATCCAAGCCAAGTACAAGGCTAGGCATGATAAGCATTGGATGGAGCATAGTTTTCAAGTTGGAGACCAAGTCTGGCTGTATATCAGCAAAGATAGGATGCAAGGTGAAGGTAAAAAGTTAAAGCCTATCAGGTATGGACCCTTTAGGATACTTGAGAAGATTGGCGAGAATGCTTTTCGCCTTGATTACTGACTTACATGCACATCTCCTCAGTCGTAAATGTAGATTGCTTGAGATTGTTTGAACCTTCAATGATTGAGGACCCTGAAGAGAAAAGTCAGTTGCCTTCTATTGATGACTTGCTACCTGAATATCTTAATGAATTGCAGGAAGACACAGTGCTAGACAGGAAGGTAAGGACAATGCATAGGGGAGATGTTGAGTACCTCACGATTAGGCTCAAAGGTTCAAAGCCAAGCCACACAAAGTGGATTGAGATTGGACAAGTGAGAAAACAATATCCTCACTTAGTTGATGCTTGAAAACCAACTTTTGGTGGTCTGAAAGCTTTTTCAGTGGGAAGGCTGTGATCCGAATTGGATCCATAGAAGACTATCAAAGAACCATGACTATATCACGTCAGGACAAATCTCTAAAGAATTCCAAAACAGCGATCAAAAACACCGCTAAACTAGTGGCAAAGGTAGCCAGTGCAGAACGACAAGGATCTTAGTCAAAGCGCGCTGACCCATGCCCATGGAGACTGTGCAGGAGGTAAAAGTAGCCCTTGGGAGCCCCGAATCAGGAAAAGGAGGTGGAATTTGATGTGTGATTAGTGCAATCGTACGTCACTAGGTGAATAGGGCCGTGAAGGAAAAGCCCGAGCACTCAGTCGCGTGGGGGAACTGGAGAACTGTGGGTGGAAAAGGAAAAAGCATTGAAAGTACAAAGGCGAGATCCGCGCTCTGGAAACCAGTGGTTTTGATCGAGGTTCCTTAAATGGTAAGAGGTTTTGGATGAGAGCGGAGTGATTCCATACATCGATCGACGTGTGGCAGGCGGAAGTGAGAGAAAACAGACATTGATCGCGTGCTATCGGTCGAACAAGTCAACCATGTGAAATGTGTGTATGGCGTCGGATCTAGAGGACCCAGACTGGATGGCTGAGAACATGCCCGATGGAGGAAGAAAAATTGATGAAGGAATGAGCCACGTTTTAGAAGGGATTTGGAATCTGTTTGACCGCCACGGTGGAGAAAGACTTCATCCACGACATAACTGAAGAAATGAACCAATGAAGCATGATGGCGCCATTTACAGGAGGACAAGTGGCCACTCCTTGAGCACTGATGATGACACCGAACAGGGAAGTCCAAGCACAACTGCAGGAGGTGAATTGATAGAGGTGGAAGAGGAACCGAACCGGCATAGAGGACAGATGGCTAAAATACATGAACAGAGACAGTCGAATAAGTCAAGTTGGACAATTAGTCGAAGTCGAGAGACGAAGACAGAGAAACTAGAATACTAAGAGGAGGATGGAACATAGAGAATAGTGAAGCAAAAGCAGAAAGAGATAGAGGGCTGAGCTGACCAAAGGCAGCATCGAGCACTAGGGAGCTTGAAGATTCGAGCCATCCCATAGAGGATCTGTTCAAGATGAGCACCACATTGGGCTCTTGCCATTGTAGACCAAAAGGTCACATAGCTGGCAGAAGAAGAAGAATTTGTGGACTCCAGTGGCTTGGGGAATCCGAGAACCACCCTGCCAAGCAAAACCTGTTTCAGGTGAACTCACATTGAGTCCCTGTATTGTAATTTTCTGCTTAAAGGCACAATAAAACAAGGCCACCACTGAAAGCTGGACCGGAGATGTAGCCTTGGAGAATAGGGTGAAATCCTTATTAAAATTTCTTGTGTCTTTATGTTTGCTTACTGTATTTCTCTGCTGCCTTTCCATTTTACTGTCTATGTATTGGCAATCTGATCGATCCATTGCTTCAATAACACAGAACACACACCAGCACATGAGTTTGTAATACCTTTAAACAATAAATATTTAACTGATGTCACTTATAGGGTGAATATCAGATCAACTATTGATAAGTCTCTCTACCTTTTCTTTGTTCATACAGTACTTGGATTTTCTAATGGTCTCCACCAAAGTTTTGGGTTCATCAATTTAAATTTTTTATTTGTAAAAGGATGGAAGTCCACTTAAGAGCCTTTGAATTTTCACCCTCACCTTAATGATAAAATGTATATACCTCAATAGCTTTGAAAAAATATTTTCATATTCTTCCATGGTCATGTTACCCAACTTGAGTTCAAATAATTCCTACATATTTGTATCCTAGTAGTGCTTTGAAAGTTATTTCTACTAAAAATATTCTTGAACTACTTCCAATAAATCATTTTCTCATCAATGTGTTTTAATTTCTACAACAAATGCCACCACATAGATGCTTTCCCTAGTAGATGATATATGGTTATCCTAACCTCTAGATTAGATGACTAACTATGTAACTGAAAATAGTTTCAAATTCCAAGAACCAAAGTTTTAGTGTCATCTCCTCTTTCTTTTTCAACATCAAAGACTGGTTTCTTAAGCTTCCTAAAATCTCCTTGAAAACTGACCAATTCATGTCTTGTTTATTGATTCCTAAAGGTATACTTCTAATTTGTTCCTTAAATATTTAGATTCATAAAAATTCTTTGATGAATGAGTAGATTATTGGTGATGTCTTTGATATCTACTAGAATTTATTTTGTTTATGTATCCTCTATAGTCCTTCCTCCATGCACGAGGTATGCATTATTCCTCATGTCTTGAACCTCATCCATTATTCATTTGTCTTTGTAGCAAACTTAGTCTTTGTAGAAAATTGGTATTTATTTTATTTTAATCCTCCTCTGCTTTTATTATTCTTTCATTATTGGCTTTGTAACCCAACACTTCCATGTTTAAGCTTCTCATAGTGTCTAATAACTCTATTGGCTCCATGTTTATGTTTCCTCTTTATTTGAAAGGATGTTTATGCCTTTGGATTCTCTTTCGTGATTGTAAAGACTTTTTGCATCTTCCATGTCTATGATATCCATTAGTGAGCATGGATTATTCTCCTTGTACTTTTAATTCTACAAAATATATAAAAAAAACATCTTTGTTAGTAACTATGCTTGTTATGAAAAATTCCATTAGTTAAAGGCATGCCACTCTTCATCCCTATTCATGAAAAGTATAGATGCACTAAACTAAATTATGATACTTTTGAACATCTCTCCTCGAATCATATTTCAAATAATTATACTCATGTTTCATTCTACTCCCTAATATGAAAGTTACATCCTTCAGAAGTTTTTCATTCTCACTCTAAGTATTCCTCCTTTTTACTATGTAATTATTCTCAAAGGCTAACTTCTACCATGTCTAGAAGAAAAGATGTCAAGAACCAAAATGAACTTTTATATTTGGCATAACTATTATTCTTGATTGTGAGTATACTTCAACTTTTAGATTGCAAATCTAACGTGTCATTCAAATTCTACATCAATCTAAAATTGTCAAATTTGTCCTTTTTGGATTTTCTTAGACTTGGATTGCGAACAAAATTGTCCATCTCTTAAATAAAGAATTTTTGAATTTAAAACTATATATACAATTTATTATGAGTGAGCAATATAGCTCAAAGCTACAGCGAACATATCAAACATGGTCGATGTAATCAGCCGAAATATTTTACTATCCTGCAGTATTATTCAAATGAAATTATAACTACTTTAATATTAATATTTTAGTATTTTGATATTTTAGTGCAAATGAAATTGTAACTACTCTTTTCAATTTTCTATTGGGTAATGTCCATGGGAAAATAGCGTTATTAAGTATGCAAATCCAAAGATTCATTGCCATTTACTTGTTGGCATTATTGATCAATTTAATAATGAGTAATGCGTAAAGACAAAAGAATCCATGGGTTTACAAAAATGTTAGAGAAAATTTATTGTAGTTAGAATTGAAAATATGGTAAATATGGTGAGGTTCAATCAGCCTAGAATAATTTTGAGACTCAAATCTCTCACATGCAAAAAAAAATTAGAAGTTAAGCAAAAAATTGTGGGATTTAATTTTTTTATATTTGATAAATTTCTATGATCCCAGTGTTGATGGAAAACCTGCATGGGTTTAACATCCCAACCGGACTCGAAACCTTATTAAGTCACCATTTATGTGTATTTCGCGTCTGATATCCTATTAACTTCCAAGATGTTTGCCTTGCGAAATTCCTCGGATTGTTTCTAATCTGTCTAGCTGCCGACGCGTTAACGACACGCCCGACATTGCTAATTAAGAGTCCATATTTAATATTTTTTTTTTCATATGAAGAAAATGCCTGTGAATTGTCTCCCACCTTAGAATTAGGTTCACTTTCTCGCCCGAAGACCAAAGATAGAAATTTGCTTGGTGCCTTACATCCTGTTCACTTATTTTCATGTACTTTCTTACCAAGTAGACTAAAGGTTCTGAATTTCCATTAGTCCTCATCCTTCCTGTTTCTCCTGCTTTGATAGAGCATCCTATCCACAGTTGCCTGTCTGACACATTTCTCCCTCAATCTTCCCTGGGAGAAGTCTGTCCAGTCATATTTTTTATCACTTTTAGAACAGAGTACACCTTCATTAACGAGGATATCCGCTAATTTGTTGGTTGTTCGATGAACATGTATAAAACTAAGGGTCCTCATGTTCTACAAATGGGAATGAATACATTGATAGACTAGGAGAAGCTGCTAGTGTCTTGAAACTTTATCTGGAGCTGAGCCATAGCTAATTTTCTTGACCGAATTGATAATCAATTCAAAATCAGCTTCAATTATGGTGTTATGCATATTTGAGTCCCTCAAGATTTCTAAACAGTGCTCAAGGGCCATGAGCTCTACCATATTATTAGTGGCTTTCCCCAGATGACTGTGAAAGATAGTTTTTATGAAGCCATTTTCATCTCTTATGACTCCTCCATAACCAGCTATGCCCGGGTTTCCTTTTGAGGCCCCATATATATTGCATTTCATGAAACCACGAGGGGAAGGTTGCCAAAGATCTTTATCCTCTGTTATACAACTTACATTCTTGTTTTTTTCCTTAGGGGAAAATCCCTTGAAGCCCCAAATGCAGCAGTATCTACTTCTCCAATTCTCAAAGCTGGTTCTCAAGGGGGGCCTTTATGAGGGTTCCTACTCTCTCATTGAGCTGTCTTAAAATCTGACCCATGATGCTCTGGGAGGAACCTTTCTTGGTTGTGAATATTCCGTTGTTGCATTCTTTCTAGACATCCTAGATTAGAAACCCTGGAACTAAAGCCCAAGCTGTGTTGATTATTTCATTATCAGAGAAATTTTTCCTCCAGTGCTTCAGAGTGCTGGTAATGCTACCCATATCCCTGTCTGTTTGTTTGAATATTGCAGCTACCCAGTTCCACAAGGTATATGTGAAACAGCAGAGGTTGAGTAGGTGATCCATAGTTTCTTCTTGTAGTTCACATAGCTGGCATCTAGATGGACCAGATACTCCTCTTTTCCTCAAGTTTTCCCAAGTCATAATTCTTTTATGTTGCACTAACCATGTGAAGAGTTTGATTTTCAGCCAGCTTTGGTTCTGCCATAGGTCCTTCCATACCCTATCAGGGTTTGGAAAGTCAAACCCAAGGGACATTCGTTTGGCCTCTTTAAGATTAAAGTTGTGATCATTGTTTTTGCCCCATCTCACTTGGTCTAAAGATGCTAAAATCAAAATCTTTCTCTGGTCTAAGATGGTTGTTAAAGCTTCTACCTATGCCTTCAACGGGGAGTCATCACTGTATACTAGGTTCTTCCATATTCTTCATTTTCCTTCTCTTCTATCCTAATCCCAAAAGTCATTTACCTTGAGTAACCCTCTGTTGTCAGTATCATTCTTGAAATTAACAAATTCTTCTTTAGATAATTTAGGTTCCTGTTGCCAATTATCTTCCCAAAACCAAGCAAGGTTTCCATCTCTGATTTCCCCGAAACTGTGTTTCTGTATTATTGCTCTGTTCTCCTAGGCTTTATTCCAAATGTGAGAGCCTTTGATGAGCCAAGACATTTTGATATGATCCCGTTCTTGCCAATTGTTTGCATATTTATGTTTCCAAATTTTGGCCCAAGGGGAAGCCGATTCTTTTAGCCATCTCCACCATAGTTTCCCCCCCAAGACTTTGTCTAGTGTTTTAGTGTCATCAAGCCCCAAGCCTCCATGTGTCTTAGGTTTATTGATCTTATCCTAGACCACTAAATCCCATTTTCTTTTCTCTTCCCCTTTGCCCCAAAGAAAATCTCTTTAGATATCTCTGAATTGTTGCATGAATCCTTTAGGAGCTAGAAGGGTTGAAAACATAAAGATGGGGATTGTTTGGAGGATAGCCTTTGTGAGCACAAGTCTTCCTGCTAAATTCAAAGACCTATTTGTCCACTTCTGGATTTTATCTTGGATTTTATTAGTAACAGGCTCCCAAATTTCTTTGCTTAGAGGTTTTTCTATTAGTGGTACTCGCAAATATTTAGAGGGTAGCCTATCTCTTTGAAAGCCTAGAATTCTAGAGATATTTCTCTGAATAGCAATGTCAGTATTGAAAAAGAAAATCTTTGATTTGGTTAGGCTTACCTCTGTACCCACAGCTTTTGCAAAGTCAATAAGGATTTTCTTGTAGGCTAGAGCTTCCTTGACCGTGGGTATCCCTTGCATCATGGTATCATCCACAAATTGTTAATGGGTCAAAGAAACTCCATTCAGGGTAAGTTTGAGACCATGGATTTTTCCTTCTGCATTTCCAAATTTGATAGTTTTGGCCAACCCTTCCATCATGAGAATAAAGAGGAAGGGAGAGAATGGGTCTCCTTGTCTAAGCCCTTTTGAAAGTTTAAAGGTTTTGGACGGTGAACCATTTAAAAGGATTGAAAAACTCGATGTGGTTACTAGAGCCATTACCCATCTTACCCAGTTATGATCAAAGCCATATGCTATTAGAACTTTCGTGATATATGCCCAACTTAGTTTATCATAAGCCTTCTCTAGATCAAGATGAATAATCATTCGTGCCTACCTATTGCTCTTGAGTGAGTGCACCACCTCGTGAGCTTGAATGATGTTGTCGAGAATTTGCCTGCCCTCCACATATCCAGTTTGCTCCTCACACACAAGAGTTGGAAGAAGGGGCTTAAGCCTATTTGCAATTATTTTGGAGATGATTTTGTACACCACATTGCATAATGCTATTGGTCTAAATCTGTTTGGTGTTATGCATTGTCCTGTTTTGGAATCAAGGCTACGAAAAAGGTGTTGAGCGCCTTCAAAACTGTTTTGTTTTTCCTTGAGTCCTCCACCACATTGCAGATGTCGTGCTTGAAAATGTCCCAACATGCTTTGAAGAAGTCAACATTGAAACCATCCAGACCTAGTGCTTTCCCATTTTTCATCTCTTTTATTACTTCGCTAACTTCCTCTTCATTGATGAGCTTGTTTAGATTATAAATGTATTCTCTTGTCACCAACATAGGAATGGGCCTTGTAAAGTCATTGATGAATTGTTATCTATATATGAGAGGTTCCTGTGCTACTCCTTGGAATTGTTGAACCAGAGTAGCTTATATTTCTTTGTGGGTGTTGAGTTGATTTTCTTGAGAATCTTTTATTTTTGAGAATTTGTTATGGGATGTGTGATCCATGGTCGATTTATGAAAGAACCTTGTATTCCTTTCTCCTTCTCTTAACCACTATACCCTCGATTTCTGTTTCCAGAATATCTCCTCTTGCTTGCATAATCCTTCCCATTCCTGTTGATGATAGTCAGCTTGTTCCTTTCCCTCCGCATTGAAGCCCTCTGTGATGAGGTTCTCATTAATTTCCTGTAGCTTCCATTCAACTACTTTTTTTGCTTCAAAGATGTTGCCAAATTCAAATATTTAAGCCTGAGTTTGATGTGTTTCAATCTCTGCTGCAGAAGGAACATTTGAGTACCCTGAACTTGTATATCCTTTGTCCACCATTTTTCAATATTTCTAATGAAGTCGGGATGGGTAAGCCAAATGTTTTCAAACTTGAAAGGTCTATTTCTTGGAGTTCCTATAAAGGACACTTTAAGTTGAATAGGCCAGTGATCTGAGCCACCATAAGGGAGTATCATAGCTCACAAGTCAGGGCTTGTAAGGATGAGGTCCTTCGAGATAATAAATCTGTCTAGTTTTGAGGCCACTTGTGCCTTTCCTCCCCTTTTATTATTCCAGGTGAAGAGGCCATTACTAGTCTCTATATCTACTATCCTCATGTTTATAAAATTATGAAAAGCCATGGAATCTCTGCCAAGTGATCTGGTTCCACCTTTTTTTTTCCGAGAGAGATCTGATCATGTTAAAGTCCCCCTCGGAGAATCCAGGGGATACCCGAATGTCTTTCTCTTAATTCCTCGAGTGAGGTAAGAAGCCTAAGTTTATCCTCAGGTTTTTGTGGACCATAAACATTTGTGATTAAATAAACTTCCTTGTCCCCCAAAGGTTGGATCACCACTGATAGATAGTTCTTGGATGCTTCAGCATCTAGGATACCTATTCTCTGAGGATTCCAAAGTGTGAGAATTCCTCCTGTCGTTTTATCTGCTTTAACTTCTAGATATTCATATTTAATCAGCCATTTGCTCTGTATTTGTCTTATTTTTTCAATTGAACATTTTGTTTCCTGGATAAATATCATATCTGGATTTTCCTCTTTCATTCTATTATTGAGATTTTTTTGTTTCCTTTTGCTTCCTAGACCCCTAATATTCCATGTTGTGAGCTTCATTAAGAAAGATTTGTAAATGAATAACTAGTTAAGTCTTTCATCTTACCTTAGTTGATCATGAGTTTCCTGCACTCAATCAGCAGCTCATTTTGTCTTCTTCTACCTCTTTTCCTACCTGGGTTCTTAGGAGTTTGTCCCATTGTTGCCTCCATCATTTTAACCTCTTCGTCGTCCTAACTGTCATAATTTCTTTTGACCCCCAAACCTTTTGCTTGAGTTCTCCAGAGGAATAGATGTTGCACTCGGTTAAATTCCTCTTGAGGTAATGACTCCACTCCTTTGGTTTGTCCTTGGTCTAGGAACTTTTCTAGATCGAGATGTTCCCTTTTAAGAATATCCTACATTTCATGATCCTATGTTCCTACTTCGCTTCGAGTCATCTCGTGGTCCCTGTCAAGTTCCATAGTGCTTGGCCGATCCTCCTTGTGTTCGTTGTTTTCAGGTCTATCCTCCATGCTATCCTCTTTTTCCTTTTCTACATGGCTATCCTCCAGTTCCTGGTTCTCTGTATGATGCCCCTCTTCCTCTTCCAAAATCTTGAACCTATTTTGATTATGTTGCTTTTCCTCATTATATTTTCTCTGGTTCTTTCTCCCTCCTCTACCTTTATCTCCCATTCTGGTGAAACTTTCCGTTTCTTTCCCTAAGGTGGCTTTAATACTACTCTCGATTTCGTTTAAAGGGCAGTCTCTGAAGAGATGCCCGTGTTCATGGCATTTTTGGCATCGGAAAGGGACATGCTCGTAGTCCACTACCTGCACCCATTCTTCATCGTATACTTCTAGAATTATCTCATGGGTAGAGTTCCTGAAAGATCCATTTCTATGCATATAAGTGCAAAGGAGGTGTATTTTCCTCGCAGTGTGGCCTCTGATATTTTCAAAAAATGCCCTAGTTTATTTCCTATGGTCTTTAATGATTCTGGTTACCAATAATCCAAAGGTAAGGAATAGAGTCTTACCCAAACTGGAACCGAAGTAAATGTATCTCATTCTGAGAGAAAACTCATCATCCATGGCCCCATATAAAGGCTTGCAGCAACATAGAAGTACCATCCTCCTTCAAACACCCTGTCTTTATCCTCTATGTTTGTAAAAACAACTGCGAAAAAACCCTTGGATCCAAGGTGCAAATCTATGTCTCCCTTAGGTTTCCAATGATTATTTATCCATTCATTTAAAGCTTTCTCAGTAGGCCATAACCCCATGAATTTACATATCACTACATAATTCGTGTGCTCTCTATGTGCTTGTAGCGTTGGATCACTTAACACCACTCGAGGTGTGATGGTCGCCCTAGGTTTACATGGTCATGCCCTACTTCTGTGCTCCACTTTCTGACTTTCTCCCTCTGTTCGCTTCTCTTTTCTGACTTTTTCCTTCTTACCTTCCCGCCCTGTTTCCCTTTTCCAGAACTCTCGGTTTCAGCTTCGAGTGGTTTCTTGAAGCTATTGGAGACTGCGTGCTTGTAGGAGGGAGTAGAGCTCCCCCTCTCTCGCCCCTCCATGGTACGCAACCCTGGTTTTTCTCAGCAAACCCTAGCTTCGCCAGTCTTTCTCGGTTAATTTCAGATCATTTTTTCCTTGCCCACATTTCAAACTAGGAAAAAAAACTAAATTATCTAAGCCCTATTATGTCCAATATATTACCTAAATAAAAACAAGAAATTGAACTAGTAATTTCACATCTAAAAATGACTTAACACTTAACCCAACAAAGGATCACCATCTATCAAAATCCATGGAAAATCTTTTCCTCATTCTTATGTTTTATTATATGTTTCCAATTAAGCAGCTAATGGAAGCGGTAAGGGACCACATTTCAAGGAAAAAATCTCTTCCTCATTCTTATGTTTTATTATATGTTTCCAATTAAGAGGAAAATTGGTCATGCAGAAATACACCATGCGTTCTTAGCCTTATCTGATAAATACTCATTTCAGGAAGGCATTTCATTCGCGGGTACCGTTCAAGAAACTGCACAAGATAAAACGATCATGGGGAAATCACATATCCTACACTAGGCAATACTAATTTCCATTTATAAAATTAAGCCATCAATTTAGAAAACTTGAATGTACCAAGCTTAAAATGAAAATGCTTAAAATGAAATTTTCAAGCCTGTTTAAAGATACAGGATAGTGGACAGCGAGTTAGTTCGTCGAGATGAGTTTTGTTACTTGTATGAGGAGTATTTTGTTTTGCAGATTCGATTTCAGAAATCATATCTTTTACATAGCAGATTTCACATTTAAAATTAACGATAAAAGTTTTGTACTTATAATTTATTTATTTAATAAAAATACAATATAGTTGATAGTGACTGATAAGGGCAGACGTAAATTCATAACTCTCTGAGTTTATTTCTATTCTTGGTTAACTGAATATTCTGCAATTAAACAAATATGAGCCATGACCGCCCCATATCTGTCTGATTGCCTAATATTAAACTAATCAATAAAGATAAAGATACCATAAATGGATTCAATGGAGGCAAGCAACCTGAACCTAAAATAAATAATTTCACAATATAAATTACATAAAAATATATCGAAATACTCGCACTCTGTATATCACATTAAGAACGAATTATCCAGATTCCTGTTACTCTAACCTAGAATGATAAAAATCAGCTTAAGAGGATAGCCAAACCCATCAAACTGAGTTTTCATAGAAAATCTGCATTTTGATAAAACACTTTTAACAATAAGAGCCGAGAAAGCGAGATAAGTGCATATTGTACATGAAACCGACGATATGGAACTCAGACATGGCTCTGCCAGTATTTGAAAACAGTTAAATTGTATAACTAAATGATCCAAATGAATTAAATTGGATAACTAAATGAGAATAGACGAATTATTTTAAATTGGATTAACTAAATTAGAATGGACGAATCATTTTAGAATAGACGAATTAAATTCTCTAAATCTCTTCAAATCCAAATAAATTGTTGAGTGCTTTTCCACTAATTTGTTGATTAGGTATTTTGATGTGCTAAAAACATACAAAATCATATATTTAATCTTCAAAATCAAGTTTTCTTTAAATCTATAACCTTTGAGCCATTAAATTATCTATATATATTAACAACCACATAACATACAGAGATATTCAATGATATATCTCTTTATGACTAGAGTTTCAAAACTAGTCGTAGAAAATGAATGGTGACATTTTTTTTGATAATTCATATCTTCAGGAATCAACTTTATGAGTAAGTATTATACTAAAACTTTTATAACTTTTATAATATAACCCAGAGCTTTACCAAGCACTTGGAAAACCTATGAATAAAATTCATTTTTTCTATATCTTACTCAAACATGGAATCTTTGTCACCTTTGATTATCATTGAAAGAAATTTATCTCAATCTCTTTAATGAACCATAGATTCATATATTATCTATCTTATGGTAACTTGAGGTCAAGAGATCAAAACTTAATAACTTTAACATCTTATCCTAGCCCAAATAAATGTAGCCCCAATAAGATTGGTTTCAAGATAAATCTCCTACAAATCACTCATATTTGGTAATATCCATGTAATCATATGGTTAGATGGATGGGAGCAAGAAGAATGTGGAATCATCTCATGTGGATATGTGAGAGGCTCTGACTAAATTATTGGTAGATAATGTAAGAATGAGTTGTGTAGTAAGGTTCTTACAATTTTAGGAATATGCATACCTTCGTGAGTATGTAACCTCCACTTATGTAGCCTACACATTTCCGAGTAGAGGGCCAAATGGGAATTTTCAAGAAAACATTCAAGTTTTTGAATGCATATGCAATTCCAAGCATGCACATGCTCATGCTATGTTTTAATGGAGAAAAAGGATGTAGCTAATCCATTGCTACCAGTGTGTTTTCTTCTTCATTCACCAATTTGAAGAGAAATTTTAGTAGAGTTTGAGGAAATGTAGGAGTTTGTTGAATTGATGTTTGATTGGTTCCAAGTACGTTTCTATAATTTTTTTTCTGTATTTCATAAGTTTTTAAAAATATATAAACTAAATAAAAATAATTTAAGTTTCCTCTATTTAAATGTAGCATATTTAAATAACAAGGAGCCTTCACATGGATAAATTCCAAACCCACCATCACCACATGAAGAGAGATCAAACCCAAACCCAAAACTAGAACATGTGAACTTTGAAATCAATGTAGGGTTGAAGTCATTAAGAACCATTGCACAATACTTAAGAACTACCAAAGAGTCATCATAACATTCACTAACCATGTCACTAGATACCATTGTTGCTTCTATTGTAAACACCCAAAACTAATTCTCAAAAAAGTTATTATAGGGCTATAATTTTTCTACTATTACAACATAGGTTAAATAGAAACCAAGTTCACTTAGAGACCTCAACATTTCAAAATAATATTTGGTGACATTGTTTACTCACCCTATAAACGCAACACAACCTCTAGTCACAAAGAAATGCATTTTCATTGGATGGAAAACCTACCAACCTTTTGTAGACAACTCGAGGGATATGAGGTTGATGGATTTTGACTAACCTCCTTATAATAATATGGAGGTCCCTTTGTATTTCATCAGTAAATTATCAATTGAGTTTATCTTAGTTCACCATGTCAGCTACTTTGACAATGTTGAATCGTGGGTGGGTCATGGATAAACCTAAGATTAATGAAATGGTAGTTGCTACCTAGTCCTAGGTCCTCATCCTCTTAGGTGGTGGCCTAACCCGTTACTCAACATCCTCACATACAATAAACACTAGCTAGACTTAGTTGTCCATTTCCACCTTCACCTATAGCCTAGTGCAACATAGGAAATTTAGAACATTATCTTACCATCACAGATATTTAGGTGTTGTTGGTGGAGGGATTGGGCTTTTAGGCCCTACAATAAATTATGGCCAAGAGAAGCCATATTGAACCACTAGACATTCCCATCTTAGTTCATGTGACCCTGATAGATTCTTGAGTTACAGGTAGACTTGCTATGGGTAGATAAAGGCTAGTAGACATGAAAATTTCATCGATGAGTTTAGTATCTTGATATTTATATTTCATTGAGAGAGAGAGAGAGAGATAGCATGTCATTTTTCTCCATGTCTAGTTATATCATGTGTGCAGCTTCTCAACACTTGCATATGCATTATTTTCACTTTTCAACATTAATGTAGAAGTAACAACACCCTATTTGTTCGATGTACCACACTTGCGGGTATTGTGTATGGAACAAACTTCCTTATACAAAAATATATGTATGCAAGTTATGGATATGTAGGAACGTTAATGTTTTTTGGGTACACATTCAAGACTATGGTACTTTGTTAGGCCCCTATACTACTAGTGTAACCCCTTATTATTATTAGTACAACCCACTTATTATATTGATGTACCCATCTAGTGCCGATGTTGTTACTATTGTGCCACATAGAAGCCCACTATTATTATTATTGTGCCCTTACATTATTATTGTTATGTCGGCTCTCATTATGTTATGACCCCTTAGACTCCTATATATAGAAAGGAGGTCTTTTCATTTGTATCATCCAAGAATTATTCATTTATGTAATGTAACGGAGGTTTCCCCCTCGAAGAGGCTGAATTTTAAGGCGTTGATCTATCTTTTCTATCTTTTCTTGAGCTGGTTTCATAACATTTGGTATGAGAGCTTTAGATTTTAGGGTTTCGCTGCTCCAAATAGGTCATCGTGGCATTTTCGCTCTAACTTTTTTTTGTACCGTTTCAGAAGTCGCAAAAAAAACCCATTTGAGAAGAAGTCGCACTGAACCTTGGGTCCAAATTTTAGAGCTTTTTGCGCAATATTTGTGGAGATATGATCTGAGGAAGTTGGTCTTTTTGTAGACTCCTGAATTACATTCCAAACAGGTGACCTGGGGAAAATCATCATAACTTTCTCTCTGAGGATCAGATTGAAATTTCATAAGAAGGTACAGAAAGAGGACGAACTATAGTTTCTTGTATGCATTTTTCAGATCCAAAGGTTGAAACAGTGACTCATGGCATGTCGTACAAGTTCGCTCTACTGAACTAGTCTATAATCAAGTCATTGTGGGAGATTTCGCATAACTCTTCCTTGGAGAATCCAATTTGGGTCAGACTTGTGGCATTGGAAAGAGCACATAGAGGGTTACTATAGGTTGTAATTTCAGAACTTAAAGATCCAAAAGTATAGAGTTACAGTCGTTTCAAGATCGAGCTCATAAAATCAAGAAAAAGCAAGATGAGGAAGTTTGATGGCAAGGCTCCGGTAAATTGGATACTTCAGATGGAGCAATATTTTGACCTACATGGTGTACCACTGTTACAAAAGGTATGTATTGCATCTTCATATTTAGAACTGGATCAATTTTTATGGTATGAAGGGCTTTGTTCTCGTAAAACACTTGTTACATGGTTAATTTTCACGGAGAAAATGATAGCACATTATGAGGATACAAAGAGCAACACCTTCTTTAGAGCAACATCACAACAATTGAAAAGAGTAAAAGGGCTTTGTGACATAGTGGAAAGAAAAATTATGGAAACCAAGAAGCATACCCCTCACAACTATAAAGGTGGAAGTGTTGTTTCTCCTAGCCTTCCACAACCTACAAGGGTTACACAACAACAATTGGAAGAAAAGAGAGAAAAAGGGCTTTGTTACCATTGTGATAGCAAATGCACTAAAGGTCATAAGTGTCCTGAGAGGAAATTATTTTACATAGAATATGAAGAGGAGGAAGAAAAGGATCAAGAAACATCAAAATAAGAAGATATACGCCTGGACCCCACCCCAAAGAAAGAAGAAATGAATCAGACCATATCTTGTAGGGCATTGGCAAGAATTACCAATCCTCAAACTCTCAAGATAGAAGGACATATCAAGAAGAAAAAGGTGCAAGAAGTGAAATATCACATTGAGAAAGAAGAAATGAACCCAACCATATCTTGTAATTCATTGGTCGAAATTACCACTCCTCAAACTATCAATATAGAAGGACATATCAAGAAGAAAAAGATGAAAGAAGTGAAAGATAACATCGAGAAAGAAGAAATGAATCCAACCATATCTTGTAATTCATTGGTCAAAATTACCACTCCTCAAACTATCAAGATAGAAGGACATATCAAGAAGAAAAATTTTCAAGAAGTGAAAGATCACATCGAGCATCAAGAAATGAATCCGACCATATCTTGTAAAGGATTGGAAGAAATTACCACTCCTCAAAATCTAGAGATAGAAGGATATATCAAGAAGAAAAATGTTCAAGTAGAGAAAGCTCACATCGAGCATCAACAACAAGTTTTCCAACTTTTAAAGGATAATGCCACTTCAGTGCAAAATCAAACGAAACAACAGGTAGATCAACATCGTAGTGAAAAATGTTTTGATGTAGGTGATTGGGTATTCTTACTGCTACATCTCAAGCAAGCTATTTATGAGAAGGAAATGTTGGCAATATGCACTTAAAAAATGGCGACCTTACCGAATGGGAAGACTCTTCAAGGATGAGGATGTGGAAGCATTTTTTTGTGCTATTTCTATTATCCAACCAGATTGGATAAACGAAGCAAGGGATGAATGGAAGAAGGACGAAGAAGTATGGCCATTTATTCAAAAGTTGCAAAAGATCTCAATTCAAACAATATTGCCAGAAATTGAAGAAGAAGGAAAAATCATATTGGAACTTGGAGAAGTCATAGAAACAAGAACCCAACAGCTACGAAATCGATCAATTTCAGAGTATCTCATCAAGTGGAAGAACTTACCTGCTAAAGATTCCACATGGGAGGACAAGAATTTTATACAAAAGCATCAAGAACTACTCAAGCGTTGACGACAACGCTTTCTGAGGGAGAGGGGCATGTTAGGCCCCTATACTACTAGTGTAACCCCTTATTGTTATTAGTACAACCCACTTATTATATTGATGTACCCATCTAGTGCCGATGTTGTTACTATTGTGCCACATAGAAGCCCACTATTGTTATTATTGTGCCCTTACATTATTATTGTTATGTCGGCTCTGATTATGTTATGACCCCTTAGACTCCTATATATAGAAAGGAGGTCTTTTCATTTGTATCATCCAAGAATTGTTGATTTATGTAATGTAAAGGAGGTTGCCCCCTCGAAGAGGCTGAATTCTAAGGCATTGATCTATCTTTTCTATCTTTTCTTGAGCTGGTTTCATAACATACTTTGCCAAAATTCTACATGAAAATGCAAGATTTAAGAAATAATAAGAAAAGCATTAAAACAAGTAACTAGTGGATTACATTGCATAACGCTTTCCTAGTATTAGAGGATGATATTAACTTCTTAAGGGTTGATGCAAGCATTTTTGTCTCTAAAATTTCCAAAACATTCTAAATGTTTCATGAAAAAAATAGTAATACAAGTCATGGTAATCTAATTGAAATGTATTAAAGTTTAAAGTACAATTCATGTTATATTAAATTGTTCAAAATTGATTGGGATATGTCCCTTAGCAATTTATAATACATTGAAAGTGAATATGGAGACTATGAAATTTATATTGAAATACACTTTTATTTGTATTTGTGTAATACCCTAGGTTATGCCACCTTGTCTTACACTTGCAAAGCATAAATTTTGGTTTTTTGTTGTCATACCCATACCTTGTCATCATGCTATGTCAACTTCTCATTGATAGGCTATCCACTGAATCAAAATTTCATTAGCTTGATATTGCACCCATATCCTACGTATCTCCTTAGCCTCCATGTGGCCTAATACCATATCTTCTTTCAAAATTGTTGGTTTACCTAGGATGAGCCCAAGCATCCCATGAAAATGAAGTTCATGAATATAATGTCATTGTGATAACATATAGTATTATGACCTTAGAATAAGATGACCCCCTCAACACCCCCTTCACTTTGTCAAACACTTTGTAACATACCCAAACCCATGTTGGGTCACGCCAAAGAAATTTTCCCACTGTGGCATTAAATTGTAATGTACCTAAGAGATAAGGTACCTCAAGAGCACAGACTCTTGAACTAATTTTAAAATTTTTGATACCAAACTAAATGAATCAAGAAGCATGTATTGGAAAGGAATGGGAAAACCATCCATAAATACACATATAAATAAGAAACTATATTTTCCGCACATCATTTACTTATGAGAAAACATACAATGAATATTATGAATAGAGAACACTTATATTTACCAAATAATGATGCTAGCTCGATGTAGACATTGAGTGTTCCACCTAGCCATAGGCATTAATTGTTTCGCTAAATATTTCAGTGGTAGTACAACCCTGAGCTAAGGCTATGAATATATAAGGATAGGTGCTTAGGATAACTCTAATTTCACATAGATAGTCAAGTTCTCATATGGTGATACTTTGTTTAATCAAACATAGAAATATGAACCTAGTATCACTTTTTCCCCTTCATCATGCACAACCCAAAGAAAGGAATTTCCTTCTTACAATGCAATACTCAAGCTATTCCATTTCCCTTCAATGATACAATATAGTTTATTCATGAAATATTAATGATTGAAACTCCAAATATTCTTAGTTGTGGGTGCATTTTCCTTAAAATACTAATGTATCCATGCACTCAAGCATATTTTCTTTGCTAGAAGTAACTAGTCTTCTATTACATCCATTTAACATTGACTCTCTACAATAGAAAAATCCTCCTCTCTTCCTTAGAAGCAAGAATAAGAACAAATGAAATTAAAGAATGAGGAATGATTCATAAATTGTCATTGATATTCCATTGGATAGTTCATCAAAATATATTTGATAAAAATAGATTGAAATCTATATTAAGAGGGTTGATTTCCGTAGATTCTTGATTTATTAATTACTTTTTTTCTACTCATGCATGTAATGGATCGAATGAAAAATTAGATAAAAATAAAAGGCAAGCACATGCCAACCACAATGAACACAAGATATTATCTTGAAAACCCTTACCCAAGAAAAAACAACTTAAAGGTGAGGTTACACTACTCTCTTTCTTTGGAATGGAAATAATGTAAATACAAAGGAGAACTGATCTTGATAGAGTTACTTGAGACCTTTGACCCAATAGGATATTATTGCACAATAAACTTCCTCTATTCTCTCTCAATCCCACCCCCAAAGTTTCTCTACTCTCCTATGGAACTCGATACAATGGAATAAAATTGAATCCCTTTTCCTTTTAATGGCTAGGTTATAACATAACCAAATATCCAACTAACTGTTAGGTTTGACATCTTAAAATCCCAGCTAGAGTTAGAACTTTCACACTTCTATAGTTTTATTCACGGTTTGCATGTTCCTAGCCCAACATGCATGAGTAATGGGGGATGATGTGGGATCTAATTGTGTTATCGAAGTCAAACATAGTAGGTCAACTTCCAATTGGCATAACTTTCTCATATGAACATTGATTAGCATTATTCTTGCATCATTAAAAAGGTCCTTGAATTTATAATAGATTCATGGGGTCCCATGATTAACCAAGAAAATTTTCCACCAAAAAATGCCATTTAAGGTCTCAAAAATCCTCAAAAAGGTTTTAGACCCCAAGTCCCCAAACTACGTCCCACTAATAAACCTACTCTTATAACATAATTACTTAAAGTTTTTCACTCTAAAATTATCGATATGGATGAGAACTTATATAAGGATTCAATTTGGATCACACTTTCCCAATTTTGGAGGCTTTTGGCCCCAAAAATATTTACTAACTAAGGTGAGGAAAATTTTCCTCTACCACTTCTTTGGAGTACTATTTAGCTTTCCTTGAAAATTTTCCTTTCAATCCAATCTGCGAAAGATCATATTAAACCCATCTTATAGTTGTGGACCTCTTCTACAAAATGATATCTTTTATTAACTCTACCTAGGCATCTAGAGCTAAATCCTGTATGGAAGGTACGATCTACTCCTCTTCATGATTCAAAGTGGAAGGCTCATATAGTTTGAAAATTTTCACATTCACCACTAAGTAAATGTACATGTCTTGGGTTAGACTGATTTTATAGGAATTATCTCCCACCATTTCTAGTATCTTGAAAGGAAAATATCATAGATCATTTATTTTCCTACTAGGTGATCTGGAATTGATCCAAGGCAATTAATTAAGGTATTACAAACTCATGCACATGGATGTGCCTATGTTACTTTATGCAACGGACCAATAAGATTGCGAAATACACAGACACTGAAGTAGTTAGAGAAAACATAACATGCAAACACATAAACACAACAAGTTTAATAAGGAGTTCACCCAATAGTCATGGGCTATGTCTCCTAGTCCAGACTTCAGTGGTGGCCTCTCTATTATGTTTTCAAAGAAGAGTTGTTACAACAGTGAGCTCAATCTAAGTCTCACACAATAGATATAAATCAGTAGGACTGCACTTGGATCCCCCAAGTCTCTCGAGTACATAGACTCTCCTTACTGAAACTCAACCTTTAATGGTCACAATAGTATGAGCACAATCTGAGACTCATACATGATAGGCATATACAGAGGATTTCGCTTGAACCTCTCAATCCTTCTCTGGAGTACACAGACTCTCTCTGACTCTCTCTGGCTCTGTCTGGCTCGATGCTGCCTTTTTCTTTCTGTGTCTAACTAGCTCTTCTAACTTGCTCGCTTCTCTCTCTATCATTTCGTGGCTTTAAAGCTAGTCTGCTTCCTGACTATTCATTTCTGCTTCTCGGCTTTCTAGTTCTCCTACCCTGGTCATTTGAATTCCTCTATTCTGCATCATCATCTTCGTGTAATGCCTCACAAGGAGGTGGCCACCTATTTCATAACGAACTGAGTGTCAGTTCTCTTGGAAATGTTTGAACAGTCGTTATTTCCATTTGCTCCAAGATTTTCCCGCAAAACACGAATCTTTGCCAACTCATCGTCGATGCCGGACTTCAAACTTTATACAAGTCAGAATATTTACCTAGTTGAATCCAGTCATCCATTAGATCAGATTTCCACTGTCGATCTGGATCTCCCAGATCCTACAGTCTCTGTCCATATCAGTTGGGTAAGTAGCATGACGTTTACCCGTCCAATGTGAGCGGTTTTCTCTCTCTTCCACCAAACGCGTGGCACCGAGTGTGTGGCATCAGGCAGGACTCGGTTGAAACTGCTTACCGCTAGAAGCCCTTCTGATATCCTGTCGTTTTTTGTGTGGGACCCTCCTCTAATGGAATCGATGAAATATCCATACGGTTTTATGATTTTTCAGGTCAGGGTCGCTCGAGACTTTTCCTTCATTGAGGGGTTTTCCCGGCGATATGTGATTAGCGACTTTCTCAAAAAGACCTCCCATGTTTCCAATTCGTGACAGCGTGTGTTACCATGGGCCAACGGTCTGTGCACTTGACCGAGGGTCCTCGTTGCTCCACACTGCTCACAAATTACAACTGTTCCAAAGATATTTCTGATAAGCTCGACCTTTGTAAGTCTTTGAAACTTTGGAATGAATTTTTTAGAGTTATTAAAACTTAGAGAGTGTTTTAGGATCCAATTCAGATCACGAACTTCCCACTGAAAAAGCTTTTGGACCACTAAAAGTTGGTTTTTAAGCATCCATCTAGTGAGGGTATATATTCCTCACTTGCCCAATTTCTATCCATTTCACACTACTTGATTTTGAACCTTGGAGTCCAATCTTGAGGTACTCAACATCCCCTCTGCACGTGGTTCTCACCTTCCTGTCCAGAACTATATCTTCCTACAATTCATTAAGATATTCAGGAAACAGATCATCAATAGAAGGCAATTGACTCTGTTCTTCGGGATCTTCAATCAATGAAGGTTCAAATAGTCTCAAACTATCTGCATTGACAATTGAGTAGATGTGAATGTAAGCGGGTAAATCAAGGTGGAAAGCATTCTCACCAATTTTCTCAAGTATCTTGAAAGCTCCATCCGATGCTTATCATGCCTTGCCTTGTACTTGGCTTGGCTCTTTTCTAGTTGTTCCTGTACTGCCTGGTGAATCTCTTGGATTTGTTCGATGAACTTGGTTGCCTTGTCCACATCACTGTGTCCATCAACCGCTATGTCTTTACCAAAGACAAAATCCAAGGGAGACCTTGGTGTGAAACCATAATAGGTCTCAAAAGGAGATCTCTGTGTAGAAGAATGTTTAGCTCGGTTGTAAGCATGCTACACATAACATAAATGTTCATCCCAAAGCTTGGCATGCTTGCTGCAATAGCCTCTGAGCAACTAGATCAGTGTCCTGTTGACCACTTCTGTTTGGCCATCTGTTTGTGGATGAAAGGTTGTGCTCTTCTTCAGTCTGGTATCCATCAATTCCCACAGACTCACCCAAAACTTCCCAACAAATCGGGAATCTGGATAAGATACAATGGAAGTGGGTAATCCAAAATGAACCCATACATGCTGAAAGAACAACTTTGAAGTTTGTTCAACTGTAATCTGTTTGTTACAAGGTATTAAAATACACATTTTGTTGAACCTATCCACAACAACATATAAATAGTCATGACCTTTTCTAGGTTTAGGCAGTCCCCTAACAAAGTCCATGGAAACAATTTCCCAAGGATGAGAAGGAACTTGTAGTGGAGTGTACAAGCCTAGTTTTTTATTTCTGGGCTTGATTTTAGCACACATGGTACATCCTCTTACATATCTAGAAACTGTCTCATTCATTTTTGGCCAATAACAAAATTTGCAGCTGTGCAACTATTTTACTTACACCAAAGTGACCTGATGTTAGAGAAGTGTGTGCTTCTTGAATTGTCTTTACTCTTTCTGTTTGTGGAATGCATAACTTTCCAAAATGATACAAGAGTTGGTCCTTAACATGATAATCCAATTCTTCTACCTGTTTGCTACCACTTAAAGTTGCATATACATCCTTAAAATCTATATCTTGAGCATATTGTTCAATGTAGCTTTCATGCAATACTGAATTATGATTAAGTATAGTAGATGCATTTATGATTGGTCTCGACAACATATCTGCAACTTTATTGTGTATGCCCTTTTTATATCTGATGACAAGATGAAACTATTGTAGAAAACCCATCCACCTATAGTGTCTTGATTTCTGCAACTTATTTTGGGAGTGTGAATATTGAAGTGGCTGATGATCAGTATGTGTAACTGTCTCTTTGCCCATTAAATAATGTTTCAACTTTTTCACACTCTATACTAATGCATACAATTCCTTATCATATGTGGGATAATTAACTACTGCAGAATTAAATGTCTCAGAATGATAACATATGGGTTTTACCATGTTGCATCAACACTGCTCACATGGCATAGTCACTGGCATCTGTTTCAATCTCAAATGGTCTTTGAAGATAGGGCAATGCTAGTACTGGTGTTGTACTGATATTTTCTTTTAAGGTGTCGAAGGCTTTCTGCTGTTTGCCTCCCCACTAAAACACCTTGTTCCATCCGGTTAAAGCATGTAAGGGAGCTGCAATCAAGGAAAAGTTAGCAATAAACTTTCTCCAATACTGTGCTGCTCCTGAAAAGCTTCTAACTTCTGTAGCAGATTTGGGTTTAGTGTAGTTTACAATTATTGCAACCTTAGAGGGATCTATCTTCAATTCACCACCCCCTACAATATGACCCAAATAATTCAAAGATGTTTTTCCAAATTCACATTTTGAGAGTTTAACATATAGATTTTCTCTTTTTAAACATCTAGAGTCTACTTGACATGCTTCAAATCTTCTTTCCATGTTTTACTAAATATAAGAATGTCATCTAAATATACAATGACAAAATCATCAATAAAAGGTCTGAGTACATCATTCATTACTCTCATGAAAGTAGTAGGAGCATTAGTTAAGCCAGAAGGCATAACCAACCACTCATACAATCCTTGATTTGTTTTGAAAGTAGTCTTCCATGCATCTTACTCTGTAACTCTAACCTGATGATAACCACTATGCAAGTCCAAATTGGAAAAATAAATAGCTTCTTTTAAATGATCTAATAGATCATCTATGCAAGGAAGGGGATAATGAGTTTTTATCATTATCTTATTCAGTGCTCGGCAATCACTGCACATTCTCCATGAGCCATCTTTCTTTCCCACCAAGACAATACGAGACTCGCATGGCGATGTGCTAGGTCTTATGAACCCTTTCTCGAGCAGCTCCTATACCTACTTCTTGACTTCTGCATTCTCTAAAGTAGAAAACCTGTACATTCTAATGTTAGGTGATGGAGCATCTTGCTACAAATTAATATCATGTACTGTTTCCTTTTAGGGTGGTAGACTTTTAGGTTCTTGAAATAGTATATCATATTCTGAAACATTTTTTTATAAATCATCTTGTTGTTTAACATTACGGCCCTCAAATATACTGGTTTTATCAAGTTTCTTTTCCTTTACAACCATCAGTAAAAATTGTTTGCATGAATTTACAATTCTTTTCATTTGCCCTGAGTTTATGAGAGTATAATTATTCATGAGTTTATGAGCTCTTACAATATATTCGATTCCATCTTTAACGAGTTGATACTTGTTTTCAACTCTATAGAAAATAGCTTTCCTATCATACAAGTAAGGACTTCCTAAAACAATTCCACATATATCCAAAAGGAACTATATCTAACTCAACCTCATCTACAAATGCTGACCCAAAAGAAAACTTAAGTTTACATTGTCTAGTCACTTGTAGGTTTTCTTTATCACGTAACCAACCTAATGGATATGGCTTCTTGTGAGGTATGGTTAGTAATCCCAGCTTCTTTACAATTGCTTCAGAAATTAAATTTTCTTGTAAGCCACTATCAAACAAAGTATCAATCTTTTGATGCTTGGAAATAACTCGAATATGAAAAATCTCATGTATTTTCCTCTCATTTTCTTCATTATCGGTAGATTGTGCAGAATTACTAGTAGATGCTTCAGAATTTTTACCTTTTATATCTATGGTTGCAATTGTTGTTTCATCTCCTGAGTCTGACCCCAAATCCTTTAGAAAAGTTGCAGTAGTCTTCTTCTTTTTGCCATAGAACTTCTTGGGTCTCAGCTCCAGATGTAGAATCCAACAGTGTTCATCATCATGTCCATCCTTCTTGCAGTGAGTGCATGAAGGCTTGGTCTTTTGTACAACATTTTCCTTCCTCTCTTTCCATTTTTGTTTTCTCTTTTCCTTGCTTTTTCTTGCAGTGGGTTTTGATGATCCCGCAACTTTTGGGTTCACATTATTGCCTCTAGCCTCTAGATGTGTAGCCTAGACAAATACCTCATCTATGCTAGTGGAATTAAACATGAGAATGGCATTCTTTAAATAGCTGTGTAGACCACCTATATACTTCAGCAGAGTTTTAGGTGAGTCTAAAGAAATTCCTAGAATCAAAGCTCTTTCCCTAAATTCTTGAGTGTAGCCTTGTACACTTTGCCCTTTTAATTGGCGAAGAGTTTGCCACCTCATGATGGCTTGCTGCATATAGGCTAGTGGATAGAATTGCTTTTCAATTGCAGAAACAAATTCAATCTAGACAGAAAGAATTTTACCATGCTTCTTCATGTCAACTTATGTCCTGCCTTCCCACCATACCAAGGTGGTGCCTCCAAGGTGTAGGCTGGCCAGCTAAATCTTGCTTTTATTTGAGTCAATGTTGTGCACCCTACAATACACATCAATCTATCTAATCCAATTATCCAGCTTCTCTGCATTCAAATCTCCATCATATATCATCAAATCAAACATAACATCTAATTTAATAAAGATGTTTTCTTTTTATTTTCAGGGCTGTTAAGAGGTGTCAGCAACTTTTCTTCTTTCCATTTTCCTTTAGAATGGTCATGGAGGAGATATTCTTCTACTCCTTTATCTTGTTTGGAGTTTGTTGAATCTTCTTCTCTACCTTTCTTAAATTCTCTATACATTTCCTCCACCATGGCTCTCATGGTCATGAAACTATCCATGAATTGGGAGTCTGATTCCAAGGGACTTTCTTCTGACATTTTCCTCTTAGGGTAGACTCTTCCAATTTCTAGGTTAGCTTCAACCAATTCTTCTTCTCCTAATTTAAGCTTTGATCTAGTTAGAAACAAAATCCAACACAATCTTTTCTAACCTTAGTAACCTAGAGCTTTGATACCACTTGATCTGGAATTGATCCAAGACAATTAATTAAGGTATTACACAATCATGCACATGGATGTGCCTATGTTACTTTATGAAATGGATTGATAAGATTGCGAAATACATGGACACTGAAGTAGTTAGAGAAAACATAACATGCAAACACATAAACACAACAATTTTAATAAGGAGTTCACCCAACACTCCTGGGCTACGTCTCCTAGTCCAGCCTTCAGTGGTGGGCTCTCTATTATGATTTCGAAGAAGAGTTGTTACAACAATGAGCTCAATCTGAGTCTCACATAGTAGATATAAATCAGTAGGACTATACTTGGATCCCTTAAGTCTCTGGAGTACATAAACTCTCCTTACTAAAACTCTACCTCTAATGGTCACAATAATATGAGCCCAATCTGAGACTCATACATGACAGCCATATACAGAGGAGTTCACTTGAACCTCTCAAGCCTTCTCTGGAGTACATAGAATTTCTCCGACTCTCTCTGGCTCTCTCTGGCTCAATGCTGCCTTTTGCTTTCTGTGTTTAACTAACTCTTCTAACTTGCTTGCTTCTCTCTTTGTCAGTTTGTGGCTTTAAATCCAGCCTCCTTCCTAACTTTTCATTTATGCTTCCCAGCTTTCTGGTTCTCCTACCTCTGTCCATTTGAATTCCTCTGTTCTGCATCATCATCTCTATGTAACACCTCACAGGTAGGTGGCCACCTATTTCATAACGAACTGAGTGTCAGTTCTCTTGGAAATGTTTGAACGGTCATTATTTTTGTTTGCTCCAAGATTTTCCCATGAAACACGAATCTTTGCCAACTCATCGTCCATGCCAGACTTCAAACTTTATACAACTCGGCCTGTTTATCCCATTGAATCTGGTCATCCATCGGATCACATTTCCGTCGTCGATCTGGATCCCCCAGATCCTATGGTCTCCATCCATATCGGGCGGGTAAGTAGCATGACGTTTACCCATCCGATGTGAGTGATATTCTCTCTCTTCTACTGGATGCATGGCACCTAGTGTGTGGCATTAGGCAGGACTCGGTTGAAACTGCTTACCACTCGAGGCCCTTTTGATATCCTGCCAGTTTTTGTGTAGGACAAGCCTTTGATGGAATCACTCCGATATCCATATGGTTTTATGACTTTTCGGGTCTGGGTCACCTGGGGCTTTTCCTTCACTGAGGGTTTTTCCCGACGATATGCATTTTGCGACTTGTTGCTAATCACATATCAGAAACCACCTCCATTTCTCAAAAAGACCTCCCGTGTTGGCAATTCATGACAGTGCGCATTACCATGGGCCAATGGTCTATGTGATTGATAGAGGGTCCTCGTTGCTCCATGCTACTCACAAATTACAACTATTCCGAAGATATTTCTGATAAGTTTGACCTTTGTAAATCTTTGAAACTTTGGCAAGATTTTTCAAAGTGATGAAAACTTAGAGAGTGTTTTAGGATCCAATTCAGATCACCACGATATGATAACCTCTCCTTATTCAATGATAACGATATGTTGTCTTCCACTCTAATGACTTCTTATTGCTTCTCTTTCCCTCTTTCATAAGGTCTTACTCTTCCATTTTGGAATCATCCTTACTAGGTTCAGTTTTGTTATATGTATTAGGACTATTTCTATAGAAAGGTGCTTTGAATCCCTTATTTATCTGATTTTATTTTTCCTTCTTCATATCCTTCCAAGACTATTGATAAGTCTCTCTACCTTTTGTTTGTTCATACAAGTACTTGGATTTTATTATGGTCTCCACCAAAGTTTTGGGTTCATCAATTTAAATTTTGTATTTGTAAAAATATGGAAGTCCACTTAAGAACCCTTAAACTTTCAACCTCACCTATATGATAAAACCTACATACCTCGATAGATTTGAAAAAATATTTTCATATTCTTCCATGGTCATGTTACCCAACTTGAGTTCAAATAATTCCTACATATTCTTATCCTAGTAGTGCTTTGAAAGTTATTTATACTACAAATATTCTTGAACTATTTCCAATAAATCATTTTCTCATCAATGTGTTTGAATTTCTACAACAAATCCCACCACATAGATGCTTTCCCTAGTAGATGATATATGGTTATCCTAACCTCTAGATTAGATGGCTAACTATGTAACTGAAAATAGTTTCAAATTCCAGGAACCAAATTTTTAGTGTCATCTCCTCTTTCTTTTTCAACATCAAAGGTTGGTTTCTTAAGCTTCCTAAGATCTCCTTGAAAACTGACCAATTCATGTCTTTTTTATTGATTCCTAAAGATATACTTCTAATTTGTTCCTTAAATCTTTAGATTCATAAAACTTCCTTGATGGATGAGTAGATTATTAGTGATGTCTTTGATATCTACTAGCATTTATTTTGTTTATGTATCCTCTATAGTCATTCCTCCATGCACAATGTATGCATTATTCCTCATGTCTTGAACCTCATCCATTATTCATTTGACTTTGTAGCAAACTTAGTCTTTTTAGAAAATTGGTATTTATTTGATTTTACTCCTCATGTGATTTTATTATTCTTTCATTATTGGCTTTTTAACCCAACACTTCATTGTTTAAGCTTCTCATGGTCTCTAATAACTCTATTGGCTCCACTATGCTATTGTGTCCATCAGACTATGTTTCCTCTTTATTTAAAAGGATGTATATGCCTTTGGATTCTTTTTCATGACTGTAAAGACTTTTTGCATCTTCCATGTCTATGATATCCATTATTGAGCATGTATTATTCTCATTGTACTCTTAATTCTACAAAATATGTAAAAAAAACATCTTTGTTAAGAATTATGCTTGTTATGAAAAATTCCATTAGTTAGATGCATGTCCCTCTTCATCTCTATTCATGAAGAGTATAGTTGCACTGAACTAGATTATGATAATTTGAACATTCCCCCTCGAATCATATTTCTAATAACTATACTCATGTTTCATTCTACTCCCTAATATGAAATTTACATCCTTTATAAGTTTTTCATTCCCACTCAAGTATTCCTCCTTTTTACTCTGTAATTATTCTCAAAGGCTAACTTCTATCATGTCTAGAAGAAAATATTTCAAGAACCAAAATGAACTTTTATATTCGGCATAACTATTATTCTTGTTTGTGAGTATACTTCAACTTTTAAATTGCAAATCTAACGTGTCATTCAAATACTACATCAATCTAGAATTTTCAAATTTGTCCTTTTTGGATTTTCTCTAGACTTGGATTGTTAACAAAATTGGCCATCTCTTAAATAAAGAATTTTTAAATTCAAAAATATATATACATATATTACAAAGTAAAAGTTGTCTAGATTGATGAATAGATAAACTGTTGAGTAGATAATTTTTTCAATTTTATTTGGGTCAATTTTTATCCTCTAAAAATATCTAAATGTGCTCCAAAATACTAGATTTTGACCTATTTATTTGTGTCTCCATTCGAAACCCCTTGGACTTTGGGAAAAATTGTAAATAGGTATCATCATGTCTTTTTGTTGGACCTGTTATCCCTGAGGTGTAGTGTTGTTGTTTTGATGGAAATATCCCATGTTTTAGCTCCGATGGTCCACGTTCCTCTTTCTCTGCTTTGGCCATAAGCCAGAATTCAAAAATTATACACCCGCGCTCATAAATATCAGTGGGTCTGCTCTTGGTTCATCTCCTTCCTGCTGCACTCTCCATTTTCCAATCCCCACCGTCGATCTTCCCACTGATCTGACAGTCCACACTTCTTCCGACTAATGTGATGCACTCACCTACTTCGGCCAATCACCACTGTTAGATCATTTCCGTCAGATCTAACGGCTATCACGCATATTGCTTGGGTAACAAGAGAGAGGGATACCTGCCCAATAAAGTGGTTTCCTCTCTCTCCTCCACTGCTAGGTGGCGCTCGAGGAATGGAATCGGGCAGGCTCTTATCTTTACCACTTACCGCCCGATGACCGCCCAATATAAACCATTTTCGTTTGAGTAAAAACTGCTCCCAGGCATTATCCTTCGAGCACCTCCTTCGCCTGATAGCCATTCAATCTAACATTCTAAGATCTGATGGCTTGGACTTATTCTACTCCCACCAGGACTTCAAGCCTCCAGCGATTGATCTCCTCCACCCATTCCTCTTGATCTAACAGCCCCATACCCCACTTCCCACCAGTCACCCCGGGAGGAAATTTGTTGGCTTTGTCACTATTTTTGACATTCAGAAAGTTGAACTGAAATAATATAATGCATGGTCGAAAGGGGAAAAAAATAGCATGATGCAGCCAAACCAATAGAAATGATCATGGAACATGCTGGCACAAGTAAATCACCTAACAACTCGGCGAAATTACCAGAATTTGATTACTGAGTTTGTTAGAAACAAAGCCCCCTAAGCTCATGATTGTTTAGTTATGGAACCAAGTAGTTAGAAGACAGAGGGGACAAATTAAGACATCTCGAGCCTTAGAGAGTTCGAGAGTATTGTAAAAAGCCTATAAATGGCTGAAAGTTCAAAGGAAGATGGGTTCAACTTTTGGAGACTATGGATACTCTGTTCCTCCCAGCATCTCATCTTCATTCTAGTAATACAAGCTTCTTTTGCTATTACATGTTCAATTGCCATCTTCTCCTCTATGCTAAACTTGGACTTGAATAGGTTATTCATGTTTTCTTCTGTGTCTAATGCTAGATAACTATCATCTTCTCTTTGCGTTGATAAATTAGATTTACAAGCTTCATTTACTTTCTATAGCTAGCAATTCATATGTTTTTATGTATGTATTTGCTGGTACAGTTAGGATTCTCCATCTATTCATTGAATCTACAAACTATTGAGCATTATTGGTTGAAAGCCTTGTCAAGTTGAGGGTGTTCATGCATGTCTTGAGTGAAAATAGAGTTGAACCAGTCATCTGACTTGATTCAAATCCCAATCCTTCCCAATAGTTCATAGAACGATATTGAAGATTTATATGTTACCAAGCATCTCTGAGCTACAACCTAGGAGATTTTCTGGAGTGCTAACATAATTGGTGCCATTGCCTGGGAGAGGAGACTGAAGCTCAGCTTCCCTGGGGGACGACACAGATCTAGCTTTGATGATAGACAAATTCTGGACACTATTTCAGTTATAGTCATCTATCTGGCGACTCTACTGGAGGAAGAACCTCTTGGCAACTCCACTCCATAGTTCTGGCTCAGTTTGTGAGGCATACTCGGAAAAATCTTCAGAACCCATGAGCTGGCCTAGTACCTGACCCTAAAAAAATCATCAAAGAAAGAAAGGAATTGCAGAAAGGAGCATTAGGTTCAGGTAGCTCTAAACAATATTCTATATCTCTTCAAGAAAATCCTGTAATAGAACAAATACATGTTGAGAGTATAACATCTAATACTAGCAGTGAAGAAAAAATATCAGAGATTCATAGAGCTCCTTATTCTTTAGGTTCTCCTTTCATTGCAAGCACAAACTAAGCCTCTCCTCCTATCCATCATACTCCTTTAGTCCTATCAGTTACTCTTCAACCCTCTATCATTCAGACTTCCAGTACCCTTATAGCCACCATAGCTATGGCAGCACCTACCAAAATGGAAAGAATCATAACTGCTAGGTATGGACCTTTAGTACTGCCCACTCCTTTGAATGCCATGCATACTAGAGAATATCAAAAATATATGCCTAAGTTCACTGGGACTGAAGGTGTTACAACTGAGGAACATCTTGAATCATTCTATAGCTATGTTGATAACCTGGACATTAGTGAAGATGATGTATGGATGAGAATCTTTGTCCAAAGTCTAGATGGAGAGGATAGAAAATGGTTCAGAGAACTGACCCCAAGGTCTATAGCAGATATTGAGGCTTTAGATGATGCATTCCTAAATCATTGGGGGGATAAGAAGGATCTACTTTACTACCACACCGATTTTGGGAACTTACAGAGGGAAAATGGTGAGTTGTTCTCTGATTTTAATAAGAGGTTTAACAGCATGTACAAAAAGATACTAGCTAAAGTAAAACCCACCACTACCTCTGCTAAACTCACCTATGCCAGTGCCTTTGATTCTGAATTCTGTCTACTATTGTGGAAGAGACGATGTGATACCTTTGTTGATATGCGAGATGCAGCCTTGGAAGTAGAATCAAACATCATGGCTGTAGAGAAGCTCAAGGGGAATGTCGATAGAAGGAGACAGAAGGGTGAACCTTCATCATCTTCAGATCCCAAGATAGATAAAATGACCAAGATGATAGAGTCATTAGCCTCTGAAATCTCCAAATTAAAGGTTGAACAGCACCCTGGGAAAGGAAGAGTTCCTAATACCTTTGCTCCTAGAAATCCAAATCCATATAGAAGAGCTAATGAGTAGTTACAGATTCTGCAAAGAAGGAAAGATGCTAATTAAGAGCAAAGGGTGAAGACCCCTTTCCAGAATGTATTCATGGAAGAAGAGATGTTTGAAGAAGATGATGAGATCCATTGTCTAGAAGATAAAGGAAGTGCCTCCTTTTTTACCTTAGCTGCCTATGAAAAGTCATTATTCAATGACCAGATCAACCAAGAGTCGGATGGTGGAGCTGTTATGAAAACTGATGATCAACACATATATGATCTGAGGTCAAAGATGAATAATGCCAAGGAAACTCCTATTCAGAGAGTTGCTATCCTGCAATACAACAAGCTAAAAAGAATAAATAACTGGCAGTTGATCCCATCATCCTCAAAGCTCCAACTCACGAGGTAATAGGCCTTGACAAGTCTCCTTCTCCTTTCAGTTTTGAATCAAAAATTCAGAAGCTAATCATACCTATACCTCTTATTGAACTAGTGAATAATGAGTCCTTCAAGTGATCTATTCTTGAGGCCCTTAAGCCTAAAGCCATCCAAACCTCCACTGACTATGTAAATCTGCTAGACGACAAACTAGCTATTGTTCTCAACCCAATGATTGAAAATTGTGATGACAACTCAACATCATTCTATGTCTCTTTGACTATTCATGACAAAATCCTTCACAACTGCCTTTTGGACACAGGAGCCATCCATAATCTAATGCCCAAGGCTATCATGGATGAGTTGGGTCTTGACATTACCAAGCCTTATCATGACCTGTTTTCTTTTGACTCTCAAAAAGTGAAGTTTTTGGGATTAATCAAAGACCTAGCCATCACCTTGTCTCAGCTGCCCATGAAGAGCATGATGATGGATATTGTGGTAGCAGATGTACCCCCCAAGTTTGGCATGTTTCTTTCTAGAGGTTGGATCAAGAGATTAGGTGAAACATTGCAAAATGATCTGTCCTATGCTACTATCCTAGTTTTTGGAGGTGAGAGTAGGAGATTATACAGAGAAACTCAGTTGGATTATATCATCAGTGATTAAAGGAATCCCACTAATCATTCCATATATACTGTCGACACTGGTTTTGGAGCATGTATTCTTCAAATTGAAGAATCCCAGTTAGCCTCCATGCAGCTTAGGAAACCAGTTTGCTAGGTCACAGAGGAAGAAGGCCCATAGATTTGGGATATGTTCTTTGATGGAGCTTGCTCTAAGGAAGCTACAAGGGCAGGTGTAGTCCTTGTTTCCCCCATAGAAGAATGCATTCATTTATATTTCAAGTTAACTTTTCAGGTCACAAATAACATAGAAGAGTACGAAGCCTTGATATTGGGCTTAAATGCTGCTAAAGAAATGGGCATCAAAGGTCTGAACCTATTTGGAGATGCAGACCTTATCATTCAACAGGTCAACAAAATTTTTCAAGCAAAGCCTCCAAGGCTGAAAGCATACAGAGATGAGGTATGGAAGCTCAAGGGTTATTTTAATAGTTTCAAAATTTCTTACATCCCTAGAATGAAGAACTAGCTTTTTGATTCCCTTGTTGTGTCTGCTAGCATGTTTATTCCTCCTTTGCCTCCTAAATTGACTTACGAAGTTCAGGTGAAATATAGACCATCTCTGCCTGACAATGTCAAATACTGGAATTTTTTTGAAGAAGATGATGAAATTAATAGGTTTTTACAAGTCATTAATGAATTTTCTGAAATGCACATTGACCAAGAAAACAAAACCATTGAAGAATGCAACCAGTCCAAGCTAAAGGACGAGATTGGTCAGGATAACATTGCTTAGCTGCCTAGTAACCATATACCCAAAGGATTGGTGCTCATAGAGAAGTTGTTTGATCATAATGATTTACCTTATAATCCTGCCAAAAAAGAAAATGAGTATGCAGTTCATAGACATAATATAGGGAGTCCAACCCATCCAAAGTACATAAATCTGTCCACTCACTTGTCTTCTACCCAAAGTTCCGAGTATTGCACCCTGATGAAACAATTTGCTGATATTTTTGCTTGGGAGTACAATGATCTTAAGACCTATGACACCAACATCATTTAGCATAAGATTCCACTGGAGAAGAACACCATCCCTTTTAAGTAGAAATTAAGACCTATCATCCCTCTCTTATTTCCTTTGATTGAAAAGGAAATCAAGAAGCTATTGTATGCCAAGATCATAGTTCCCCTAAGGTATTCAAAGTGGATAGATAACCTTGTGGTAGTAAAAAGGAAGAATGGAGAATCATGCTTTGTGTTGACTTTAGGAATTTGAACAAATGCTCTAAAAAAGACAATTACCCCCTGCCTAAGATGTAACACTTGCTGCAAAAAGTTTCAGGGTCTAGAGTCATGTCTTTCTTAGATGGATTTTCAGGTTACAATCATATTGTTGTACATCCAAAAGATTAGGAAAAGACTGCCTTCACTACTCCTTGGGGAACTTTCATGTATTCCAAGATGCCTTTTGGACTGATGAATGCTAGGGCTACTTTTCAAAGGGCCATGGACATAGCCTTTGTGGGAGAGAAGGAAAAGTTTGTCCTTATTTACCTTGATGACATAACAGTCTTTTCTAGCAGTCACAAGGACCATTTGCAGCATTTGAAGAAGGTGTTTCTAAAGTGTAGATGGTTTGGAATTTCTATGAACCTACAAAAATCACAGTTTTCTCTAGAAGAAGGCAAACTTTTGGGACATATTGTTTCTGCTGAAGGTGTGAAGATCGATCCAACAAGAGTTCAAGCAATTCAGACATTGTCCATCCCAAGGTCAAAAAGGGACATTCAATCTTTGCTGGTGTTATAGCTCCAAATCTCACTCTTATGGTTTGTGATGCTGCACTCATGGCCTAGGGCAACCCCTCCTTCCAGATCTGGTCCTAAAATTTAGAAAACAGTGTTTTATCCCTTATACGCAACATTTCCCTGAGTTAAACGCGTGTACACGCGGGTCTGTGTATACCCAACCCGCGTGTATGTATTAAAACACTTAAAAAAATAAATAATTCCTTATTTTCGGGCGGAGATCGCGGGTTTTACCTGCTGATCACCTGTTAGTGCCCGTGGCCCAACTATTCCCAACCAACTCCTAACTAAAAAACTACTTTGGAGATGGTATAAAAAGACATCAAAGGGAAGGCCTAAGGGAGAGAGAAAAGAGAGCAAGATTATTATGCTGAGATTTTCCCCTTAGACCATGTCTGAAGTCCTTGGTGCCTTCTGCACTTCCCCCATTTTGCATAGGAAACCCTTGTTTCCATGTGTATTGGTGATCATTCATTCTTTATATCACCATTGAGTAAGACTTGGAAGGAGCTCTTGTTGGAGGCTTGAGGCTGGAACGAATCCGGGAGGAAGCTTTGCTTGGAGCTTGCTGAAGGTGTTTCAGGTGAAATCTTTCCGTTATATGTACTTTACTTGCCTTTATATAAAGAAACACGTCTTGGTTCCCGAAACAATCTTCCTTTGTGCTTATGAGGTTCATATTTTGAATTCTTATGCAAGTAGTTACTTAAAGATTTTTATAACTAACTTTATAGCATGAAGATGGTTTATGTATAAGTATTTGTCCATGTACTGCTGTGTTCTTTGATTTGTTTGTTTTACAAGTCAAAGGAGAAGAAGGGAACTCCAAGAAGGGTTTGGACCCTAAAGGTCTTCTCGAACGTAGGACCTTAGGTACGTACCCTCAACATTATAATTTGCTTACAGTAAAGATAATGGTTGTGTGTGTGTTTCTTTGAATAAGCAATTTTCAGTCTCGTAGAGTCTTGACCCAAAGGACCCTAGGGGTACTTTCCCCTCAACCAGAATTGGCGACTCCACTGGGGAACAACACTCTTGTTGTTCCTAGTTTGGGTAGTCTTCAAGCCAATCAAGGCTCAGCCTCTCTGTTTGCTGGCTCTGACTGTCTGATCTGTTCTTGAACTCTAAGCTTTTCCAGTTTTTTCAGTCTGTATTTTTTTATTTTTCTTGAAAATCTTCAGATACGCTATTTTTCTGGATTACAGAAGCGTATATACGCAAGTTGAACTAAGTGAACCCGCGTATACGCAGGTTTCCTCAGTTACAGTCGCGTGTACACGCATTCTGCACATCACTGCAGGCGCGTATATTACATAATTTTCAAGATTTATAAATTTTCTTTTTGCTGAATGTTTGTCTGGAGGTTTGGGTCAGTTTGAAGCAGTCATTTTCCAGTAACAGTCCTCTGTTTAACAGGGGGCATCTTGTTCTGAACTCTCTCTAGTTATAAGGAGTATTAGTCTTGTTTTCGTTGATTGCAAGCGTCATTGTTTTTTGACATACAAGATTTCTGGTTAAGAATCTTGACTGCTCTGTTTTGGCAGAGTAGGAAGATTGGATTCGATCTTTGTGTTCATTTTGTTTCGGTGACCCTTTTGTTTGCTTAACGAAACCATTTTTGTGACCATTTGCTCCTTCGTTTCGAGAAAGTTGTTTGTTACCATTTTCTTGAAACTTGTCTTTTGATCTTTTGGACTTTCATTGTTTCTTTTGATTGTCATGAGCGATTTCAAACGCATTTATTTTTGTTGGGTTTTCATCATTTGAAAGGTGTCAATTCACAAAAGTGTTGGTTGCCTATTCATCAATCATTGGTGATAGTATTGTTGAGAGCATTCTTTGAAAAAGACTTCTTGGCTTCATTGAAAGAAAATCTTTTGAAAGTTTTGAGTTTCGCTTTCTTAAACTTGCTTTTCATTTGATTTCCTTTTTGCGAAGTGAAAGTGCTTTGTGTTTATCTTAGAACTTGTTTTTATTGTTTGGATGAAATGGTTGGTAACACATCATCTTCTATCTAAGCATTTTAGTGGCAAGACAAATTTGATAAGGCAGCAACTTTCGTTCTTTGTTTTTAGAGTAGTCTTTAAATCTTGCATCCACATATAGTTCTTGCATTAGGATAGATTTGCATCTCTTTTTAGGCATATATAGTTTTGTTAGTCTTTGTGAGTGTGGAGTCTGAAAAGAAAAGGAAAATTTGTTTATATTAGAAGTACCTCTGAACCTCATAGAAATTGCTCTTCATCGAAAACAAAAAGTGCATGTGCATGTAGCTAAGTTTTATTAATTTCTTTTGCGTCCATAAAAACACCACAAGTTTCATCTCCATTACCCTGTGACTTAAAGAACAGCCTAATAAAATCAAGCGCTAGTTAAAATCCACTAGAACTTTTTGTTTTAGTCAGTTACACCAAGAAGTTTAGGATTTTAGGGCCTTGGATTAGGCGAGTGGAGAGTTAACTCTCCAAGGCCACATAAAACGTCAAACATAAGAGTTTGAATAACAAGAGAAAATCCAATAGCGTTAGGAAGACCAGGAAAGCTCTGGATCTGGGAGTTAAGCACGAGGGTCTGTGAAGACAGGGAAGAGAGATACCCCCTCTCCTACTTGTCCGAACTTACCAAACGACTGTTCCGCCTGGCTTCTGCGACGAGTTGGTACCCATAGTTGCCTCTCCTAGGGATCTACACAGGTGGCTGCGGAGGGGAATCCTGTGGCACCTGAGGTTGACTTTGTATCACTCTCGACAGTACTACTGGAGGGCACCCTTGCGAAGCTTGGGGGCTTGCACCAGCGCAGGCTGCTGTTAGGAGGTCAGCGTAACTTCCTCTGATACCTTCGCTGATAGGACTGGGCACTCATCATCCCAGACTATCTTCGGAAGGCCCCTTGATTCACTTTCTCATATTTTGGTGTCCGGTCCTAATCACCCGGAGCGGAAATACGTGGAAGTTGTTTGACTGGCTGTATCTTTAGGGACTTTATAGTGTGTGCTCTATTCTCTTAGTTGGCCTAGCTTTCAATTTTTTGAGTCTTTAGTTAGATCATAACAAAAAATTCAAAGTGGCTGACTGATCTCCTAGATGGTCTCGAAGACTTCGTGGTCTTTCACCGCCAAGTTTAGAGCCTTCTCCGAGAAGGCGCAGAGGGAGTACCACCAGTGGGCTTCGTCCTACGCCGGTTGACGCATCGGAAATTGATCCTCCTAGCGGGGGCATTAGTGCCCAAGCAAGGCCTGGTACTTCTGAACAAGAGAGGGATAATCCAATCCTTTCTCGAGTTCTTTTTCAAGCGGAGAATAACGTAGAGGTAGAAGAATTCTCAGAGTCGTTAGGGGCTTCGAATTCTCCCCTACCATTTAGTCATCCAGACGTATTGCAATACGTTGGGACTCCGTCACATAGACCATCAAGTCCAGGTTCCGCTACGCGCTTACCATTCATGATCACTACTGGAAGCATGGCTTCTACAAGTGCTACGACTATGCAAACCCCAACATCAGTGCAAGGGGAAGGAACTATTTCCATCCCCTCCACTTCTTTGTTGGGATCTTTTGTGAGCACATCTTTAGTTGGGTCTACCTCCATTCTGTCTACGAGTGGAAATGCCCAAACCAATGCTTTTGGTACTAGTTTCTTCCCATTTGGCACCCAATCACAGGGTATTCCATCGGTTCCGTTTAGTGCCGCTACATCCATGATGGGCGGATCGGCTTCATTCCAGGGTTTTCCTTTCGGAAGTGGTCATATACCACATTCCAACCCGACGGTAGGATCCATGCCTTTTTCTTCTATAGGACAAAGCAACAATCCTTTCCAAGGTTGGAATAACCCTGGGGTTAGTAGCGCGGGAACTGGGAATCCGTTTATCGGCCAACAAGGGAATAGGCCGTACACCACGGTTAGTTCGTTTCAAAGTATTCCTCCCCTTGCTTCGGCTTGGAATCCATATCAGGGGTTATCAACTCCCTACAATCCTTTAGGAGGAAACTTTGCTGGTTATGGAGGTTATACGGCAGGAGTTGGTCAAACTCCGAATTTTGCTGGACCACAAGGCTTGCCTTTTGGTTCAGCCGGTTCTACTGGTCACTTCGGGCAGCCTGGTGCCTTCCAAATTCCTGGACAATCTTTTCAGAGCTTTGGGAGTTCTGCCCAGTCTGGGTGGAATCCCCTAGGTCCTCCTAGGCTTCCGTTTCTGGAAACGTTAAACTTGCCAGATCTCACTAAGTTAACAAATGACCCAATCATGTATAATCCGGCCTGGCCTCCGGTCCCAACCAAACTCCCTTTGGACATTCCAAAATTTGAAGGGAAGAGTGGTGAGGACCCAGGCGACCACGTAACCACATTCCATCTGTGGTGCTCATCCAACTCCTTCATCGATGATTCGATTAGGTTGAGACTCTTTCAGTGCACCTTGACTGGTAATGCGGCCAAGTGGTATATAGAGTTGCCAGGGGACAGCTTCACATCCTTCGCCGACTTAGCCAATATTTTCTTAAATCAATTCCAGTTACCTGTCCGCTATGATGCCGGAACTGAACTTCTGGCCACCTCTCGTCAGGATAAGGCAACCCACATTTCTGATCATATTCAGGAATGGAGACGGAGAAAGAGGCTCATTAAAGCTGAAATTCCTCCGGAGTACCGTCTCGAGTGGTTTTTGAAGTCTTTACAACTCGAGATCTCCAAGGATGTCTCCATGTCTGGGGTCTATTCTAAGGAGCAAGCCATTTTTAGGGCCCAACAATTAGAATTGATCTACTCTCAGTCTTGGATCCTACAAAAGTACTTGCCAGATGCTCCTGGATCTAACGTTGATTTAGCTAAGCCGAAGCCAGGTCCGCACGTGGATGGTATCGTTGGGTCAGTAGACACAACTACAGTGAACTTGTTGAATCAATTGCAGCAGTTGCCTTTGCAAACTGCTTCTAACAACCAAGTCACATTGTCTAATCCTCCCGCTTCCCAAACTTCTTCAATTAATGTCGTCCAATCCGATAACCCCAAAGGAAATCAAAGTTCCAATGGGAAAAAGAAAGGACGTGGTAAGAAGAAGAACTCGGATGGGAAGCCCGATGAAAATAAATCCGGTAACAACGCTGGTGGTGGTAAGGGTGAGTCGAGAAAGAAAGTTAAGTTTCCTTGCAACTTATGCAAAGGAGACCATCTAACTCATCTCTGCCCTAGGATTGAAGATGCTCAGCGCTTGTTAGGGCAGCGAGGGACTTCTAGTTCGCAAGCTGTGTTAACTAACCCGTTTCCCCAAGGGCAGCAACTTCTTGCTGGCGCGAGTTCGAACCCTGGGACCTCCTCAGGGGGCAACCAGGAAGGGGAAAAAGCATCAAATGTTTTTATGATGGGTTCAAATGTCCATGTGACTACTCGGTCACGTGATTATGGTGAAGCCGAAACATCTAAGGATAAAACTGTTCCCGGAGGTACTGACCTTCATATTGAGCGACCCCTTGTTGAGACTATACCTCGGATACCGAAAGGTTCCGCCAAACGCGCGACGATTAACCCTAATGCTAGGGCCGCCCAGAATTACTCCATTGTGGAGGATCTGGCTCAAAGCCCGTGTGCTATGTCCGCTTTAGAGGTTCTCCAGTCGTGTCCGGCTCAGAGAAGTTCTTTACTCTCCGCAATTGGAGCAGTTGATCCGGCTAATTCTTTAGTGCTCACTTTTGACATGTTAAATGTCAAAAAGCGACTCCCTCATCATATGGATTTTCAGATAAAGTCTACATACCGGAAAATCAATATTTTTCGCACCGTTATAGATGAAGGAGCTTCCACATGTGTCATGTCGATGTCATGTTGGAAGGCTATTGGCTCACCTTCGGCTGTTCCTTCACCAACCGTCTTAACTGCATTTGATGGTCATTCTCACAAGCCGCATGGGATTATCCCGACCTTTCCTATATGTGTTGGAGGGAAGGTCGTTAATATAGAAGTTGAAGTCGTAGATGCTAACCTAGACTATAATCTCCTATTCGGAAGGAACTGGGTATACGAAATGGAAGCCGTCGTATCGACTCTGTTTTGTGTCATTTGCTTTCCTCATGAGGGAAAAATCGTTAAGGTTGATCAATTGGACTATTCCCCAATCGATCCTCAAGCAAGCCCCGACTCTACTGTTCCTTTGGTGGATAACCCTCGCCCGCCGACTGAGAATTTAGGAGTAGGGATGTATTCCTCATTGATGGGTACGTTTGATCTTCCCTCTCCTTTTGCAAAAATCAATGCTATTTCATCATCCAAGGAGTCTCCTCGAGAAGAGTTCTTCCGAACTCATTATTTTTCTGACCCTTGGACCTTGCCTTCACCCACGACGACATTAGTTGAAGGACAAGTAAATGGAATGGCGTTTCCTATATCTGCAGCTGAGCTTAGATATCAGTCTATCGTAGACTCTGCAGATAACCATTCCACTCCTTTTTCTGAAGAAGAGTTGGATGGTCATGTGGCCCCAGCCTGGAGCCTAGACTCTATCTCTACCTTGGATTGCTTGGATTCAATGTTACCTTCTGAAGAAGCAATCCTTGAAGCAATGATGGGTATAGATCAACCGTGGGAAGACTTACATCATCGTTCGTACTTTCTTCCTCCTTTGCAGGAAGTGGAATCTAGGTTTTCCGAGCTCTGTACTAGTGATGTTGATATGGTGTCGAACCCTTTGGCTCCAGCACACATTCGCGCCGAAGGTAATATGTCGGTAATTTCAAAAACGATACCCATCAACATCTCTAGGGACCCTAACATCATTGAGAATATCTTCATCGGGATCGAGTGTTCCCCTGAAGAAATTCAAATCTACACCGACCTCTTTAAGGAATATCGTGACGTATTTGCTTGGTCTTATGAAGAAATGCCTGGCATTGATCCTTCTATAGTTCAACATGAGATCAAGACATATGAAAACGCGAAACCTGTTCGTCAAAGACTTCGTCCGGTTAACCCTAGGAAAGCAGCAGCTATCAAAGCTGAAGTCCAGAAGCTGCTAAAGGCGGGTTTTATATACCCTGTTCCTCTTACCGATTGGGTTTCTAATCTAGTCCCCGTAGATAAAAAGCAAGGAACAATCCGTGTATGCATCGATTTTAGGGATCTAAATAAGGCTTGTCCAAAAGACAATTACCCCACGCCATTTATTGATCAAATTATTGATGAGTGTGCGGGTAACGAGATTTTCTCCTTCATGGATGGTTTTTCAGGTTATAATCAAATCTCTATCCATCCTAAGGATCAGCATAAGACAACCTTCATATGTCCCTGGGGTACCTTTGCATATCGAAAGATGCCTTTTGGTCTTAAAAATGCTGGAGCCACGTTTCAACGGGCCATGTCATACGCTTTCCACGACATCAAACATGTCATCGAGGCATACTTAGATGATCTCACTGCTCGTTCTCGAAAGAGAACAGATCACTCTAGTCATCTTCGATTAGTCTTTGAGCGATGTCGTTTTTATAAAATCCAGTTGAATCCCAACAAGTGCGTTTTCGCGGTTACATCCGGTCGGCTGTTAGGGTTTATTGTGTCCAATGAAGGGATTCGGGTTGATCCCTTCAAGGTTGAGGCAATAATTCATTTGCCTCCCCCGTCTTCACTTCGGCAACTTCAAAGTCTTCAAGGGAAGGCTAACTTCTTAAGACGGTTTATAGAAAATTACGCCGAGATCACTAAAGGGTTCATGCGTCTACTACGGAAAGGAGTTCCATTTATATGGGATGACTTCGCGCAGTGGTCGTTTGATGCTTTGAAAAAAGCATTAGTCTTTGCCCCGCTTTTGAGTCCACCGGATTATGGTAGAGACTTCCTTTTATATCTCGCTGCGGCAGAATCAACCATTGGTATGGTTCTAGTTCAGGAGGACGATGCTCTCGCCGAGCACGTCATTTATTATTTGAGCCGAGGCTTAATAGGCCCTGAGCTTCGCTATTCTTCGGTTGAGAAGTTGGCCTTGGCAGCTGTCCATGCTGTCCAAAGGCTCCGTCATTATATTTTGCTACGTAAAACTTTTGTCTTAGCGGCAGTCAATCCATTTCAATTTGTCCTCAGTAGGCGAGTGATTGGGGGCAAATATAATAGATGGATAGTCATTTTGCAAGAATTCGATCTCGAGTTCTTTTCTGCCAAATCTAAGAAATCCATGGTTTTTGCAGAACTTATCTCGGAGCTACCTTGTGGAGATGATATTGTTTATGAGGAAAGTTTACCCGACGAACATATATTCCTCATCTCTGCACAAGACCCTTGGTATGGAGATATCATTGTTTATCTCCAGACTTCGAAGTGCCCCTCTACTTTCTCTAAGGATGAACGTCGCAAATTATGTCACTTGGCAAAAAACTATGTTATTGTTGGTGACACATTATATCGTCGAGGGGTTGACTCAATCCTCCGGCGTTGTTTAACCTTAGAGGAAGCAGAGTCCGTGCTCAATGATTGCCACAGTGGAGCTTGTGGTGGTCATCTATCAGGGCTTGCTACAGCCCAACGCATCTTACGTGCCGGCTATTTTTGGCCTTCACTTTTTAAGGACTGTGTGGAAGCAGTCAAACGCTGCCACCCATGTCAAATTTTTACTCGCAAGATGCGTGCGCATCCAGCTCCTCTTTTCCCCGTTGTCACTGTCGGTCCCTTTACTAAGTGGGGCATTGACTTTACGACTTGTAATCTGCCTTCAGCGGCGAATCACAAGTACATTATCGTGGCTGTAGACTACTTCACGAAGTGGGCTGAGGCCATGCCTACTTATAAGAACGATAGTGACACGACAGCTTTGTTTCTTTTCAATCAGATCATCTCAAGATTCGGTATCCCAAAGGAGATTGTCACTGACCATGGCAGTCATTTCCAGAACCAACTGATGTCCGAATTGGCTCGTAAATTAGGCTTCCGTCAGGAGCATTCGTCCCCTTATTATCCTCAGGCCAATGGGCAGGTCGAGGCAGTTAACAAAACTCTTAAGACGATACTCCAATGGACAATCGATAAAAATCGATCCAATTGGCACATTATGTTGTATCTGGCTCTATGGGCATACCGAACCTCCATCAAAACGGCTACTGGTTTTACACCTTTTCAGTTGGTTTATGGGATGGAATCCATCTTCCCAGTTGAATGTGAAATTCCATCTCTTAAGTTGGCTGTCGAACTCCTTCCAGAGACTTCGCGTCTCGAAGAGCGCCTAGTTCACTTGGAACATCTCGATGAGCAGCGTCGAGACGCCGCCACGATGAATGAGGCTCATAAGAAAAGGGTTAAAACGCAGTATGATAAGTCTATCCGTCCTCGAGTCTTTTATGAAGGTGACCTTGTCTTGGTCTACGACCAAGATAAAGACACCTTGGGGGCAGGCAAATTTAGGCCTATGTGGTACGGTCCTTTCATTGTTAAACGAGTTTTAGAAAAAGGGTCGTATGAGTTAATCGACTTTGAAGGGAACAAGCTAGCAGAGCCCCGAAATGGGCTCTACCTAAAGAAGTACTTTGCTTAGTTCAGGCTGGGCAATGACTTCTTTGTACTTTATGTATATATTTATACATATATCGTCGAGCGTTTTCTGATATCAGTGCTTTTTGGTCTGCTGTGGCAGGTGCTGATGGATGATTTGGTCTATTTTGGGTTCGCCGATGGTGCTAGTCGACACACCCGGAATCTTGCTTCCGCAGCTTGGGTACTTTATTATCCAACTGGTCAATTGATGGTATCAAGAGGCGTGTGTATCGGTCCTGCTTCAAACAATATGGCCGAGTATACAGCTGTTATCAATTTATTATCCGAGGCAATCTCTTATGGGATTGACTCGTTGGTAGTATATCTTGATTCTCAATTGATAGTGTCTCAATTAAATAACATTTATCGGGTTAGGGATCCATTATTATATCGCCAATATTTAAGGGTGAGGTTGTTGCAAAGATCATTCATTTACATTAATTATTTGCACATTCCAAGATCTCAAAATTAGTTAGCTGATTTTATCGCTAATCAAGCATTAGACTGGCATATCAATCATTCATCATCATAAAATCATACATCAAAAAGTCAAACTGTATATATATATATATATATATATATATATATATATATCATAAAACGCCTCGAGTGTACATATGTGTGTCCAAAAATATACAAAATTGGGACTCAAATGCCCATAATCATGTCAGGCATATCTAACGCCTCGGCTCAGGATGAGCATCTAAGTATGTCACTATAGCATTGGCCACGCGCCGAAAGACGCGAACCCAGTCACGTGGCATGCCAACCACATGACCCTGCATATCCGGAGGAAGTTCCTCTATCTCGGCCATCGGTACTTGGCAGCTCAGTCTGGCCAAGTGTCATTGGACGTTGTTCAGGGTCCGTTCCGTATCCGCAGCCGCCTCTTCGGCTCCTCGGCCATGCCGTCCATGCCGCGGGAATCCATCTGGTCGTACAGGCCCAATGTCTGGAACATGATCATCATATTAGTCATTTGAATCTCATCAAAAAATATTTTTCAAAATTCATCATTATATTTGAAAAATCCAAAAAATCATAAAATAATAAAAAATTCTTACCAATCTCGCCCCATGCTGCATCCGGTGGTAACACTAGATCAGGATCTCCTCGAAAATCCAGCCCAGCATAGGGGTAGTCATCCACGGCGATGATCTGCTGCTCCCACCAGGCAAAGAAGTCATCGTCAAATGCATTCCTTGGGACTTCCCCACCCCCCAGACGTTTCATCAAGTCAGCCCACCGGCCCATGCGTGGATCACGTGGACTACTGATGGCAACTGCTACCCTGGGGCGGAGTGCGGGAACCTTCTCGAAGAAGAAAGTGCACAAGATGGTTCCGAACCCAAAGTTCTTGGTCTGTCCCCTCCTGATAGAAGTGAGTTGTTCCTTCATATTGGCAAGAAGAGGAGTACACCAGTCAAACACAGTAGTGAGACAGTCCACTGCCACGCTCATGGTTACCCGTGACGCCTGATGTAGTGAGGATGATCCGTTCACTCGAGCTATGGTGAACAAGATTATCCTGAGTGACAAACTCGCCACATGTGGGATAGAGATCTGGCTCCCGACCTTCCGATGACCCGGGCAGTAAATCTGTACATAGTCATCTACACTGAGGCTATTCCATGTCCTGCCCCGGGAATGTACTACCTCTCCCCTTCGAGAAAGGCCCGTGATAAAATATATGTCTTCCACTTCTATCCTGAGTGGCATCTGATCAATCACAAATGCTTCCTCATCGACATCCCAATAATCAATGAGCCTCTCGAGCAGACGCGTGTTTGCTTTCATATTTGGCAATTTGAAGAATTTAAGCAACCCGCATCCCCGTAGGGCATCTAATGCCTCATCATTGCCCATAACTTCATTATCCACGGCTGAGTGCTCTCTTTCACGCCATGTGATAGTCATCCTGGAAGAAAAAAAATCATTTTCATCCATTAGTTTTGTGTATAAAATTAGTTCACTGCGCACACGCGGGTTCCTATATACACAGTTGCGTGTAGGGCCGTCGTATACGGGAGTTCTATATGGCCAACCCGCATGTACGCCGTGAAGGAATTTTTTGCAAAAATCCAACGGTAAAACATCAACTAAAATTCCTAAAAACTATCACAATTAATTGCAAGACAAGTTTGAGGCTTACCTGGAAGTTTTCGGCAAGTTTGAACGGTTGAATTGGTCACAGGGAAGTTTGCTCCGTTTTCTCCACAATTTTTGCTCTCCAAGTCAAATGGTGAAAATGGTGAGTCAAAAATGCCTTTTATAAGTTTTGAAAATGCAAAATTTTTTCAAAATTTTATTTTGTTTGGCCTCATGTGACTTTTAACTTGGGAGCTTGGAATGCCGAGTTTGGTTTGTTTTCAGGACATTTTGGACATTTTTCGACAGTTCGAGACGGTTCCATGACCGCTGACCCGTCATGGCAGGTATCGTGTTTTCACTGGCATATAGGTTAGGGACACCATTTTTCCGTTGCATTATGCATACTAGCCTCCATATGACCGATACATCTGCCGTAGGGTCCACCCCGTTGTGTCATGGTTCGTAAGCCATTTTCACTCGCCGATTCTTTAAATCATGACACGGTGGTAGAGCCATCCCTTTACATGGGCATCGTAGTTAGCACCTCACTAACATTTGTTGCCCATGCTGCTTCGTTTTGAGTAGGCTCGGGAGTCCTCTGTAGTCCCGCCATGACTTATGCGTTGAAGACTCATTCCTCTTTGCTTCTTCGTTTCATTCTGGCCTTATACCCTAGAGGCTCCTATGTGTGCTGAGTTGTACTTCTGCATTGCATGTTGACCATTTTCACCTTTTGGCCTAGAGCTGGCTTCACTTGGACTCGTGTTTAAGCCAACTTTTGACCATGACATCTGCAAAATCAACCTTGCATACCTTTGAGTTCTGCAGCTTGACATACCCAGATCCGTGGAAAGAACATACCTCTGAGTGTCACTGACCAGTTTTCACCTCCCTGCATTGAGCATAGGAACGTTCCCTTCCCAGGAACTAGATCATCTGTTTCACCGACACTCGTTCTTTCCACTGTACCATAGCATTCTTTTATTCTTTTTCTGGCTTAACAGAAAAAGACAAAAAAATTAAATATTCCAAAAAAGAGCGAGAACAGGGACATTATTTCCATTTATTGTTGGCAGCTAGAGTCAGTCGTGTCGCCCTTGAACAAAGCACTCAAAACAAAGTCTCCTCCGCATGGGTGGGATTTAGTTTGACTTAGGTATGCCATAACCTTGTTATTGAGTCAGTTCTCCCCGGATTGGTTATCTCTTCCAATCATATGGAGGGTTCGTTCGTGCCTCCTGCATGGAGAACTTATACAGAGTCATCATATGCTGCCACATAGTCACATTGAGTCGTGCTTTTGTTCAAGGGAAGTTAGCCTGAGTCGGCCTCTCTGCGGTGTCTCTTGACTCATTTTTCAGTCGGCCATCCCTGGTTGTCGGTATCATGTCTATCATCACATCAGCTATATTGGTCCTTTACTCGTGCCGGTTTGAGAAGGTCCCTATTGACTTCTTGCTGGCGGGTCTTGTCCTTATCGACGACGACACCTTGCTCTGAGGACAGGCCTAGAGCCACACCCTGGCCCTATTTTCATTATTGATAGGTCACCTTGTGCTCAGCATCGATCAGTATCATGGGTCTTTGACTGAGTGATTTCCCTTGTGTTCGACATGAGCATACATTATCACACATTGGGATTCGTGTAGTACCTTGGTTTCCATTTGACCCTATTCGTGGATACCTCGCCTTTGTGTCAGCTTTCATTATTGGTTGGTTCAGAGGGTTTCTGCCTTGCGCTAGCCACATCTTGTGTACGCCGGAAACGTACTTCAGTTGGGTTACTACATCTTTTTCGTCTGATTCCTTCCACATTATTGGCCTACGGGTTACACTCGCGCTAGATTGATGGAGGATGCCTTAATGCCTTCCTTCTAGCGGATCTTTCCCTATCGACTCCGACTCATTGCTCTGGGGCAAAGATCTAGAGTCCATTTGGCAGTACCTTGGGGTTTGCAGTCATTAGTGGCAGATCCTTCGCTATCGACAGTGGGAAACCATCATTGTCTCCTGATCGATAGATTCTTACAGGTGTTCGACTTCAGCTCATCTATTCACACTTGTTAGATTGTACTGGGTACCTTGACGCTCATTATCATTATCGGTGAGTAGTCTCGCGTTTGTTAACAGTATACATCAATGACCGGTAATCAAACGATTTCTCATATGGTCGACTCCAGATCATTTATTCCCATGGTGTAGAAATGTACCACGGCGGTCGGTGAAGACCTCAGGTTGTATCAGCATTCATTGGTTCACTTGACAGTTGCTCCTGTTGTTGCTAGTTGATACCACTCCACTTTATATGTTGCAGTCAGTCATGGCGACATTCTATATGCTGGCACCTGAGTTTGCAGTGTAGTACCATCCTATTCCATCATGTTCAGTTGGTACCTTTTGGGATCAGTCTTTGACATCAGTGATCCGTTGCATCTTTCAACATCATTGACAGTCTTATATGTGATATTCAGACATGTACTTGCTCCTTATGATCAGATGATCCATTATGTATCTTCCAGTCATTTATACTTGTATACTTAGTGGATCCGCTTGTACTTGATATGTGGACATGCTTTACTTATTCTGAGCATGGGTATGCCCGCCTTAGACAGTGTTTCTTTCTGATCTCCTTTTGGTGGCTTGGCAGGCTGAATCCTGGTGCAGTCCTCCTTGGTTTCTCGACAGACTTCCTTTCCATGTACTTACATAATATATTTCGGCCATCATGTTCCCCTTCTGACCTCATACATTAGGGGGCATCTATTATAGCTCCAAATCTCACCCTTATGGTTTGTGATGCTGCACTCATGGCCTAGGGCAACCCCTCCTTCCAGACCTGGTCCTAAAATTTAAAAAACAGTGTTTTATCCCATATACGCGACATTGCCCTGAGTTAAATGCGTGTACACGCGGGTCTGTGTATACCCAACCCGCGTGTATGTATTAAAACACTTAAAAAAATAAATAATTCCTTATTTTCGGGCGGAGATCGCGGGTTTTACCTGCTGATCACCTGTTAGTGCCCGTGGCCCAACTGTTCCCAACCAACTCCTAACTAAAAAACTACTTTGGAGATGGTATAAAAAGACATCAAAGGGAAGGCCTAAGGGAGAGAGAAAAGAGAGCAAGATTATTATGCTGAGATTTTCCCCTTAGACCAGGTCTGAAGTCCTTGGTGCCTTCTGCACTTCCCCCATTTTGCATAGGAAACCCTTGTTTCCATGTGTATTGGTGATCATTCATTCTTTATATCACCATTGAGTAAGACTTGGAAGGAGCTCTTGTTGGAGGCTTGAGGCTGGAACGAATCCGGGAGGAAGCTTTGCTTGGAGCCTGCTGAAGGTGTTTCAGGTGAAATCTTTCCGTTATATGTACTTTACTTGCCTTTATATAAAGAAACACGTCTTGGTTCCCGAAACAATCTTTCTTTGTGCTTATGAGGTTCATATTTTGAATTCTTATGCAAGTAGTTACTTAAAGATTTTTATAACTAACTTTATAGCATGAAGATGGTTTATGTATAAGTATTTGTCCATGTACTGCTGTGTTCTTTGATTTGTTTGTTTTACAGGTCAAAGGAGAAGAAGGGAACTCCAAGAAGGGTTTGGACCCTAAAGGTCTTCTCGAACGTAGGACCTTAGGTACGTACCCTCAACATTAGAATTTGCTTACAGTAAAGATAATGGTTGTGTGTGTGTTTCTTTGAATAAGCAATTTTCAGTCTGGTAGGGTCTTGACCCAAAGGACCCTAGGGGTAATTTCCCCTCAACCAGCTGGGTAATATTAACTTTGTCAGGAGGATTATTCCAAAATTTGTAGAGCTAGTGAACCACATCACTTCCATGTTGAAGAAAGGATCAGAAATAAAATGGACCGATGGTGTAAAATCTCTTTTGAAGCCATCAAACAAGCTATCATGGAAGCTCCCACTCCAATAAGTCCAGATTATACCAGGGAGTTTTATATCTTCTCTTTTTCCTCTTATGATACACTTGCAGTAGTTCTATTGCAGAAAAATGATGAAGGTGTAGAGCACCCTGTGGCCTTTTTCAACAAAACTCTGAGGGAGGCTGAACTAAGGTATGACCTTATTGAGAAACAAGCTTATGCTCTCATAAAATATTTAAAGGCATTCAGAATTTATATTTTGCATTCCAAAGTGGTTGTGTATGTACCTTCAGCCTCAGTAAAAGATGTCCTAACTTAGCTAGATATTGATGGAAAGAGAGCTAAATGGATTTCAAAATTCATAGAGTTCAACATAGAGGTGAATCCCACCAAGCTTGTTAAAGGCCAGGGCTTGGCTAAGCTTATGGCTGAGGAAAATTGCAGTTTGTTAGACATCAATTGCATAGGTTCAAATTCAGGTGGTGAGCGGACAAAGGAAGCAATAGAAGAGCAAGAGCAGAATCAGTGTTTGGCTAAAAATCTAGCCACGTGTGAATGGTATTGCAGTGTAGTTCATTTTTTACAGAAGCGAGAAGTTCCTCCAGGGCATAGCTCCATTCAAGCCCGGGCCATTAAGCTCATATAATCCAAATTCTGCATTAACAAAAACCTACTTTATTGGAAAGACCCATTAGGGATCCTCTTGAGATGTCTAGACAAAGGACAATCTGTGGAAGTCATGCACCAGTTCCATTCTAACATTTGTGGAGGGCATCATTATTGAAAAACCACAACCCACAAGATCCTGAGAGTTGGGTATTATTGGTCTACTCTCTCCTCTGATGTGTTTTCTTTGGTGAAGTATTGTGACAAATGTCAGAGGTTTGTAGGAAGACAATAGCTAAAATCTCTGCCCTTGAAGCCAGTACACGCCAATGGTCCCTTCCAGTAGTGGGGCTTAGACTTCATAGGTGAGATCAATCCACATTCCAGTGGCCATCACAAAAGGATCTTGGTAGCCACTGATTATTTCACCAAATGGATTGAGGCTATACCCACTAAAAATTCTAATCATTAGGTTATCATAAAGTTATTGAATGAGAATATTTTCACTAAATTTGGTTTCCCAAGCAAACTAGTCACTGATAATGTAGCATCTTTCAGGGAAGAAGAATTGGTGGACATGTGTGAATCCATGGGCATGCAATTGGTGCATTCTACCTCATATTATCCTCAAGGAAATGGCTTGGTAGAATCATCTAACAAGAGTCTTGTAAGGATAATCAAAAAACTATTGGAGGACAAACAAAAGAACTGGGATTCTGTTGAGGGCCCTAAAATCGGGTCAACAACAAGGGGGATACCCACCCGGTCGGGAACCTGGTTGGCGGCTCCGTGCCCGTTTGGTGTAGCGGGTCCCACTGGGGATAACGGGACTAGCTTCCCGATCTAAGGGGTGTGTGTGTGTAGAGTTTGGTGATGTGTGTGTGTGTAGAATATGATAATGAAAATCTGGAATTATTTCTAAGCTAGTTTAATTCTAAACTCTGAGACTGAATTTTATACTACTTTAATCTATCAAGAACAACACATCTAATCTACGCTAACCCGGGATAGAACTTTTTCCATTATGCGATCTAGAAAGATTTCACACAATAACTGGTAATGAAGATTATTCAGTTATTATGAGAATATAAATCAATTAAGATGAACCATCCTGCATAAAAAGTTAAGCAAAACGGTTGTGAACAACATATCGCATAATCAGTTATTCATGTATTAAGCACAAATCAATGACTCCACCGTACAAAAGTGCCAAATGGTAGTCCACTCATTCATACATTAACATATAAACAACATCAGCTGTATATTACTCTAAGAATGCAAGCAGAAATTCGTCAAGAGATAAAAGTACCATTTATGACTGATTTTATGCTCACAGACCTTAATCAATAACGATCTATTTCTACTTACTTATAATGCCTACTAAGAGTACAGAAGTGCAACATCAGTAGCAGGTATTAAAATGCAAACATAAATAAATCTCGATCCGTCCATTCATCAAAAACCCCCTCCGAGGGTGCAAAAGTGCATGTTCTGAGGACAAGTTTTTTGACAAATTTCCGGACCCTTCTCCAATGCAACAAGAAGGGTTAAATACTACTAACCGGCTAATTTTAATTACACAAATTTAGGGAACGGCTTCAAATGACCGCCCTTTTACTAAAACAAATTTATTTCTAAAAACTGAATCTAATTTCTAACCATTTCTGTATCTGCTCCTTAGTGCTGTAAGCGATGCGCTGTTCGCCGTGAAAGAGTCGGCTGCTTGTCCTTTCCTTTTGTTCGAGCTTGAAAATTAGAAATAACAAGAGCTGGCACCTCTTTCTGACAAACTAGAAGATATTTTTGAAAGTGTTCTTCTGGAGGAGTGTCTTCACGGCGTGTATACTTAGTACAACTGAGATTTCTTTCAAACTGATTGTGCTGTTGCTATTTCGGTTTCCGGCCGTGCGAATGACTCAATGAGCTGGGGATTTTGTTGCCTGAACGATTTTCTCAATTGAAACTTGTTTCCATTCTTTGTTCCAAGATTTTCTGAGATGTCTTTCCCCTTAAGTGTTTTTCTTTTTGCTTTACCCAATTTGGGACTCAGGATCTTTCATAAACTCTTTTCTTTTGTGCGCCTTTGACTCTGAGTCCTGGATAGCCTATTTCCATCAGCATTTGTTGAGTGATACTCTGGAATCCGCGGCCCTGCTGTATGCGGTATCCATCTGCGAAGTCATCTCCTCTCTGTTCTTCTAGTTCTGGCGCTTTTCCTTAGATGTTTCCTGCATATAGATTTATATCAGTTGCTGACTTATAGTTCACGTAAATGAAAAGAGACAGAAGAAAAGATTGACATGAAAGCAATTAAGTTCTAATGAATGCATAATCATGTCACCCATTATGACTTGACTCTTCAAAAAACGCAACATAATCATCTTTGGATACACAGGCATACAATCATTAATTTCCCGTAAGGTGCGCGCCTAATATTGGGCTCACAGATCATGCCGAGGAATGCCTGCAACGAATGGCTTCTGCGATTTGCATCGCAGCGTCGAAGATTGCGATGTAAATAAGTGGTATCGCAGCAATTGATGGTCTCATTCGTCGCAAACCATAGATCGCAGGTCGCAGCTTTGCATGGTCGCAAATCGCATATCGCAAGATTGCAAGGTCGCAAGGTTTTCGCTTTGTCACTTTGTGCTGCTTATGCGACATTGCGACGCGCGACGTCGCATATCGGCCGTCGGCGGTTCTTTAGGTTTTCCCTTTTTGAGCGCTTTTAATGCATGCGGTGCGATCAGTTCTCGTGTCGCTCCCTTTCAGTGTATTTATGCACTTTGGGAGAGCGCCTCTTTTTCTTTTGCGACGCGATATAGCTCTTAGGAAGTTAATACAAAAGATTTTTCAAACAAAAATATTTTTTGGATTTTGGTTAAGGGTCCCCCTTTGCTTGATGTTATTACTAATATCAAACAAAGAGGGGGGTTGTTGCTGGCCACAACAATTGGCGATTCACTTGGGAGAACCAGTTATCTCTACATTTCTATTGACGCTTTTAAAAACTTCTGAAAAATTTAAAAATTTTGAACTTCATTATAAAAAGATAAGACAAATGAGACTTCAAACTGGTTATGATGTTTCGTTTCAAACTCTTTCCGTTTTAATTATTTGTACACCCAGTTCGTCTTTGCATTTAAATCAGCTGTTACTTGGTCTTTGTAAAACATAAAATAAAGTCTTCTTTGTTTATCAGTCCTCTAGTATGCTCCTTAGTCGCAGGTAGAGCCTCTGCTTCCAGCAGGCGTCCATAGCCTCGACAGGGTTAACTTTTAACCAACAATGATCCTTTATCCTGCTTGAGGTTACTCGCAACATTCCAGAGAAAAATCCTTTTTGACACACTTTTCCTTTTTTAATTCTCTAAAGAACAATGTCTTGGTTTGGTGGCCGAATTATGACACACTCATTCACTTGATTTACACTTTTGTTGAACAAGCCGGCTCGTGATGAGACCTCTTGTCTTTTGATTCCAACAATCTTAAGTCGTTGCCCTGTTTTGATAGACAGTATTGGCAAAGTCAGCAAGTTATAATATCTGTGATCATGATAAGCCGGCTCATGATGAGACCTCTTATTCTTTGAGATATAGTGTTTTCCTTGGGTTGTTTCTCTGAATGCTGTAATTTCCTTTTAGCAGGGAGGAAGTCATTGTTTTTCCTTAAGAAAGTTCTGGACGACAATGATAGGGCCGATTTTTTTTAATAAAGGTTGTTTTGACAGAGAATACTTATCTTAAAATTGATACCTTTCATTGTGCTGACTTAAAACAAATCCTATACTGAGAGAGCTTTCTTTAAAATTTTGGAGTTTGAAACTATCATCATATATGGGTTGAAGTTCTAATGATAATAAAGATCAATTTTTTTTTTTTTAAAGATTCGCTGTTGATAGTAGCAGAAGTTCCAAATTTTCAACAGAGACAAGGTATCTTCAGTAAATGTCAAATGTCATTGAACCAGAACAAACATTATTATGGAGGAAATTAAAAAGGAATGATAGGAAAATATTTTCTGAGGTTATGGAGAGAATATGTATAGCTTTGCCTATTAGTTATTAAAACAAAAACCTAACTAAATTACTCCTACTCCTACTCCTACTCTAACCATATACAGGAAACAACTATGTGAAATGATATTTCCAATGGAACCATCTATTCATTTTTATCCCTAGCCGAATGAATCTTCCAAGCATTAATGAAAAGAATCGAATTTTTCTTGGATCGTAATTGTTGGCTAAGAAATAAAAACACAGAACCTCAATTGGAATTCTGGCTGATTTTCTTTTGTTATGCAAAGTTGTTTCCAACTGGGTACCTATTGGATCATAAAAATCATAATGAATTTCAGTTGTGAATTGATGATGTCGCAATAGAAAGGATAACAAGTCAAATTGTGGACAAGATTTTTTGATTTCAATGACTTGTAACCTTTTATCTGTTAATTTCGAGTTTTTTGTGATTTTGTTCGAAAAGAAAATTCTCATATGTAAGTCGCTAAAACATAATCTATCAAAAGTTTGAAGATTTGAAAAGAAATCCGATTTTGTACATAATGAGTTTGAGTGAGAAAGGAATGATTGGGAATCTATACAAATAGTGTTACAACACGACTGGGTTTTACTTGTAAGATCTTGTTTTTCACAAAAACTGGCCAGGTTTTGTGAATAGGGAACTAGGTCATGATTACAAACAGGGATGGAGCTTTCTTCATGATACGAATCATACATCGGGGTATTACCTGGGATAGTAAAATCATCTAAGTGATCTTCTACTTCGAGATGAGGGTGGACTGGCATGATTTTTGATTTAAGATGTCCTTTATCTTCTGACCCTAGTTGAGTTATCTGAGAAAACTCAACAACATCATCATTGTCAAAGTAACTATCACAAAATACTCTATTGATTTCCCCAGGTTCCTCTTTTTCATTGTATGTTTTCTGACAAGGGAGGACAGGCAATTCCTTTTTGTCATTGATCGAAAGCTATGTTAATTCGATCTCTTTAACTTGAAAACCTAATGATGAGTCATTTAAATAACCCTCTGTAGTTTTTGAGATATCATGAATATTAAGAGGGGAAAGATTGTCATCACTAAAAACATCAGGATAAAGAGAAAAATGTAAATCTGGAACAATGCATTTAAAAACATCATAAACGAAACTTTGTTCATCAGATCCATCATAAATGTTGGGCTTTAGATCATACCTTTTTGCGCTGATACTTTTTGAAAGAGAAACAGTTGATTGATCTAACCTTGGCATGTGCATTCGTTGACTTGAAATGATATTGTCAGAGTCATCCTCTGTTTCCAAGGTAATTTTCTTTTTAGCATCCTTCTCTCTCTTTTCTGGTAGTAGAGCATGCATGACTCCCAGGCTTTGTAGATTTTCTTCATTATGGATGCTTTGTGTATTTGACTTGGAATGATCATTCATATTAGAAGAAAAGCTAGCAAAGGTAGAATTAATTTTTGATTGGTCAGACACAGGAGGTAGGAAATACTCATCGTAATCTGAAGATTCTTCGTTTGTGAGCTCATTCCCGAGATCATACTGTAGGCATTTAAGATGAAATTGCATATTGAAATCCCTTACGGGTTCATCTTGTTCTCTAAGATAATCAATTTCATCATATACCTGGTCGTAATCATAACAATCAAATTCCAAGTTGAAAATCTTAACGAACTGGTCCCAGCTGTGAATTGATGCAACTGGGAGGGTTCTGCACCATTTTGTAGCTTCTGCTGTGAAGGTAAGAGTAAAAATCCTGCACAAAACGCCTTCATCAATCTTCTGAGTATCAGAAGTTGAAACTTTTTGTATGAACTGAAGGGCGTGATTGAATGCGGAAGAGTTTTTCTTACCATTGAACTTTACCTGAGACAATAGCCTTACCACGTCCGGTGGAATGTTGGAAGAGGTATGAACATAGATGCAACTGCAAATAGGAATTTCATGAGTAGTCATCCTGTTTCAAGATTTATAATTCGAAAAACATTCCAACAGGTATTATGCTCAGGCCCTCCTTCTAGCGCCAAATATGTTGAGGGCCCTGAAATCGGGTCAACAACAAGGGGGATACCCACCCGGTCGGGAACTTGGTTGGTGGCTCCGTGCCCGTTTGGTGTAGCGGGTCCGACTAGGGATAACGGGACCAGCTTCCCGATCTAAGGGGTGTGTGTGTGTAGAGTTTGGTGATGTGTGTGTGTGTAGAATATGATAATGAAAATCTGGAAGTATTTCTAAGCTAGTTTAATTCTAAACTCTGAGACTGAATTTTATACTACTTTAATCTATCAAGAACAACACATCTAATCTACGCTAACCCGGGATAGAACTTTTTCCATTATGCGATCTAGAAAAATTTCACACAATAACTGGTAATGAAGATTATTCAGTTATTATGAGAATATAAATCAATTAAGATGAACCATCCTGCATAAAAAGTTAAGCAAAACGGTTGTGAACAACATATCACATAATCAGTTATTCATGTATTAAGCACAAATCAATGACTCCACCGTACAAAAGTGCCAAATGGTAGTCCACTCATTCATACATTAACATATAAACAACATCAGCTGTATATTACTCTAAGAATGCACGCAGAAATTCGTCAAGAGATAAAAGTACCATTTATGATTGATTTTATGCTCACAGGCCTTAAGCAATAACGATCTATTTCTACTTACTTCTAATGCCTACTAAGAGTACAGAAGTGCAACATCAGTAGCAGGTATTAAAATGCAAACATAAATAAATCTCGATCCGTCCATTCATCAAAAACCCCCTCCGAGGGTGCAAAAGTGCATGTTCTGAGGACAAGTTTTTTGACAAATTTCCGGACCCTTCTCCAATGCAACGAGAAGGGTTAAATACTACTAACCGGCTAATTCTAATTACACAAATTTAGGGAACGGTTTCAAATGACCGCCCTTTTACTAAAACAAATTTATTTCTAAAAACTGAATCTAATTTCTAACCATTTATGTATCTGTTCCTTAGTGCTGTAAGCGATGCGCTGTTCGCCGTGAAAGAGTTGGCTGCTTGTCCTTTCCTTTTGTTCGAGCTTGAAAATTAGAAATAACAAGAGCTGGCACCTCTTTCTGACAAACTAGAAGATATTTTTGAAAGTGTTCTTCTGGAGGAGTTTCTTCACGACGTGTATACTTAGTACAACTCAAATTTCTTTCAAACTGATTGTGTTGTTGCTATTTCGGTTTCCGGCCATGCGAATGACTCAATGAGCTGGGGATTTTGTTGCCTGAACGATTTTCTCAATTGAAACTTGTTTCCATTCTTTGTTCCAGGCTTTTCTGAGATGTCTTTCCCCTTAAGCGTTTTTCTTTTTGCTTTACCCAATTTGGGACTCAGGATCTTTCATAAACGCTTTGCTTTTGTGCGCCTTTGACTCTAAGTCCTGGATAGCCTATTTCCATCAGCATTTGTTGAGTGATACTCTGGAATCTGCGGCCCTGCTGTATGCGGTATCCATCTGCGAAGTCATCTCCTCTCTGTTCTTCTAGTTCTGGCGCTTTTCCTTAGATGTTTCCTGCATATAGATTTATATCAGTTGCTGACTTATAGTTCACGTAAATGAAAAGAGATAGAAGAAAAGATTGACATGAAAGCAATTAAGTTCTAATGAATGCATAATCATGTCACCCATTATGACTTGACTGTTCGAAAAATGCAACATAATCATCTTTGGATACACAGGCGTACAATCATTAATTTCCCGTAAGGTGCGCGCCTAATATTGGGCTCACAGATCATACCAAGGAATGCCTGCGACGAATGGCTTCTGCGATTTGCATCGCAGCGTCGAAGATTGCGATGTAAATAAGTGGTATCACAGCAATTGATGGTCTCATTCGTCGCAAACCATAGATCGCATATCGGCCGTCGACAGTTCTTTAGGTTTTCCCTTTTTGAGCGCTTTTAATGCATGTGGTGCGATGAGTTCTCGCGTCGCTCCCTTTCAGTGTATTTATGCGCTTTGGGAGAGCGCCTCTTTTTCTTTTGCGATGCGATATAGCTCTTAGGAAGTTAATACAAAAGATTTTTCAAACAAAAATATTTTTTGGATTTTTGGTTAAGGGTCCCCCTTTGCTTGATGTTATTACTAATATCAAACAAAGAGGGGGGTTGTTGCTGGCTACAACAGATTCCAAGTTGAAGTTTGCATTGTGGGCTGATAGAGTTACCAACAAGAAGTCCATAGGAAATTCTCCATTTAAGCTGGTTTATGGCACTGATGTTGTTTTTCCTATCTAGCTGATTCTCCCTGTGGCCAAATTCTTGCAAGAAGAATAGGATGAAGAGAACAACATGGCGAGGAGAATGAGTAACTTGGTTGAATTATAGTAGATCAGAGAACAACTGGTTGAGAAGTCAAGAATTCATCAGAAGAAGATCAAAGAAACCTTTGATAGAAAGGCAAAAATGGACAGTTTTCAGGTTGGTGACTGCGTTCTCAAATGGGATGAATTGAAGGAAAATAAGGGCAACCATGGTAAATTTGATGCCTTATGGACAGGACCATTTGTCATTGCTCAAGTTCAGATGAACAATACTTTCATTCTGCACAATTTGGAGGGGGAAGGTGCTTTTGATGTCCTAGTCAATGGGCAGATTTTGAAACTTTACTTCATATGAGGCTTTAAGGCATTAATATTGTAATAGGTTTTCTCAATTTTTGTTTTCTATGCAAATAAACTCCATGCCCAATGGAGCACTAGGAGATAAGCTTGTTTTGGTTGTTACTGGAAAGGCAGTAGTCTGTAGTTCTTGAAACCTCACAGGGAGGCTTTCATCCCCAGAAGGAGCCAGTGTTAGCCCTGAGGTGCAGTTCTGCTATTTTAATGGAAATGTCCCCTATTTTAGCTCTAATGGTGCACTTCTCCTCTTGCTCTGCTTTGGCCATAAGCTGGACTACAAAAATTATACACTCACGCTCATAAATATTGGTGGGTCCACTCTCAGTTCATCTCCTTTCTGCTACGCTCTCCATTCTCCGATCCCCAACGTTGATCTTCCCACTGATCTAATGGTTCACACTTCATCCAACTAACGTTATGCGCTCACCCGCTTCGACCAATCACCACCATTAGATCATTTCCGCCAGATCTAATGGCTATCACGCATATCACTTGGGCAACAAGAGAGAGGAATACTCGCCCGATAAAGTGGTTTCCTCTCTCTCTCCTTCGCTGCTACGTGGCACTCAACGAATGGAATTGGTCGGGCTCTGACCTTTACCACTTATCGCCTGATGACCACTCGATATAAACCATTTTTGCTCGAGTAAAAACTGCTCCCAGGCGTTATCCTTCAACCACCTCCTCTGCCCGATAGCCATTCGATCTACCCTTCTAAGATCTGACGGTTTGACTTATTTTGCTCCCGCCATGACTTCAAGCCTCTGGCGATTGATCTTCTCCGCCCATTCCTCCCGATCCAACAGCCCCATACCCCACTTCCCACCAATCACCCAGGGAGGAAATTTGTTAGCTTTGTCAATGTTTTTGATACCCAAACAATTGAACTAAAATAACAAAATGCATGGCCGAAAGGGGAAAAATAACAACATGATGCAGCTGAACCAATAGAAATGATCATGGAACGTGCTGACACGAGTAAACCACATGACAACATGGTAAAATTACCAGAATTTGATTACCATGTTTGTTATAAACAGAGCTCTCTGAGCTCATGATTGTCTAGTTATGGCATCAAGTAGTTAGAAGATAGAGGGGACAAACTATGACATCTCGAGCCTCAGAGAGTTCAAGAGTATTGTAAAAATCCTATAAGTGGCTGAAAGTTCGAAGGAAGACGGGTTCAACTTTTGGATACTGTGGATACTCTATTCCTCCCAGCATCTAATCTTAATTCCAGTAATACAAGCTTCTTTTGTTGTTACATGTTCAATTGACATCTTCTCCTCTGTTCTAAGCTTGCACTTGAATAGGTTATTCATGTTTTCTTCTGTGTCTAATGCAAGATAATTGTCATCTTATCTTTGTGTTGATAAATTAGATTTGCAAGGTTCATTTACTTTCTATAGCTAGCCATTCATATGTGTTTATGTATGTATCTGCTGGTACAATCAAGATTCTCCATCTATTCATTGAATCTATAAACACTTGAGCATTAGTAGTCGAAAGCCTTGTCAAGGGTGTTCATGCATGTCTTGAGTGAAAACAGAGTTGAAACAGTCATCTGACTTGATCCAAACCCCAATCCATTCCTATAGTTCAGAGAACGATATTGAAGATTTATATATTACTAGGCATCTCCGAGATACAACCTAGGAGAGTTTCCTGCAGTGCTAACAGGACCCACTAAAAGAAATTCACCAATAATAGGACCTTTGTCAAAAGGTAGTGGCATGTCCTTCAAAATCCACTAATTTTGCATTTTCTAGGAAATTTAAGAAGAATTGGCTATTATCCTCATTATCACGTTTCTATTCCTTCACACTATGAAATTAACCCCAAATTTTCATCTAATTTAGATTTAATATGATACTATAATAGTCGAAATGAGATTTGACATCATACTATTTTTTACACCATCATCTTGCTAACATGGAAACTAGTTGATGTGTTATGACATGCACGAAGGAAACTCAATCCTTAGGTATTATGGTAGATTTTATTACTCACCTAAGAGAAAATGTGAAGAGTCACAAGTGAACATTAATAGACATCATGAGTCCAAGAGACCTTGGAAGATGAATGTAAAGATAACAAAATGATGTATTTATATCTATCATATTAATGATAAATGCATTACACACTCATCTAAATCCCATTTTCCATTTTCATGTATCTAACATTGTTATTATAACCATAGGTTTATGGCCCCTCAACCTAAGCACTCATTTAATGTAAATATCATTCTCCATAAGCTAGGCACTCAAACATGTCCTATCTATTCTTTTCTTAAAATATTTCCACTATTCTTAGTAGAGATCCTAAGTTATGAACTTTTTTCTACTATGTCTCTTCCACACCCTTCTATTATGCACTCAAGAATTGTTTCTCTTTTCCTATCCTTTATACTCTGCCACTCATGGAAAATTATTCATAGATATGTAAAACAATCTAGTATTTCTATAGCAAGAAATGTTAATTCAATGGTATCAAGAGCTAGGCTCCTATTTTAGTTTAACATGTACATAGGAGAGCTATTTCCCATATTTTCATTCTGTGTTTTTTATATCTTGACAATTTTATATATCATGCAATAGAGTGTAGAAAAACATGTTAGAGATGTTTTTGTACTAAATCCACCATGAATGAAATAGTTGTCATTGGTTCAAATTCCAGTCCCTTCTAGTAGATCAATGATTTCATTAAATACATATCAATAGAGAAAATTAAAGAAACATGGCGTTGGTAGCTCTAGAAGGAGGTCACACTATTAGACTAAGAAATTAGAAAAAATTAATCAAGATAATCAAGATAAAAAAGAAGCTTCCTACTACTGATTCACCTTTAGCATTGCAAATACTTGCACCCACAGGGAGAGCTTGAACATCATTTTTTCTACTAAGGCATGGGAGCTACCAAGGAAAATGATTTACATCAACATCGGATGATATTCATATGCATGGGCCTTCTAGTAATCCTCCAACATAACTAATATTACATTATATGGCCAATATTTTTGTACATTACTATAACACACATTTCCTACTAATATATGCCTTGAGAGGGATCAAATCTCTTGAGGTGCAAACCTCTTTTGGAGTGAAAAGAGATTTGGTCCCTCACAACCCTTGGTAGATTCAAAGTTAATATGGATCTAGGCTGGTTTAAAATTAAGTTGAGATTATTATTATTATTATTATGATTATTATTATTTTGTATTTAAAGGAATCGACAACTGAGTCGGGCTCATACTCACGTCGCATGACATTGATTATGATCGTTGCCACTATACCTCTAGGTGAATCCATGCACATCCCAATGAATGACTAGACTACTGATCAAGGGGATTTTAAGCTCAAACAACATACTTCACAAAGACTTTATATCATGACCATCACCAATCAAGCTACCCCCTTGGGAGAACACTATGTTTTATTATTATTATTATTTGATTTAAAGTTTTATTTTATGGACAACATAATACATTTCACATATTGAGTCGACATTTAAATGTTTACACTCATTTACAATCACTATAACATCTATTCCTTATCAAACTAATAAAACTCGCAAAAAAAATGTTTTAAAATATGATATAAATATCAAGTTAATTGAATGTAGAATTTTAATATAGTAATTTTTTTCATTTTGATTAACAATATAATGTCTATGATTAGGACTAGATTTTATATATAATCCTTAATTATGACTTAAATTATTATTATTATTATTATTATTATTATTATTATTATTATTATTATTATTGATTACTAATTAAATAGAAAATGTGCATAATTCTCATTATTAATGGTTTACTAGAAAAACTATAATTTTGAAACATATATACCAAAAAAAAGAAGAAGAGAAAATCCCTTAAGAAAAAAAATCCCCTCCAAAAGAGAGAAAGATAACAATGCTCAAATAAGCATGGAGTTGAAAATGTATATCCTAGAACAATCCACTAAATGGAAAGAATAAAGGCCCACTCCAATTAGGAAGCACGAAAAGTTGAATTACCAAAATTGTGAAAATGATAGCCATGGAATCACAATGAGGTCGGTTGATCTCTAATGCAGAAAATGTTACAAAGGCACAAGAGCGGAAAACACTATTATCTTCCCTTGAAATACTTTAGATTAAATAAGCATTGGTAATGAAAGAGGATAAAGGCTTCAAAAAGAAGCAACACCATCAACCAACAAATTAATAATAATGCCTCTAAGTATGGAAACTCAACTCAAACATGGTACAACAAAAATCATGAATATTTCAAACTATTGTTACCATGACAAAGAAAAAATATATTAGCAATGCAATCAACACATCAAGATAAACAATATTTGCCATCATTAAACAACACCCACCCACCCCCCCAAAGAAAGAATTGTAGGAGAAGTGGGAAGCAACAACTAACAAGAGCAACTTTGTATCATTACACAACCATTGAGACAAAATACTATGAATTTTTCAAGCATATGTTCAAATAATGTCATGGCAATCCATCGATCCAATCACAGTTGATCCTAATGGTCAACACTCATCGAGGGTCCATCCTTTCCCATCTCTCTTGAAATTATATTTATTAAGGGTTACTATGTGATCAAGAATGTTGATGCCTGAGTTATTTCCTCTTATGAGGATGTTGATATGGCACAACTTTTAGTTATTCAAACTCAAATTTGAATGCAACAACATTATCATGTGGAATGACATTGATAGGCATGTCATAAATCTATTTATCACAATCAATAGGAGCATGTTCTTCTAGGACCTCAATCTAAATACCTTCAAAAGATAGTGAGGCATAGGTAGGATCGTATCCAAGACTTTCTCTTGATGTTTGCATTATAGGGTTAATATGGACTACAGTTTCTTATCAATTCTTCTCAAGCCCTCCTTCAGTACATCTCATTTTTCTTAGTAATGATGGTGTATTTTTCAAAGCTAGGTGAAACAAAAACACCATTATCAACATAAATAGGTGAGTGTGATAGCTCAATAATAGTATTCTCCTTCTCAACACTCTAAAGGTTGACTTCCAATTCATGCTCATGCTTGCACCCTTGCAAGTCTTGAATGACCTCATCCTTCTCGATGAACTATTGTAACAAGGAATCATAATCTTGTTTTAGAGTTTGAAATTGATCCAATAATTTATTGTATTCTACTTGAAGGCGGTTGCTTCGTCATGAAGCAGTTCCAATGAGGATTTTAATTAGCAAACCCCCATAACTCACTCATTATTTTGCTCCTCTAGATTGCAAAATTTCCTCTTCAAAATTGCATTTTCTAAGTCATAAAAGATTCATTTTGCTCCTCCAAATCATTAAGGAAGTCAATATTCTACTAAAAATCATCTACAAGATTATGGAAATATTTGCTTATGACTGACTCTAGATTGTCAACATTCACCATTTTCTCAATTAGAGTGCTATATAAGTGATTCTTAAGTGTAGCATTTTCTTTTTACAAAACATCATAATGGAGTACAAATGGATGTTGCCAAGTTACTTCATCACCTTCTTCTCACAAAGCTCCTACAATTTTTTACCCATTATAAAAATTTAGTCAAAACATAATGTTAGTCAATGTGTTTCCACACTAAACCAAACAAAACTGCTACAAATTTGGGTTGACAGATGTGTAAATCTAAACTTGGCTTTTGTAGCAAAGCCAAGATATAATATAAGCTACCATATCACTATGACCAGGGGTGGCTTGAATATGAAAAACCACAAGGGGATAAAAATATATACCCTTGTCATGAATCAAAAAAGAAAAAATCACGTGGATGGTGTAAAATTTTACAAATCTAATTGATGCCTAGAATCCACCATAAACAACCAAAATTTTGATAATACATCCACACAAGGTTAACCTTAATGTAACTTGAAATCTGGTCCATGGAACATGCATTAGATTCGAGATAGGAGGGACGGGATCTACCTTCTCTCCACAACATATTCCGTGAAACTGTCCAAATAGAAGAGGAAGGGGATCTGCTATGGCACTCCCATTAGTGAATACCTTTATTTTTCTTCTTTCAATCCCAAGGATGAAGAAAATAGGACAAGAGTTGAGAGGTAAAAAAGACCATGCTGACCAAGGTGTTGCACTACTAACAACCATCACAACCTGTGTACACCTTATGTAACCTAACAATGTAGTCTCTTCAAATAATCTTATCCACAACTCAAGAAATACAATGTGGAGAACTCTTTGTGGCTTCTAGACTTTCACTAGTCCATATCCATAGTTGTAACTCTTGTGTTGGTCTTAAAAAATATCTTCACAAGTTAGCGGGAATCACAATGCAGGGGAGGAATTGAACCAGTGTGCTTTACCACATTGAAAGATTAAGAATGATCTATTATTGTCTGGCCAGCAATGCGATTGGAGAAAGATCTATGTGCAATCATGTCTAAGTGGAAGGTTGAACTGAGTCCATGCAATTGTAGCATGCATATTAAATTTGAAGTATCAAACCATTGGGCATTTTTGCTACAAACAATCACACAAGAAGGTATATAATTGCTCATAAGCGGGGTGCTTCATATCTCGAGCAGTGTTCAAATTTGAACACGTCATAGCCCTTCCGAATCCTTCTAGCACATTAGAGAAGTGCTCAACAAAATTTACTAGTCAAAATAGATTTAAATTTTGTTTTTTACAATTTTTTTTTTTTTTTATTTTGAATAATATTATAAAATGCCCTATTAAGGGTTGGTTGTCTATGTTAGGTCCCTATAATACTAGTGATTACCCCATTACTATTGTATTTGTATCCCTTATTAATATCGTTGTGCCCCTATTGTCCCCATATTGTTATTATTGTGCCCCATAGAATCCCTCTATTGTTATTTTTGTGGCTTTGTATTATTACTGTTAGGTCGGCTAGGTTATATTGTGACTCCTTAGACTCCTATATATAGAAAGGAGGTTTTTTCATTTGAATCATCCAAGAATTGTTCATTTATGTAATGTAAAGGAGGTTTCCCCCTCGAAGAGGCTGAATTCTAAGGCGTTGATCTATCTTTTCTATCTTTTTGTGAGCTGGTTTCATAACATTCGGTATCAGAGCTTTGGATTCTAGGGTTTTGCTGCTCCAAATAGGTCATCGTGGCATTTTCGGTATAATTTTTTTTTGTGACGTTTCAGAAGCTAAAAAAAAGCCATTTGAGATGAAAGCGCACTGAACCTCGGGTCCGAATTTTAGAGATTTTGGCACTATATTTGCGGAGATATGATCTGAGGAAGTTGGTCTTTTTGCAGATTCCTGAATTACATTCCAAATAAGTGACCTGGGGAAAATCGTCATAACTTTCTCTCTGAGCATTGGATTGAAGTTTCGTCAGAAGGTACAAAAAGAAGATAGACTATAGTTTCTTGTATATATTTTCAGAGCCAAAGGTCGAACAAGTGACTCGTGGCACATCATACAAGTTCGCTCTACTGAACTAGTCTATAATCAGGTCACTATGGGATATTTGGCATAACTCTTCCCTGGAGAATCTAATTTGGATTAGTCTGGTGGCATTGGAAAGAGGATGCAGAGGGCTATTGCAAGTCGCAATTTCAGAATTGGATGATCCGAAATTACAGAGATACATCAGATTCAATATCAAACTCCTACAAAGTGAAAAAAGGTGTGTAGTTTTTTGAAATTTTTGCATAAGCTTGGTTTGAAAAATTAGTTTGAAGGAATTAAAAGGGAATAGTAAAGCATTATTATTGGTAATTGATGCCCCAAGGAAAGAAAATGAAAACACCTAGTAAGCAACCTAAAAGCTCTAGCATGACTCATGAAGAAGAGGAAGAAATGCAACATGATATATCAAAATTACGAGACCAAGTGCAACAAGTGTCACTTGCACAAAAAGTAACAGAATCTAAGATGGATGGTTTAAAGAAAGATGTAGAAGCTAATATGGATGGTTTAAAGAAAGGTGTAGAAGCTAAGATGGATTGTTTAAAGAAAGGTGTAGAAGCTAAGATGAATGATGTGGAAGCTTAGATGGACGATTTGAAGACAGGCATGGAAGATTTGAAGAGAGATTTGACAAAGTTTCTACAAGAAATGCTTACTAATGGTGAAAGGGTAGTAAACGAAACTCATGATGAGAAAAAAAGAAATGTTAATCATGATTTCATAGACTCTAATGTTGGATCAAAGACCCACCATATTCCAAAAATTGATACGAGAAAGTTTGATGGCAAGGATCCCGTAATATGGATATTATAGATGGAGAAATTTTTCGATCTCAATAATGTGCAAAACACAAAAAAGGTACGTATTACAGCTTTATATTTGGAACCAAATCAGTTTGTATGGTATCAATGTCTTTTCTCTCATAAACAAATTTTCACTTGGGCAACTTTTACGAAAGAATTGAGGATACAAAAAGCAACACTTTTTTTAGCCAATTGATAAGTTTCAAACAAAAGGGTTAAATAATGGAGCACATTGAGGAGTTCCAAAAATTGAACATAAGGGTAAAAAATATTCTAGAGGAGCATAGGATTGATGTGTTCATAGGGAATTTAAAGGATAATATCCAACATGATGTTTGCCTTTGGGAACCTGATTCATTAGAGAAGGTATTCAGGTTAGCAAGGAAAATGGAAAGCAAAATTATGGCAACCAGGAAGCATACCACTTACAACTATAAAGATGGAAGTGTTGTTGCCCCTAGTCTTCCACAACCTATAAGATTGACACCAAAACAATTGGAAGAAAAAAGAGCAAAAGGGCTTTGTTATAGTTGTGATAGAAAATACACTAAAGGTCATAAGTGTGCTGAGAAGAAATTATTCTACATAGATTGTGAAGAGGAAGAAGAAAAGGATCAATAAAGGTCAAAAGAAGAGGATATACTCCAGGAACAAAGCTTATATAAAGAAGAAATGAATCCGACCATATCTTGTAATGCATTGGCTGGAATTACCACTCCTCAAACCATCAAGATAGAAGGACAAATCAAGAAGAAAAAAGTAATAGTGTTGATTGATTTAGGAAGTACCCACAATTTTATTCATTGTAAGATAGCAAAAGAATTGAATTGCTTACTATATCCAGCACCAGAGTGTCAGGTGATGGTTGCAAATGGAGGAACGATAAATTGCTCTTGAAAGTGCCATAATATCAAGCTATCCATGGGATAATATGTATTGACTAGCCCAATGCTTTCCTTTTCAATGGGAGGTGTTGATGTTGTACTAGGAGTCCAATGGCTACAATCCTTGGGTACAATAGATTTTAATTTTCAAGAACTTTTCATGAAATTTTCTGTGGAAGGAAAGGAAGTGGAATTAAAGGGTATTTTAGGGAAATTGGGAAAGATAATCAGCTCTAACGGTATGACAAAGCTTCTAAAAAAGGAACAAAGAGGTGTAATTGCGCAATTATGTTCGCTAGATGTTTCCAAATCGGAATCATCTATTTCTCCCGAGCTCCAAAAAGTCTTGGACAATCATTCCAAGGTATTTGAGACTCCCAAAGGTCTCCCAGCTATTTGTGATCATGATCATGCTATTCATCTGATTCCATGAAGTGATCCTCCAAACATCAGGCCGTACAGATATCCCTATGCCCAAAAGAGTGAAATTGAATGTATGGTTGCAGAAATGCTAGAGGCTGGTATAATTCAACCTAGTCAAAGTTCTTTCTCTGCTCCAGTAGTATTGGTGCACAAGAAGGATAGATCATGGCGCATGTGTCTGGATTATAGGGAGCTCAACAAGCTCACTATTAAAGATAAGTTTCCCATTCCTGTCATTGATGAATTACTGGATGAATTGGATGGATCAATTTACTTCACCAAGTTGGATCTTCATTCAGGATATCATCAAATCAGAATGAAGACTGAAGACATTCTAAACGCAACATTCAGAAATCGTGAGGGTCATTATGAATTTCTGGTCATGCCTTTTGGCATTACCAATGCACCTTCTACATTTCAAGGTTTGATGAATTCCATTTTCAAACCCTTCCTTAGAAATTTGTGTTAGTATTTTTTGATGATATACTAATCTACATCAAGTCTTGGAAGGATCATATTGAACATGTTGACAGGGTGATACAACTATTGGAGGAGAAACAATTATATGCAAAAAGATCCAAATGTTTCTTTGGGGTACAAGAGGTGGAATATCTGGTTCATATTGTATCTCATGAAGGAGTTAAGTTAGACCCTAACAAAATTAAATCCATTAAGGAATGGAAAATCACCACATCCATAAAGCATTTGCGAGGATTTCTCGGGTTGACAGGGTATTATCGCAAGTTTGTTAAGAATTATGGGAGAATAGCAGCACCTCTAACAACATTATTGAAGAAAGATGCATTTTCATGGACCTCAGAAGCAACAAAGGCCTTCGAACATCTTAAAGAGGCAATGTGCCAAGCACCGGTCTTAGCTACACCGAACTTCACAAAAACCTTTATTATGGAATGTGATGCTTCAGGAAATGGAATTGGTGCTATTTTAATGCAAGATGAAAGACCCATTGCTTTTGAAAGTCGTCCAATCAAGGGAAAGTTTTTACGTAGAGCTATTTATGAGAAGGAAATGTTGGTAATACTACATGCACTTAAGAAATGGCAACCCTACCTAATGGGAAGACAATTAAAGGTAAAAACGGATCATGATAGCCTTAAATACTTTTTAGAACAAAGATTATCCTCCGAAGAGAAACAAAATTTGGTCACAAAGATGTTGGGTTATGACTTTGAAATCATCTACAAAAAAGCGAAGCAAAATGTGGTGGCAGATGCACTCTCAATAAAGGATGAGGATGTGGAAACATTGTTGTGTGCCATTTCTATTATCCAACCAGATTGGATAAACGAAGCAAGGGAGGAATGGAAGAATGATGAAGAATTGTGGGCACTTATTCAAAAGTTACAAGAAGATTCCAATACATCTGATATATTTAGCTGGCAAAATGATTCATTATGGTACAAAGATTGCTTATACATATGTAAGAATTCCCAACTCAAACAAAATATTCTTATGGAATTGCACACTTCTCCCTTAGGAGGGCACTCAGGATTTTTAAAAACTTACCACAGGGTTAAGAAGGAATTTTTTTGGGATGGTCTTAAATCATATATTCAAAAGTTTGTGGCGAATGTTTGGTTTTCCAACAAAATAAAGTTGAAACAATTAAGACCCCAAGTCTATTACAACCTTTATCCATTCCAAGCCAACGTTGGGAGGAGGTTTCAATGGATTTTGTCATAGGTTTACCTGAGTCTGAGGGAAAGAGTGTCATCATGGTGGTAGTTGATAGACTTACCAAGTATGCACACTTTTGTGCATTATCACATCCATTTAAAGCCAGTACAGTTTCTACTGCATTTATGGAAACAATTCAAAAGCTACATGGAAACCCAAAGATTATTGTAAGTGACGGAGATCCCATTTTCACTGGAAATTTTTGGACAGAATTATTTTCTTGTCTTGGTACTCAGTTAGCTCATAGCTCATCTTATCATCCTCAATCTGATGGGCAAACTAAGATAGTAAACAAATGTTTGGAAGGATATCCTTGTTGCTTTGTATCTGATAAATAGACACAATGGGTCAAATGGTTGCCTCTAGTTGAATGGTGGTATAACACTTCCTTCCATACAGCAACAAAAATGACCCCATTTATGGAACTTTATGGACATCAACCACCATCCATCACATCATATTTAAGAGAAAATTCTAAGGTTCAAGCAGTGGAACATCACATAGAACATCAACAACAAGTCCTCCAACTCTTAAAGGATAACCTCGTGTTGGCACAGAATAGAATGAAAGAACAGGCAGATCAATATCGCAGCGAAAGAAGTTTTGATGTAGGTGATTGGGTATTCCTATGGATACAACCATATAAAAAATGTCCCTCAAGCGAGCTAATAAGGATAATAAATTATCACCAAAGTATTATGTTCCATACAAGGTGTTGCAAAAGATTGTTACTATGGAATACAAATTGGAGCTTCCTCCAGCTTCTCGAGTGCACCTAGTTTTCCATGTTTCATGTTTAAGGAAGGTTATAGGCGACAAGCTCCCAATTCAAACAATATTTCCAGAACTTGAAAAGGAAGGAAAAATTATATTGGAACCAGAAGCAGTCAAAGAAACAAGAATTCGACAGCTACGAAATCAATCAATTTCGGAGTATCACATCAAGTGGAAGAACTTATATGCTGAAGATTCCACATGGGAGGATGAGAATTTTATACACAAGCATCTAGAACTACTGAAGCATTGAGGACAACACTTTTTTGAAGGAGAAGGGCATGTTAGGTCCCTATAATACTAGTGATTACCCCATTACTATTGTTATTGTATCCCTTATTAATATTGTTGTGCCCATATTGTTCCCATACTGTTATTACTGTGCCCCATGGAATCCCTTTATTGTTATTTTTGTGGCTTTGTATTATTATTATTAGGTCGACTGGGTTATATTGTGACTCCTTAGACTCCTATATATAGAAAGGAGGTTTTGTCATTTGAATCATCCAAGAATTGTTCATTTATGTAATGTAAAGGAGGTTGCCCCCTAGAAGAGGCTGAATTCTAAGGCGTTGATCTATCTTTTCTATCTTTTTGTGAGCTGACTTCATAACAATCCTTAGGACATTTCAAAAAAATCAAGTTACTTGACTGATGTAACACTCTAAAGTCTACAGGAGGTTTTGGCAACACTCAAGAAAGTGCAATGGGACGTAATGGAGGTTGTTCTTCCATTCCCATGCCATCTATCATAATGGCAACACTGATAGAGTTAGAAGTCATGATATGAAGTTTATGTTTGCATTCGTTAATAACAAAGGTTTATTTTCACATTCATTGACAGTAGAGGAGAAGTAGTTATGTATTGGTATCTGTGAACATGGTATATTTTGAAGGTACCTGATATTTAGAAGAAAAAAATGACAAAATATAGAATTAACGATGAGTGAGGTAGATTATTTTGAGCCTATGAATCTTTCGTGCATTGATTTTTCCAATCCCAACCATATGACGACTGCACCACAAGTTCGCAAGGTATTTTTAACTCTGAGTTTTAATTTTCAACTTTCATTTCCCCAACCTTTCACTTAGTTCATTGATTTAGGCGAAACTGATTAAAATTATTATGTATGGAATGGTTGATTGATCTTTATATATTCATGTGTAGGCTCTGGATTTTTTTTATATCATCCATCATGTCATTGATGAAGATTTTTTGGTTTAAGTATTTGAGCAAAGTCGACGGCTTTTTTCCCTTCCCAAGAAGGAAACAATGAAATTGTTGCGGAATGAGAACCATCAAGGTTACACTTCATATCAAGCAAAATCTCTTAATATTTCTATTCAACCTGAAGGTTTGATGTGGATTTGTGTCTCCTTATATTTACTTCTGCTTGTAATTACATCTTGCTCTGCTCAACTATGAAAAATAAATCAATTGAAGTATTTCACTTCATATTTTTCATATATTCATTTTTCCAGGGGATTGGAAGGGGAGTTATGAAGCTTCTGAAGCGTCAATAAAGGCAACCGTTTTCATGGTTCCAATCAATGGCCTTCAACAGGTATATAGTTCAGCATTTGAAACGATAGTTGTCATAATTGTTGACTACTTAAAAATAGATTAAAGTGATAGTATTGACATTTTTACATCATAACCACATACTACATTTTCTATTGTCGCATCTCCATTTTCCTTCCTTAATTTGTAAATTTTTGTTCTTTCTTGTCAACCCACCATTAACACAAGATTGTTCAATTATGAGATTACCCCATTAAATGGTGATAACTACGCTTACTAATTCACAAACCTTTTTTTTCATCTTGTAAATAACTACTACCATCTAATACATCTTTGAGGATGCCAAATATATTTGAGTACTGATCATGCCTAATATATTTGAGTATTGGCCCACGGGGCTTTGGATTGATGGTGAATGGGTGCATTGTTAAGGCACTCCTTGTGATAGGTCACCGGTTCAAATCCCCCGTGGGTGCTTAGGTAGTATATATATATATATATATCTATATATATATATATATATATATATATATGAGTATTGATCATCCTACTGCTATGAAAACATATTCCATCCTACCTTTATGAGGACATATTCATGACATCACTTTAATGTTCCACATAGATATCTTGACATAGTATAATAAGGGTGATAGGGTTCCTTAGATTTTCCATCAAGACATCATTACTTTGAAACTCTGATGTTCGACATGGAAATATTGAGATAACATAATAAGACTCATATGGTTCTTTCTTTAGGGTTTCTTTTTAGCAAACATCGATACATAGATAGAGTAATCTATTTATTAATTTGAATTCTTATTTTATAGTAATAAATGAATAATTTTTCATTTTATAGTAATAAATGAAATAAATTAGTTAAAGAATTTCATCGTGTTTAAAAATAGATTAAAGTGATAATATTGACATTTTTACATCTTAACCACATTTTCTGTTGTATCTTCATTTTCTTTCCTAATTTGCAAAATTTTCTTGCTTTCTTGTCAACCAACCATTCAGACAAGATTGTTCAATTATGAAATTACCCCATTAGATGGTGGTAACTACACTTAATGATTCTAACGTTTTTTATATTCCTGTAAATAACTACCACCATCTCTTTTCTATTTTTAGATGATTCCGTGACTCACAACCATAATGTTTACAAAAGCCTAACATCGTTGCCATTTGAACTTACTATAATCAAGCTTGCTATTAAGCCTAACATTTGTAAAATCAAACTTTATTTAAAACCTGTATTTCTTCTCTTATCTTAAAAAGCCTTTTTTTTTATTAACTCTCTTGTTTTTTAAAACATAGAAACTAATGCCTTTTTCTGGTTGGTCTTCCCAAAAGATATAGAATGCCAATAACTATCCATACAACTACTATTGTGTCTCTGGCTTCATTCACTCCATTGGGCATCTAGGAAATAAGTTGTGTGTGTGGGTGTCCATGTAGCTATTGCTATGAAGGATTTTTAAGTAGATGATGAAATCATAAAAAAATTAAACGACATTGTTAATGAAAAGAAACAATATTATTAGAAAAAGACATCAATGAAAAGAAACCGGATTATTAGAAAAAGATATCAACCAAACTTGAATTCATTGTAAGGACCAACTTTGAAAACCATTCTTAAACAAAACAAAAAAAACGAACAAACAAGCCATACAAAAAAAACACTGCAGATGTGTATTACATATTACAATATTTCCCTATTAGATATGGAAAACATTCATTTTAATTACATAAATTTTTGAATGTATAGAGCTTCAAGTTTTTAATAGAGATGAAAGTCTATTGATAGTGTTCTTTGATTGAGCAATGTTAAGAGAAAAGTTCAATTCTCTTGGTTGTTGAAGGTATATATTTGTTTTTTTGGTTTGCTTTAAATTGTTTCAAGCTGAACAAAACAGATAGTATAAATTAGAAACAAATGAAAACTAAAAAAACTTTTTCCATTGTGCAAATAGATTTATATTTTCAATGATGTAAATTCAAATAATTTTGAATATTATCTAATGAATAGAGGAAACATATGTTTACCTTTTTTCAATAAAATTTGAGAAAAATGTTTGCCTATTTACTAAATTCTATTGAGATTTTATAGTGTTTTAATGTAGCCACTTCTTTAATTTTAAAGATTTAGAAGGACACCATTTCATTTTCGAATTTTTTTTTTATAAAAAGTTTATTTCATATACACTTGTTAATAGAAGTACATTTTTTTTTTATAACTTTTCATCTCTGAAGATTTAGAAGGATACCATTTCATTTTAGAAATTTTTTTTATAAATAGTTTATTTAATATACACTTGTTAATAGAAGTACAATTTTTTTATAACTTTTCATCTTTGAAGGGTTAGATAAATAAATGCCCTTCCAAATAAAATTAAAACTAGCACTTCAAATTTGATCATTCATCTCGAGCGGTGAATGATGAAAGAAAGATATTTGATGTTACCCAACCACTGTTGTCACGCCCCTACACCTGTGGTAGTCTTTCAACCGCTTATAGCAAGGTGCAGCACTACCAATCGTTTTCTTTTCACCAATACTTATGATTGTAGACTACGCCTAACATTCCATACTTAGTTTATTTTTCATTACCAAGTATTATTATCCATTCCTTTATACAAGCGAAAGCCCATAACATTCACATAAACAACATTATACAAGAGAAATGTACAACAGTATAAAGGGAGGGGCAACTCCCTGCAATATGAGTCTGCCTGAATCAATATATTATACAATCTTCACTTTTACAAAGTACAAGTTAAATCTTGGGAAACCCCAAATTTACACTTAGCCAATTTTCAACTTCCGCAAACTTAGTTTCCTAGCTTATCGGCGCCTCCACACGGTCGTCGCACGACTCACCAACCCTTCGTTCACCTTGTCGCACGATCGTGTTGTTTGCCCAACTTGGGCGTGCCTCCAAGTCGCCACACATAGGCGCCTCTGCCCGAGACACACCTCCGTTCACAATCTCAACACTTCACCATTTCGACCGTTTCATCGTGCACGGCGCACCCTCACCCAGTCGCTTGTCGGCACGATTCTTCGTTTCGGCGTGCCCTCGCCCGACCGCCCATCTGCACATCCACCCGTTCACCAAATCGTTCACCCGAGCTCATTCACCTGAGTCACCACACGACTTCACCCGATTCACTCGAACGACCTCACCAGGGTCGCCACATGACCTCGTCCGGGTCGCCCGAACGACCTCGCTCGAGTTTTGCCCGAATGACTTTTATGAACGACTTTCCTAAACGAATTCTCAAACGACTTCTCGAATGACTGTCTCAAACGAATTCTCGAACGAATTCTCAAACGACTTTCTCGAACGACTTCTTGAACGAATTTCTCGAATGAATTCTCGAACGACTTTCTTGAATGAATTCTCGAACGACTTCCTTGAACGAATTCTCGAATGACTTGCTTGAACGAATTCTCGAACGACTTCCTCGAACGACTTCCTCGAATGACTTTCTCGAACGAATTCTCGAACGACTTTCCGAACGAGTTTTCCACTCGAGTTCCTCCCGTTGTGCGAGCTCATCCACGCATTACAGAACTCCTTGTTCAAACTCGTGTGATTGAATGATGGTCGTTTGCCTCCAAACGCCCTCCAATATATACGGGCGGGTGGCGGGTTATGTCACCTGGCCGACCCACACCAAACGCCGAAGCCAACTCGTTCAACATGTGTTGTCTCGCCCAAGAGGAGGGTCGGCCCACCCAACTCGTCCAACACCTTATAAACTCGTTTCTTGGCTCGTTTCATTTCATATTTTGCACGTCCTTCGCACGGTGGAGTCTCCTTGCCCGTTGCACGGACCGCAGGTCCTAACATCCTCCCCAACTAGAAGTCATTGTCGTCCTCGACAATATCTCTTCCCGGAAACCAGCTGTCACAAAGATCACCATACCAAGGTATACACCCCATCGGTATGTCATACATTGGAAATCATCTCAATCCATGATCATCAACCACCCTGTCACAATCTCCACATGCTGCTCCCATCGTGCAAGGATGGTCCCTCCATCTCAAGCTACATGCCCACTACAACATCTCGTGTCGACCCTGTCATGTGTCATCCTTGTGTGAATTGCTGCCATGATACTCCAAAAAATGCTAACACATCTCTGTACACTTCCGGACCCCATGTTTGAACTAGTTGGGTAATCAGTCCAACTGTCACGCTCAAACCATGAGAGTGAACATCCTCATGCCATCATCAACTATTTCTCAGAACATCCCGTCACATCCTCAACTCGATCAAGAATCCATCTCCGTATAAGTGTAAGCCATGCTCAGGTCCATGAAGTAGTCCTTATCTTGTCTGCAACATGCTATCCATGATGTCTGGTACTAACTAATGTGTTGCATGAAATCAGCCACATCTACTCCCACATCATCATCCATATGTGTGCCTCCTCAACATGAATAAACCATCTCATCAAACTTCAACTCTCAATGTGACACATCTAGGTCCATGAAGCAACCTCCATCATATCTACAATGTGCAATCCCTCAAGTCTATCATAGAAACAAGTATACACATGTCTCATCTATCAATGTGTTGCCCATGATCATAGATCAACCAACTCTCACGTGTCCAAAAGTGGTTAAGTCTCGGCTCAACCCATGCCCAAGTGTTGCCACCAAGGCATTATCATCGTTGTAACTCCATCACTCCAAAGTGTCTCATATCGATCCTCCACATCAAGTCACTCTTTCAAGCCATTCCCATACATGTACTTGAAAGTATGCATCCCATACTGCATCAAAGTCTCTGACCTCATCTCCTCAATGCATCAGATCCTCCAATTCCACCATATATGAAGTCCCTAAAAGTCACAACCTCATGTCATCATGAGCTCCATGAGTCATCTTCAACCAACATCTCAGCAAGCATACAAGTCTCAACCCAAAGGTCTTTGCAAGATGCCTCAGCTCTCCATGTAGTAGGAATGCTCCATAGTCTGCTCACAACTCCATCCAAGTCCATGGTCTTGTTGTACAAGAGTGCACAACCTCTCCATCGGCTCATAAGTAAAACATCTCCATATCACAACAGCAAATCCACCTGCACAACATCCCTGCCTTGGCACTCCTCATTGGATTCCCATAAGTGACACCTCTACAAGTGCTCCTGCACAATGTCCCTGCATAGACTGCCATGCTCCATGTTTCCAACTTGATGTCCATGACTAAGTTGCCCATGTAGTCCAACCAAGTAGACCCATCACAACAATCGGTCATCCTCATCCAAGTATGCAATCTTCGGTCTAGTGAACTCGGTCACCCAACCATATCATCATCACATGAGTCTCTCCATCATAGCTCCCACACTAAAGGTTCCACCAAGACTATCTCTTGGTCTCAGCCATGAGAAGTCCACCCAAGTATCATCATACCCAGTTGTGTGCCCTTCAATCTGTCCATGAGTCATGCCAAGCACTTAGCCAATTCTCCATGTGGCTAAAGTATGACCCATTCATCCGTAACAATCATCATGTTCCTCCCTTGTCACGGGCCTTTGCACCTTCTATCATAAGGTCACAAACAACCCCAACAAGTCCTGCAAAAGTCAACAACCCTTGCTTCTCCATACAAGGTCTCATCATAGACATCCATGGTAAGATCCTCCCTAGCATCGGAAAACTGATTTTGCCCTTCCCTACATACAGTCCATCCACCAAATGCTCAGATGAAACACAAGTATCAATAGTACTTACATCATCATCATGAGGTTCCTCCATATGATTATCCTCATCCATCCATTTCTGCAAACTGCATGATCCTAGTCCAACTTGATCAATCTCAAGTTCATCCTCCATCGTTGTCACATCTGTAACATCCTTAATCATCATGGCTCCCTCTTCCTTGTTAGCACAATCTGCAACTTCATCCTGCTCCATTGTCCAACCAAGTTGAAGAAGTTCGTCTTCAACATTCTTTTCGAAGACTTCAAGTTCCTTTCGAATCTGGGGGTTCTCTTCTTTCATCCGCTTCAACTTGTATAAGGTAAGTAAGAGCTTCCCTTCGCATTCTTCCAAACCTGCCATGCCTTGTCATTCAGCTTGGTCCAAGCACGATGCTTCACCTCTGCTAAACCTGTTTCACCATTCACCTGAATCACCTTGATATTCCACCTGTCACCTGCAAATCTTGAACACCCTCTCTAGTCTTCAGTCTCCATAGAATCAACTCCCTTATTCAGTTCACCGGCTCTGATACCACCTGTCATGAAGTGCAAGTGTGTATCAGCTTCAACGCTTCAACACCAGCACTAGCTCTCCGGCACTAGCTCTGATACCACCTGTCACGTCCCTACACCTGCGGTAGTCTTTCAACCGTTTATAGCGAGGTGCGGCACTACCAATCGTTTTCTTTTCACCAATACTTACGATTGTAGACTACGCCTAACATTCCATACTTAGTTTATTTTTCATTACCAAGTATTAGTATGTGTTCCTTTATACAAGTGAAAGCCCATAACATTCACATTAACAACATTATACAAGACAAATGCACAATAGTATAAAGGGAGGGGCAACTCCCTGCAATATGAGTCTGCCTGAATCAATATATTATACAATCTTCACTTTTACAAAGTACAATTTAAATCTTGGGAAACCCCAAATTTACACTTAGCCAATTTTCAACTTCGATAAACTCAGTTGCCCAACTCATCGGCGCCTCCGCACGGTCGCTGCACAACTCCCCAACCCTTTATTCACCTCGTCGCACGATCGTGTTGTTTACCCAACTTGGGCACGCCTCCAAGTCGCCACACACAGGCGCCTCTGCCCAAGACACACCTCCATTTACAATCTCAACACTTCACCATTTCCACCATTTCGTTGTGCACGACGCGCCCTGACCCAATCGCCCATTTGCACGATTCTTCGTTTCGGCATGCAAGGTGTGCCCTCGCCCGGCCGCCCATCCGCACGTCCACCCGTTCACCAAATTGTTCACCCGAGCTCGTTCACCCGAGTCACCACACGACTTCACCCGGTTCGCCCGAACGACCTCACCCGAGTCGCCACACGACCTCGCCCGAGTCACCCGAACGACCTCGCCCGAGTTCTGCCTCAACGACTTTCCTGAATGATTTCTCGAACAACTTTCTCAAACGAATTCTCGAATGACTTCCTGAACGACTTTCTTGAATGACTTTCTCGAATGAATTCTCGAACGGCTTTCTCGAATGAATTCTCGAACGACTTCCTCAAACGAATTCTTGAACGACTTCCTCGAACGAATTCTCGAATGACTTCCTCAAATGACTTCCTCGAACGACTTTCTCGAACAAATTCACGAACAACTTTCCGAACGAGTTTTCCACCCGAGTTCCGCCCATCGTGCGAGCTCATCCACGCACTGCAGAACTCCTTGTTCGAACTCGTGTGATCGAATGATGGTCGTTTGCCTCCAAACACCCTCCAATATATACGGGTGGGTGGCGGGTTATGTCACCCGGCTGACCCACACCAAACGCCCAAGACAACTCATTCAACATGTGTTGTCTCGCCCAAGAGGAGGGTCGGCCCGCCCAACTCATCCAACACCTTATAAACTCGTTTCTTGGCTCGTTTCGTTTCATATTTCACACGTCCTTCACACGGTGGAGTCGCCTTACCTGTCGCACAAACCACAGGTCTTAACAACTGTGATCTTGTTCATGATGGACCAAACATGAAACTCTCGCGAGTGGATTAAAATTCTGATACAGAGAAGCTCGGGTTAACTGTGGAGAAGGGTTTGAGGGTTGTCAAAAAGGAAAATCACGGATATCTAGATCAAGAAATAGTATCATGATCTGAAAGCCAATACAAACTGGTCCCGACCAGAGCCCATTGACCAACATTAGGCAGCGGAGAAAACGGAGGGAACACGCTAATTTAGAAAAGCAAATGACGTTGTCTCTTATCCTTTAACTGTGAGAGTAGAAAACGTCTCGGTAGATGCTACTAAAACTGGACCATGATGGCATGATGCATTGAGTTCAACTAGGAACACGTAACATCTCACTCATTCGGAGCGAGAAATATCATATTTGAGAAGTAAAGCTTTCGAATATGAGATGTGAGAAGTAAAATACTTGATCCAAACGTACATATTCTCTAAGCCTTCTTACTCTCAAAAGTAAAGTATTCGATTTACATATTCTCTAAACTTTCAGTAGAGTAAGAGAAAAAAATGGCCACTGTGATATTTTAATCACAACTTGTTAACACATGTAGAGGTCATCCATTTTTAATAGTGGAGGCCACAATGTTAAAGTAACCATGACAACTAGGCAGACTGTGAATGAGTTCATAGTTCACTAGAGTGAGAGTACTGGAAAAAAACATTGAAAAGAACCATCTCTAACATGACATAGATCACCATATTCTTGGATTCCAATTCTTGCCTTACTAAGAGACTACACTATAGTTTTTTCATCTCCTTAGAGATTCATGTAGTTCTCTTTAGCCAGTCAGGACTTATGACCATTAAAAATGCTTCTCTGTTACTCTAGGAGATGTTTGACCTTCTCTAATAACTTGATAAAGGCTAATTCCATAGATCAAGATTCTATCATAGTGATTAGCTCTTATTTCTAGTGCCATGACAGTACCAGGAGAAGATCTCATGTTTAGCATCCAAGTTCTCATGATAGTCGATTAGGTTTCGTAGTCTTAATCATTTCCATGGGCTCATGCTCATCCTCCAGTTTCTTTGTTCCTTGAATTTTAGAACTTCTTCTTTAGAGCAACCTATTTTGACCCAGGAACGTCTTTCTTGGAAGCTTCATTCATTATTTCCCATCTCAAAGCAATGGAACATTTCATTGATTTTCTTCCCCACTTTCTTTCTTTGGTTTGTTTTCCATTGTGACATAGCTTTACCTTATTATTATTCTCTTTAAATACTGAATCGAGTTGTGTCCTAGTCTAATTTTAATATTTAATAAACATTAATAATAAATTTAAATAACATGTAATCCATTTAAAGGAGAGAAACATGTGGCAAAGAGGATACTAGTGTAGTTCCTAAGGCAGCTTCAAAGCAAAATAGATGCAGAAAGAGAACCCATAAGCCTAGGAAAGGCAAAGATTGGATATAATTTTTTGAATAGTTCGTTTGCTTTGTAAATACTTGTTGTTCATTACCTAATTTGGATACTTTGTAAAGTGAAAAAAAAAACAAGAATAATCACTTACTTACAACAAGTATGTTTTTCTTTGACATGTCATGTTATGTTGGTGTGTTAATGAGTCCAATTATTTGAGGAAATTTTTGGATGAACATTGTATGTCATCCACTATGTCTACAGTTGCATCATGTACTCACCAATACAAGTGTTTCAAGACGAAGCCTATTGTGAAAGAAATTTATGATAAAGATTGTACAGAAAATGACTATGCTTTTTGTGGACAAAGCCAAATGTATCATTGAATTATTGCAGCTAGAGTACCTTTGTGTACAAGTGCAATTTGAGGATAGTAAAGCAAATTTTGAATCAGTGCATGACAAGCATTGAGTTGCTTTTGATTTCCAAGATAGAAAGTCAAGTTTTTCTTCAACAAAGAGGAACTTCAAGATGATTTTTTTTAGCCAAACAAGATGGTTTTGGAAAGAGTGTTCAGATTCCTTCCATTGATGTTTTTGTTCCTCCATGGTTATAAGAATTGTGGCTCAATTCTTGACACGAAGGTAAAGACTTCACACAAAGGATAGGTGGAGAACAGTAATTGGAGATTGAAGGCACCAATTGAAATATAACATGAAGGATTGATATTGGGAAAGTTTATGAGGGTTTTTCTCATTTTGTGTGCTAGGAGAAGATAAATTTTTAGAGTCCAAAAGTTCCTAGTGGGGAGGTATGATCTAAAGATCAAAATTTTACTCAAAACTGAAAGTTCCCTGAATCTTTAAAAAATAGATTCAAGTCGTAGTGTTCTTCATTCTGATTCCAATGATGCTTGAATTGCCTCAGTCTAATGTCGTATGACAAAGTTATGATGTTGTCAAGTTTTCAACCGACAATTTTTTTTTTTGCAGGCAAGTTGAATGGGCTAGTGACTGGGATGTTCGTACTACCGATGTCATGATGACATCATCATACCTACTCGGCGTACAGTCGACCAATCATAGAGAGCCAACTTTCAAGTTTGTACAGGTCCATTTGGTCAAATTTGATTGGTTTGTTTTATGTTGGTGGTCTAATGGGAGGTTGCCACGTGGCCCAACCGGCGGCTGCCATGTTGCGCCTCCACATTGGTAAAAATTTTATTAAGGGCTAGAAGGCCCCGACGATGATCGAACCAATGAACTACTGCAACACAACTCCGACCTCTACCATCTCTCCTACACCATGTTTCTTAACCTATGGTGGTACTGCATATATTTAAGTTTTGTGGTTAGGCGCATTGGGAGGAGGGGTTAGGTGGTGAGCCCTGACCCTCGGTTATACGCACCCACAGAACCCTGGCGAACACTGGAGTGGAGTGGTGACTAATCCATGGTTATCACACCAGTCCATGTGATTGCAATAAGATAGGGAGAGGGATCGGCGGAGAGGGCTAGGAATTAAGCCCCGACTGTCAGTCACGACCACCATGCATAGAACCCTAGTGCAGGCGCAAAAAAGGAGTAGGGAGGGGACCAATCCCAGCCCTTGGTCACAAAACTTCCCACACAACCCTGTGCACAATTGGAAGGGAGCTACTGGAGCACGGCAGGGTTTCATCCCTAGCCCCTCATGCTATGGTGCCATGCTACCTCATATGGTGTTGGGTCTAACAGAGGAGGAGTTTAAGGAATAGCCCTAGGTGACGATATCAGTGCATAAGTGAAAACCAAAGTCTAGGAGTCAGCCCGACACGAGAAAAAAGTTAGCTCTAGCCCCCAACCACATCATCCTACATGCGACCACCACCTAACACGAAGGGTGCCATGGCCAGCGGGGACGGACTGTTGGCCCAGCCGTCAACCTTATAACACCATGTGGCCCTGTTTTTCGCCTAAGTGGTTATTGGGAAATTAAACTAGACAACAAAATACACTTATTGCATGTAAAATTTTCGCCTCTCAAATGGTTTAAAGGGTGGATTTGTCGCTCAATTTACATGTTCATCCAATTTGGAGGATGAATAACAGAAGCAACTTGGGAGAGCCATAACTTGAAAATTTTTTGGTCTTTTTTAGGTTAAGAAGAGCCTAGATAGGGGATTTTGGGCATTCTGAATCCAATGGAAGCCTCTATTTAGTGACTAGCTCAATTCTGAAAGGACGTTTTGCAGCTTTGAGTCTTGAGGTGCCAAGAACAATCATTGGTTTGAAGTAGTTTTGAAGGTCTTTTGAGCATGGACATAACCTTGTAGGGGTTTTCCAACCTTCATATTTTATCTGCAGTAATTGTGACTTCTATGGTGCAACTCTTCTTTATATTTTCTCATTAAGTGTTTTTAGGAAAGCTCTGTTTAGTACTTCAATGTAGAATTGTTGTACATTTTATGCTCAATTTTCATGTGGAGCACAGGGGTTTGATTTGACAACCCTTTTCATGTTGAATTTTTTATGACTAACAATAGGTGGTCATACCTTTTAGATTGAGAGTTCTTTGCAGGAGAATGTTTCTTTGAAGGGGAAACAAGCCACTCATATTTTCAACACATTTCATGTACTCTTTTATCATTGAAATCTATGGACTTGTCTAGTGGTGTTAGTAGGCCCGAAGATGTAGTCCATGAGGGGGTGAACTCCATCATTGAATTTTGTTGTCTCTCTTCTTAATTGCCTTTATGAGTTACATGTGGATATGTTGCTTGTTTAAAAATCCTATGTGCATGACTATAGAGGCATGAGTACAGTTTACCCGAATCTTAATACCTAACCATACATTAATATAAAAAAAATACTAAACTCCATTTTGTATATTTTTTTTTACAATATTAGTAAAATTCTTTTTAACAATTTAAACAGGAAAGCGAAAGTGCTGACTGCTGAAATTTCAACCAGAATTACTTATGTTATAATGATGAAAAGACTCATTGTTATTTAAGAGAAGTTCGAGAACAACATAACAAAGATACAATTTATTATGAGTGAGGAATATAGCTCAAAGCCACAGCGAACATATCAAACATGGTCGATGTAATCAGCCGAAATATTTTACTATCCAGACAGCATTATTCAAATGAAATTATAACTACTTTAATGTTAATATTTTACTATTTTAATATTTTAGTGCAAATGAAATTGTAACTACTCTTTTCCATTTTCTATTGGGTAACCTCCACCGGAAAATAGCGTTATTAAGTATGCAAATCCAAATATTCATTGCCATTTACTTGTTGGCATTATTGATCGATTTAATAATGAGTAATGCGTAAAGACAAAAGAAGCCATGGGTTTACAAAATTGTTAGAGAAAATTTATTGCAGTTAGAATTGAAAATATGGTAAGGTTCAATCAGCATAGAATTATTTTGAGACTCAAATCTCTCAAATGCAAAAAAATATAGGAGTTAAGCAAAAAATGTAGGATTTAATTTTTTTATATTTGATAAATTTTTTGTGTTAATAATATTATTTTTATTTATATAAATCTTATATTTTTATATATAAATTTGTTTTCAATTTTGATAAAACTATTTCACATCTTTTCTAATTTTTATATTTTAATTTTTTTATTATATAAGTATTTTTGACTGATTTTTTATATATATGTATATATAAAATTAACAAAAAAATATTATTGTAAATAATATATTTTATATGTTTATTAATTAGTATATATTTATTTTAACTTAAGATTTATTAAGTAGTCTAAACAAATCAAATATTCAAGATGTAATTTTTTTTAAATTTACAAAATATTTCTCAATTCATAGATTTACTTAATAAATCTTAATTATATTATTTTCTGTTATTTTAAATTTTATTTAACCAAAATATAATATTTTACTAATAATTTTAATTATTAATTTTATTTTAATTTTTTTAATTTGATTTTAATTTTACCGGCTCAAAATGTTTACATAATCTACCCTACTTCACTGCAGGACTCCACCATACTTACTGGAGATAGCCTTTCAGAGGCAATAATATTGATCTTGATCGCATTTTTGAGATGTGAATCAACTCAATAATGTGAGCGTTATGGAAATTTGGCAAATCTCGTACTCGACTATTTCTCTGGTCCCGAAATGAGCAAAACCCTGCCAGTTTAAATATTTCACGGTGGATCGAACTAATTTATTATCTACATTGTTCATTAAAATTTGATACAGCTGTGTATTTATTCTCTTTATTGCTTAATTTATGTTTAAGCAGATGAGCTGATATATTGACTCAAGGAAGTGGCTCAAAGGACACTTTCCAGCAAAACGGTTAAATGCATAAATAATGTTGAAGACTTTTTTCTCGAAAGCTGCAGATCTTATATATGTCGCCAATAATTTTAGTCGTTATGCGAGGAATCCACAAGTTCAAGGAGAAATGATGAGGTACTTGGAGCAAGCCTTTTGGAAATGGAGATGGCAATTATGACAAACCCTTTTTATGTCTCGACAACTTATTGAAGAACTGCTCCTCAGTTCAATAAATCTTATCCAGCACTTCAAAAATGTAACTGGTAATTGACATATTATACATGATGTTTTCGGAAATATTTGCTTAATCCATTGCTTTTTCTTTTTAAGGTATGAATTACTATACTGGAGATCATGGGCCGCTGGGCACGCACAGGCCACTTGGAGATATAGGAAAATAAAGTACAACAATTCTCTTGCCTGGACAGTGAGATAAGGGGATAAGAGAATGTCTAGTGAAATTTCACTTTATGGAGTTTTAATGGGTTATTCTTTATGCTCAAATCACAAACTGAAAATTTAAATTGCCCGGTATAGGATTGATCTTACATCATTTCAGCTGTCAGAAATGCATCCATTAATGCAAGAGATTGGGTTCAAAACCTCTTTCCTTCTTGCCTATGTCCATGCATGTCGGAAGCTTCCGAGAAATCAGATAAAATTGTAACTATACGGAGTAGATTAGCATGGCCACTGCCCAGGAATGAGAAGCACAAATATAAAATTGTATTTTGTATTAAACATTTTTATCATGTAAACTGTAATTATTTTTTAATAATATATAAAAAATAATTATTTAGCTGGAAAATTATGGCAAGGATTTTTCTAAATCCAAGTTATAGTTGTTAAACTTCAAAATTTTAGGTGTCCTAGCCATTTTATGGGGCTGAATCCATTTCCACCACCAAAAATACTGCATCTGTAAGATTTTTGAAATTTTTTTGTGGGCCACTTTTAGCCTTTCTTGCAATTCCTCCACCTCAGACTACTCCTATTTTTATTATGTCCAATATATTACCTAGATAAAAACTAGAAATTGAACCAGTGATTTCACATCTAAGAGTGATTTAACACTTAACACAACAACAGATCACCATCTATCAAAATCCATAAACAATCTCTTCCTCATTATTATGTTTTATTATATGTTTCTAATTAAGCAGCTAATGGAAGGGGTAAAGGACCACATTTCAGCATCTTTAGAAATGTGACAAGGAAAATTGGTTATGCAGAAATACACCCTGCATTCTTAGCCTTATCTGATAAATACTCATTTCAAGAAGGCATTTCATTTGCGGGTACCGTTCAAGAGACTGCACAAGATAAAACGATCATGAGGAAATCACATATCCTACATTAGGCAATACTAATTTCCATTTATAAAATTAAGCCATCAGTTTAGAAAACTTGAATGTACCAAGCTTAAAATGAAAATGCTTAAAATGAAATTTTCAAGCCTGTTTAAGATACAGGATAGTGGACAGCGAGTTAGTTCGTCGAGATGAGTTTTGTTTTGTAGATTCGATTTCAGAAATCATATCTTTTACTCAGCAGATTTCACATTTTGAAAATTTGAATGCTAATTTGATTATTTAAGAATTAAAGGGTTGATTTTGACCTTACATTTTTTTGGGTATGAAAAAAAAGCCCTAGTTATATTGATATAAAGTGTATTTACATAAAGGATCAAAGATATACGTATACCAAAAGATATAAGACTGTGATGATCACAGCGCAGCAAACTGAAAAAATAAACATGGAGAGATGAAGTAGAAATATGTAGCGTAACAAACTATGTCAATCAAATAGACACAGGATGACCTTTCGGGTCTAGATAGATTAAGCAACCCCACCAAATTGAGAATTGCAAGAAGGTAATAGACAGAACATACCTTTTGTGAAGAGGCAGTGGCATGAGCAAAAGAAATATAGTTTGCTGAAGACAAAAATAACAACATGGTTTAAGTACCCGGTAGGTAGAAATCTTCAATTTGATATGTGATTGTTCCCACTTGAATCTCCATTTTCCATTTACGAGGCTGGATTGAGAGCCCTTTCTTTGACAGGTTATGAGCAATAGTATTATAGGATCTTTCGACATGGTTGATAGAATAATTCTTTTTCCTGTTCCATAATAAATTTATTCTATTCATCCATCCTGTTAGTATGGAGTTTTTTATAGAAAATTTCCCTTTGACATGCTCAATCATGATTTTTCTATTCATCCATCATGTTAGTATGGAGTTCTTTATAGAAAATTTCCCTCTCACATGCTCAATCATGATTTTTGAGTCACCGTAGACCTTAAGATTCTGAATATCAAGGAAGGTGCTTAAATGTAGGAGTCCACCAAGGGCCATAGCTTCAGCCTTGTTGTTTGTACCTTTACCTTCGTTCGAGTGTATAGAAAAAAGTTGGTCTTCATTCATTGATATGAAAATTCCACAAGCAAATATACCATATTGTGCTGCCCCATCGAAAAAAGTTCTAGGACCCTCCTCTAAAACCTTGGAATTCTTGTTTTTATGTTGAACGATCTTAGTTGGAAGAGAGTTATGAAGAGAAATTATCTTCTCAAACACACTCTTTATATCTTCCTTCCTATCTTGGAATAATAACTTATTCCTCCACTTCCAGACTCACCAAAAGAGAAGTTGAGGAATGGATCTAATTGTTGCTTTCTGAGTGCTCCACCACTTTAGTGCTTTTTGCATGGATGAGTGAATCACCAAACTGAAACCAAAATAGGTTGCAAGGTCTTTCCATAACTGAAGAGTGAAACTGCATGTTAGAAATATGTGACAATTATTTTCTCCCTCCTCTTTGCACATTACGTATATTCTAGGTCCTGTCAAGTTTCTTTTTTGAAGATTCTCCCAAGTAAGGTTTTTGTTGTAAAAAACAAGCCAGGAGAAATAAATCATTTTATAGGGAGCCCAAGTCTTCCACAGAGACATATCGGGACAGTAAGGGGGAAGGGATGCTTTTAGCTAAAATTGAGTAGACTTCCTTTACATGAATTTCTTCCCTCTCCCTTTTCCCCCTCTAGGTAAGGGAATCATTTGCTTCCGTTTGGCATATACCTGAGTTTCTCATAGTCAACATTATATTGTACCATTGTTGTGATAAAACTCCTCTTAGACCCAACTCCTGTGGATCCTTCCCAATAGGAGAGCCTCCTTGCCACCCTGCTATGATTTGACTGCATGTGAAGATTCCCATTTGATGGAGAGCCATTATGATGTTTGGAGATATAATGAAATTCTCCCGTGTTCCCATTATATGATCATACCCAATATAAACATTCTTGCCATTCTGCACTTTCCAAGAGAGGTTTCGCAAAAAGAAAGACTCAATTTTCCGGAAACTTAGCCATATAGTAGATCCTTGAGGGGATCCAATCAACCCTTTTCTGAGCCAGTATAGTAAGTCTTTGTTTCCCATGTACTTCTTCCTTATGGATCTGCTCCAAAAACTGTCCCCATTTATACCTCTCCATAGGGACTTACATAAAAGAGCCTTCCCAAATTTTCGAATGTCCATGATTCCCCTGTTATCACTCAGGTTGTCCTCTTGGTCAGCAGCAAAAGGATACGGCCGAGGTAACCACAGACCAACTTTGGACTGCAGGTTCTAGCCCACCTGCAGTCAGAGAGGGCTCTCTCTTTCTGATTTAGCTCTGTTGAAGATGATTTTAGGCTAGATATTGATGTTCAAGGGGGTTTTGTTTTAAGTTTGGTGGGAAGATTGATGTTTTCAAGTAAAGAGGCAGGTATAGTATGATAGTCTCAAACCATTGGGCATGGAGTCAAGGAGTAGGACTGCTGGTGCGTTTTCTTGGTCACAAGAGGAATAAGGAGCAAGGTAGCTGCACATGGAACAATTTTTCAGGTTAAAAGGATGGAAAGAATGCTAAGGAAGGAGAGGCAATTAAGAATCTCTCAATCAGCTTAATAAAGAGGGGTGAATGAGCTCTATCTAGGGGCAGTAAAGAATCCCTAGATAACTGTCAACATAGGTGAATTAGGGTAAATATGAGCCATAGGGAATTCATATTCATTACCAATTCGGTTCAGAAGAAAACATAAAGAAACAACAGAAATTGAGCATAGAGTGCAGCTAAACAAGTTCTAAGCTAATCTTTCTTTCTGCTATTTAGATGGTGATACATATATAATATGAGCACATAACAATGGGAAGAGAGGTAAGAGGCACTTATTGATTCATGTTGCAGCACAAGAATTCCATCATTCAGTGTCCAGAGACCATTAACAACCCATCAGACAGTCCATCCTCCAAACTTTCAGCAATCTTTGATTAAAGAAAAAGTATGAGACATGCAGTGCGAGTCTCTAATGAAAAATTATCAATCGACCAACCCTTAAAACAATACAGAGGGTGGTATATATAGGGAAAATTCTCCAAAATGGTCTTATTACAGCTTGACCTAAACAAGTCTGAATGAAATGACTACTTTAACCTAGTCCTATCAGAAATAAATGCAAGAAAATATTTTTGGGCTGCACTGAGGGCCGCTGTATCAAAACTGAGTAAATGTGTTGTCCTCGGTGGCTTGGTGCAGTGCTTTTGCAATAACTGTGCTTGGGTCTCTGCTTCATTGCTGTTCGGTGGCTCTAAATGCTTTAATTGTGATTTGAGAGCTTTAAATGGTCGCCACCACTTTTTTTTGACTTTACTGGGGGGCTCATCAATGTTCAGCTACTTCGAGCCTCTAAAAAATCTTCACTGATACTCTTTGACGCTTCTTCGATGTGCTGTGGTACTGAAATTGTCAAATCAATATTTAATGGCTGCTCCTCGGCCCTCTATTTCCTTTAGAACTACGTTTTTCTCCTTTCGGAATGCTTCGCGAAGAAAAACGGGTCATTCTGTGCCTTTCGGGCTTGCTGGAAGCTGCACGATGAGGGTCTTTCCATTTTGGCCCATTTCCCGTAGCCATGCGCGATTAGTGCTAGGCGTGAAAAACTACCTCAAAATTTGAATCTGGGCTTCCTAAGCATGATTTTCGCCTTCACGCGCTTTTTGTTGATGACGTCAGCATGACGTCAGCGGGTGGGACCTAGTACGGCGGATTACGTCAGCATGATGACGTCGGCAGGGTGACGTCAGCATGTACGGCGGGCGACGTGGCAGTGACACGGTGGTAGTGACGTGGCAGGGTGAGTTGGCAGTACGGTGGCAGGAGGCTGACGCAGGCAGGTGACGTCAGTGGGTGACATGGTGCTGACACAGGAGGGCGGAAGCGGATTTCGGTTTTGGGCACACCGCGTTTGGGCAGATGGAGGTATCGGAGGAGGGGCTCCGCCACAGCCGAGAGGGTGACGCGTGGCGGGAGTGTGGCGGGAAAACTGCCCATCTCCTGGACGCTAACCATCGGCGGGTTCGGAGATGGGAAGGCCCGCCCACCATAGATCTGGGGCGCGGGCGATCGGACGGCCGGCAACATGGACGAGGCGGTTGAGGGTTAAGGGACAGGTGCGCGAATATTCAAATTTTAATACAATGCCGCGGGGGGGAGGGGGGGGGGTTTAAAACTTAGGAAATGTGGGTTTTTGGGGATTTTAAAAGTGAGCAGGTCGAATATTTGGTGGGTAAGACCTTAGGATGAGGCGGAAAATGGGTTTTTTCAGGGTTAGGGCTTAGGGGAAATGGTTATTAGTTTGACCAGAGGTCAAACTAACCCCTGTAAGGACACGGATGGGCTAAAAACAGCCCCAGCTGGACTGCTTTTTCCCGGACTTAGATGAACAGGGCTATAGTGCCAGGGAGGGGGTATTATTATATTTTTGGGATTTTTATACATAGTTTTAGTAGGAGAAAGGGAAATAGATAGGGGGCTATATAGTACAGTGAGTAGTTAATATGACAAGTGATAAAAAAGCGCTAAGGTAAGGCACCTTAGGCTATTTTGGGGAAAAATGACTCATAGAGGAAGGAATGAACAGTCCTTGAGTGAAGCAGATTTTCACTAAGGCAACTGATATGGAGAATGATGAAATTAAGAGGAATCAAGCAGATCTTGACCTCTTCGGGGAAGTTAGTAAGTGATTTGGGAATAAAAGGAAGGGGGAGTTAGTAATGTCCAGCTTGAGCTCCTCCAAATGGAAAACTGCATCATGACTGTGATCTGAAAATATATAACACTTTGAAACACAAAATTGATCATAAATCATCATTCTGCAACCTCAAAACTACCTACCCAGCCTACTTTCCTAACATTTTTTCCTTCTTTTTGGTTTGGGTGCACTTAGACTTGCAGACCCAGCTTTGCAATTTTTCTTTTTTCTGTCCTCCTATCTAAGTCTACACTTATTTTTGCCAAGGGCTCAGATTAAACAGTTAGGTTCCTTTGATTCTCTACCTATCTACAAATCTGCCAAGATTAAGCTGTTTGGACACATATCATTCTCTATATTCTAAAACGAGAAATTGAAACCTAGGGAGGCCAAGATTAAACTGTTTGGCCCTCCCTTTCAAAAATGGTTAAGTCATCAAAATTGTCAGCAGTGGCATTTGGACTAGCACACTTTCATGGCTTCTTCTCTGGCCTCCTTTGGAAATATGGAACCTTGCAGCATGAAAGATGACATATTTGGCATGTAAAAAATGTCAATCATGAAATATGAACACCTGTTGCAACAGGAGGCTAACAGTGGCTCCACTTGGGGATGGATTTTCCTTGTGGAAAGCCAAGAATAGCAGGTCAGAATGCCTGATCTTCCATTGTTGTTGTAGATTGAAGAAACTTCTTTATGCTGGCTGTTAGATAATTGAAACTTTGTAATATGAACAACCTTCTCCTCAACTGAAATATTGTGAAATGCATAGCACTGCCTGCTTTCTTCTGCCTGCTTGTTATTATGTAGAATGTTGCTTGAGCATTGTACCTTTGAAACATTCTCAAAACATGGATCAAAACTGATGTGTTTGCTTTACTTTTGCTTTGACCAAGGGTGCTGATATGAAACTAAAACACTCCTCTGTTTTGATATTTTTGACTGAAGACTGCAAACAACTTCCCTTTACCATGAATTGTTGTGATGTGACTGTGCTACTCTTGCTGTTTTGTTGAGATTAGTGCAGAGACAGAGCTTTTTAAAATTGGAATACTTGCATTGGCTGTGTCTTCACAAGATTTACTGCTGCTCCTCTAACATTCGGAAAAATAAAACAAAATGTTGATATATACAAATATTATTGTACAAAAGATATATACAAAGCTGCATTGTATCCCTTAAAATGGATCATGGTAATGTTTCAGCATACGGCCATTGACAGGGCCCTCTTCATCAGAACTATCCTCTACAGTTTTGAGAAAATAAGTGTTATTTCCCTTAGGAGCAGAAATAACGAATGGTCCTTTCCATAAAAAATCAAACTTGGCATGTTTGCCCTTGTCTTCTCTTCGTGAGTCCCACCTTAGAACTTTGTCACCAATGTAGAAATCCTCAGCCTTAACTCTCTTATCAAACATCTTTTTGAGTTTTTCTTGCAAAATTTGAGCTCTGTCATAAACTTGCTCTCTGGTTTGCTGAAGATGAATGGTCTGATTAATCCTTCTTTGAATGTCATTTGGTTCAGCCTGAATTTCCTGTAACAGTCTGATAGTAGGGATGCCCAAGGATGAAGGAAATCTGGCCTCCATGCCATATACTAGCTCATAAGGGCTCATCCCAAAGGATCTCTTTGTTGAAAATCTATCTGCCCATAGGGCATTTACCAGCTTTTTGTGCCAGTTCTTCTTGTTCTATTCTAGCACTTTCTTTATGATGTTGATGAGGCTCTTGTTGGATGATTCGGCCAAGCCATTACCTTGAGGGTAATAGGCTGTAGAGTGGCCCAAGGTAATATGAAATTGGTGGCAAAAATTGATCATTTTTTTGGATTTGAAGGCAGTGGCATTGTCAGTGATGATTTTCTCAGGGCAGCCAAATCTAGAAAGGATATTGCACTCAAGGAATTGGATAATGATGGTGTCATTGGCTTGTCTACATGGGATGGCTTCAACCCATTTGGTGAAATAGTCGGTGGCTGTTAAAATCCATTTGTGTTGGCCTGAGGAAGAGGGGTGGATTTCTCCTATTAGTCAAGACCCCATTGTTGAAAAGGTTTTTCGGTTGAGATGGGTTTCAGGGGTAGGGGCATTTTGCCCTCAAAGATTTGGAATTTGTGACATGACATGGCAAACTTCTTTACATCTGCAAAAAGAGAGGGCCAGTAAAAACCAGCCCTTAAAATTTTGTCAGCAGTGGACTTCCAATATAGATGTCCTCCACAGTCACCTGCATGGAATTCTTTCATAACATTGTTAGTTTCACTCATGGTTAAACAATTAAGCAATATACCTTCATGGTTTCTCCAAAATAATGCACCATCTATGACACAAAACTTTAAAGCCTTCATTTTCAAAAATCTTTTCTTGGTTCTGGACAATCCTAGGGGAGCAAACAGGTTTAACAGTACAAAACATATATCAGCATACCATGGGGATTGCAAAAACGTTTCACTGATCTGTAAAGTCGTCAGCTCCTATTCATTGTCCATTTGGTTGATGTCCAAGGCTTGAAAGTTTGTTTCGGACATCAGTTTGGCTAAACCTTGTCCCTTTATCAGTTTGGTTGGTTTTATTTCTATGTCATACTCAAGGATGTTTGCAATCCACTTGCCTCTTTTTCCCTCTAATCCCTCTTGAGTTAGTATGTCTTTTACAGCAGCGTGTGGGACATAGGCAATCACATGTGAATATAATATGTACACTCGGAAATCCTTGATGGCCTTAACAAGCACATAGGCCTGCTTCTCCATAATTGGGTACTTCAAAGGGGCATCTCTTAACGCTCGGTTGAAAAAAGAAATTGGCTTTTCAGCTCCCTGTTCATCCTTTTGCAAAAGGACAGCAGCTATTGTATGATCAGATGCAAAAGAAAAAATGATAAAATCTTTGTCAAATTGTGGACTAGTGAGGACAGGGGTTTGGTTTAAGGAAAATTTTATACTCTGAAAGGCCTGCTTGGTTTCAAGAGACCATTTTACCTTGGCATCCTTTTTTAACATGTTGCTTAATAATCTTACCAGCTCGGCTAGATTTGGAATAAATCTCCTTAGGAAATTGATCTTTCCAAGGAATGCCTGCAACTCTTTTATGTTTCTTGGATATGGGATTTGGAGGATGGATTGGATTCTTTCAGGATCAATTCTAATCCCATCTTTTGATATGATGTGGCCAAGTAATTTGCCTTCTTCAAGGCCAAAGAGAGACTTCTTGGGATTCAGGGAAATGCCATATTTCCTACATGCCATGAATATTTTCCTTAAGTGTTTGAGGTGCTCTTGATCAGATTTGGAAAATGGGGTCAAGTCATCAAGCTACACAACTGGGAAATCATGTATTTCTTTGGCAAATGCAATATCCATTGCTCTTTGAAAGGTAGCACCAGCGTTTTTGAGTCCGAATGGCATCTTAACATACTTAAATGTTCCCCACGGTGTGGTAAAGGATGTCTTGTCTTGGTCATCCGAGTGAACAAGTATTTGATTAAAACCTGAAAAGCCATCTAGCAAAGAGATTCTAGATGACCCCACTACTCTTTGTAGGATGTGATCCATCTTGGGCAAAGGATAGTGGTCTTTTAGGGAGACTTGGTTTAAATTTCTCAGATCTACACAAAGTCTAATCTCACCTGTCTTCTTTCTTGTGGGAACAAGATTGGATACCCATTCAAAAAATTTGATGGGTGCTATGATACCTGCTCCAAACATTCTTTTCACTTCCTTTTCAATTAAAGGGAGAAGCACAGGATTGATTCTCCTCAGTTTCTGTTTGAAGGGATTTTGGTTTGGTTTTAAGGGAATGGTGTGTTGAATTACTGAGGTGTCATAGGACTTCAAGTCCTCATAACTCCAAGCAAATACATCTTGGAACTCTTTAAATAAATCAATATACTTGGGCTTTTGATCAGGTGGCAAATTTTTGGATAGTTTGATCATTTTTGGCTTCTCTGCTGTCCCAATATTGTGTTCCTCTATATCAGAATTCAGTGGTTGCATTTTTTGTTTTTTAGGAACATCATTTGCATCAAACATATCTTCTAATTGAGTCAGGCCAGCAGGCAAAAAGTTATCCTTTAAGTCAATGATCTCTGTCTCTGTTTTGGCTATTTCCTCCCAATGCATTTGTTTCAGCTGTTCTATGTTTGTTTTGTTAAAAATAGTTGGGTTCAGGATTTGTTTGGCTGTTGCAGCTGTTACAACCTGCTGGTTTTCATTTGTTTGATGTTGGGCATCGTTCATAGCATCCATGTCAATGTTAATATTTGCAAATTCATGCTCAAGAGTGAGGAAATTATTAATCTGGGCATCATTTTCGAACACTTGCCAATCTTTAACGTTATTTGGGACAGCAGGCCTATGTTTTATTTCAACTGTAAAATGATGATTTGAATCAAAGGGAAGCTTGCATGTACTAGCAAAGGTGGCTAGGCTCTGTGCATGAATGTTATGCTCTCTTGAAATCTTGGCCAGCTTGAATTCAGTGAATGCATTGAGTATATTAGTGGCCGCAGTCCTATAGGCCCTCATTCTATTGTCATTGGTAACAAAGTTACCTTTCATCTGTTGTATGATTAAATCAGAGTCACCTAAAATGGACACTCTTGCAGCTCCTAAAGCTTTGAGCAGTTTAAGGCCTAAAAGCAGAGCCTCATACTCTGCCATGTTGTGGTGCATTTAAAATTTAGTTTGTAGACATGACCTTCTGCATGATTGTTATGTGTATTGCGAATCCATACACTTGCCCCTGCTCCTAACTTGTTGACAGAGCCATCAAACTCTAAATACCATGTGATTTCTTGCTTGTGGTTAGTACTGAGAGTTTCAGTCATTCTTGCAGTGGGCAGATTTGAAATTTCTGTTTGGGGAGTTTCTTCTTGTATGCTAGTTGCATTAACTGTTTTGACAATTTCATCAGTATGTGCAACCGATTCTTCATTGATGTGTGCTTGTTGTTCTAGAGCTAAAGGCTCATCATCAGTTGGGGAATTTGTATTATCATTAAACAAAATAAAAGAATCCATATCAGAATGGATTGAGTAAATGGGAAAATTTTCAGGCTTGCTCTCACTACTTACCACATATTTCATGAGTGTTTCTCTGTACAGTCTCTTTGGTTGCCCAAAGACTGAAATGGTGGCATAGGAGAGGTCTAACTGAAGGGATCCTTGGAGCTTTGCTCCCCATGATCTTGATAGGAGCATACCGTACTTTGGTGGGATGTCAGCCACCACCACATCCATGAGGATGGTCTTGTTGGGATATTGGACTAAGGAGACACACAAGTCTTTGATGAGGCCTAAACATTTGACTTGACTTGAGTCAAAGGAAAATAGATCTTTGTAGGGTCTTGTGATATCAAGGTTCAGCTTTTCCATAACTGCTTTGGGCATAAGATTGTGCGATGCTCCTGAATCAAACATGGCATTGTGCAAGATTTTGTCATGTATATGTAAACTGACATAAAAGGGCAAGACAGATCCATATGTTGACTTTCCATTAACTTCTGGACCAAACAGCAGTTCAGGGGTATCATCCAAAACATTTACATCGTCCTTATTCTCTGGGATTTGAAGTGATCTTTGAATTTGTTGCCTATATACATCGTGTTTGGCTAGTTCTGAGAGGGGGATGGATATCTTAAGTTTTCCAATCTCTGCTTCTAAGTTAAATGGCTTTTCCAATGGAGTCTTGGTGTTGATAATGGCAGTTTTTTCTTCTTCTTTTGAATTACCAGCGATTTGCTCTTGTTTATCAGTGTTATGGGAATTGATTGCTTGCGGTTTTTCAGCTTTAGGAGGGCTTTTCGGAATACTGGTCGAATTTTGCTCAGAGGAAGAAGGTGGCAGAGGCTGATCAATAGAAGGTTGTATTTCTGTTATGTCTTCTACAGTCACTTGATGCGGGTTTGGGACAGGTATACCAGCTGGTTCTGTTACAACAGCCTTGCCTTTAATCTTGTTGGGCTGTTTGCCATCCTTTGGTTTGCTAGGTTCAGAAATATCAATGGTCCTAGTTCTCAGCTTATATTGTTTGTGGACCTCATACACAGCAGTATCATAACCTTGTTTAAAATCAAAAGACTCACCAGACTTAGTCTGAAATTGACTGAAGTCATGCTCATCTTGGTCTTCTTGGGACAGAAAAGTTTGATGCTCACCCTTTAGATCCATCAGATTCATGTGAGTGTCTTCTATGGGTTCACTGGAAGTGGATGCTTCTACATAATTCTCATGGAAGGGGGGTCTTATGTCATGATCTGGGCTTGACCTACCAACATTTGTGTTCTGCGTTTTCCTAAAATTTGGGTTCCTTATGGTATTGGACTGTTGTCCTTCCCATGATGACTTCCTCTCAACACTTTCTACTCTGTCTCCCAGCCTTTGCATGCCACTGATAATAGCATCAAGCTTTTGTTCTAAGGCTGAGGGTTCTTCCTTAAAGGTGGTTCTTCTTTCCATTCTAGCTCTGTTTCTTTTGGCAATTAGGTTGGCCTCTATGCTAACAACAACATTTTGCATGTCTGCAAGGGTCTGAGGAGCTCTTTCTTTTAACTGGTATGCCATATCCGGGTCGAATCCATCAGGGAATTTATACAAGGCAAGGTCAGGTGGGGGTCTTAAGTTCTGTGGTATTGCATTATAGACATTATTGAACCTTGCACAATACTCCAAAACAGTCTCTTGAGGACCTCTTTTAATTGTATCATATTCAGCTAGTATGTGCAAGGGGTCTTTCCTTTTCTCCCATCTATTGGTAAAGGATTGGTAAAGCTCATCAGGAGTGGTTATAGAATTTGTGGCAAGTGATCTGAACCAAGTTCTTACATCACCTGTTAGACTTTGAACAAAAATATTCATTCTCACGCTATCATCATCTATTTCGTAGTTTTCAAAATAGTCCTGCATCTTCTTGGTATGCTGTAGTGCAGTGAAAGGACCAGTACTATCAAAATATGTAAGTTTGGATTGGTAATCTTGTGGCAAGGCCCCGGGATTAGCAGGAAATTGCAGGGGTGCATATCTATTAGCCATATTCACAGGGATAAATGGAACAATAGAAACAACAGGAACAACAGGAACAGCTGCGATGACAGTAGTGGTAATAGGAGTATGTGCAGTGAATGAAGGTGTGGATGGAGTTCTTTGAGATGTGGATGATGAACAAGGGGAAGTAGGGGTTGAATGAAATAAAACTTTAACACAGGTTTGAACACAGCTTGGGTGAGCTGTTTCAGGACTCAACTCAGCAAGATCTTCTTGTCTTTCTTGCTTCCTAAGGATCTTTGGGATTAAGTTTGGATTTTCAAAAGCAGCTGGGGGATTTGGGTCTGGATTTGACCTTGTGTATCGTGGATTCTTCTTGGGAGCCAGCTTCCGAATTGTTTCTGGTATTTTTCTGGGAATGCTTTTAGAATCGGCAAGGGACAGATCAAATTTTGGAATAGCTGTGTATAGCCTAAAAATAGCATGAAGATTGACTGAAGCAACTTTTATTTACTTTTGTTAATGCAAAGCAAAAAACAGTTTCAAAGGCTTCCTAGCTAATATTCAGGCTTCATATGTAGTTTTAAGGAATATACATCAATTAGAAAATCGATTTTTCCAACGTGTTTTATAAAATTAATTGAGGATGAATCCCCAGTGGAGTCGCCATTATGTTATCACTCAAGTTGTCCTCTTGGTCAGCAGCAAAAAGATACGGCCGAGGTAACCACAGACAAACTTTGGACAGCGGGTTCTAGCCCACCTGCAGTCAGAGAGGGCTCTCTCTTTCTGATTTAGCTCTGTTGAAGATGATTTTAGGCTAGATATTGATGTTCAAGGGGGTTTCGTTTTAAGTTTGGTGGGAAGATTGATGTTTTCAAGTAAAGAGGCTGGTATAGTATGATAGTCTCAAACCATTGGGCATGGAGTCAAGGAGTAGGACTGTTGGTGCGTTTTCTTGGTCACAAGAGGAATAAGGAGCAAGTTAGCTGCACATGGAACAATTTTTCAGGTTAAAAGGATGGAAAGAATGCTAAGGAAGGAGAGGCAATTAAGAATCTCTCAATCAGCTTAACAAAGAGGGGTGAATGAGCTCTATCTAGGGGCAGTAAAGCATCCCTAGATAACTATCAACACAGGTGAATTAGGGTAGATATGAGCCACAGGGAATTCATATTCATTACCAATTCGGTTCAGAAGAAAACATAAAGAAACAACAAAAATTGAGCATAGAGTGTAGCTAAACAAGTTCTAAGCTAATCTTTCTTTCTGCTATTTAGATGGTGATACATATATAATATGAGCACATAACAATGAGAACAGAGGTAAGAGGCACTTATTGATTCATGTTGTAGCACAAGAATTCCATCATTCAGTGTCCAGAGACCATTAACAACCCATCAGACAGTCCATCCTCCAAACTTTCAGCAGTCTTTGATTAAAGAAAAAGTATCAGACATACAATGCGAGTCTCTAATGAAAAATTATCAATCGACCAACCCTTAAAACAATACAGAGGGCGGTATATATAGGGAAGATTTCTCCAAAATGGTCTTATTATAGCTTGACCTAAACAAGTCTGAATGAAATGACTACTTTATCCTAGTCCTATCAGAAATAAATGCAAGAAAATATTTTTGGGCTGCGCTGAGGGCCGCTGTATCAAAACTGAGTAAATGTGTTGTCCTCGGTGGCTTGGTGCAGTTCTTTTGCAATAAATGTGCTTGGGTCTCTGCTTCATTGCTGTTCGGTGGCTCTAAATTTTTTAATTGTGATTTGAGAACTTTAAATTGTTGCCACCACTTTTTTTTGACTTTGCTTGGGGGCTCATCAATGTTTAGCTACTTCAAGCCCCTAAAAAATCTTCACTAATTCTCTTTGTCGCTTCTTCGATGTGCTGTGGTACTGAAATTGTCAAATCAATATTTAATGGCCGCTACTCGGCCCTCTGTTTCCTTTAGAACTGCTTTTTGCTCCTTTCGGAATGCTTCGCGAAGAAAAACGGGTCATTATGCGCCTTTCGGGCTTGCTGGGAGCTGCGTGATGAGGGTCTTTCCATTTTGTCCCATTTCCCATAGCCATGCGCGATTAGCGCTAATTGCGCATGAAAAACTCCCTCAGAATTTGAATCCGGGCTTCCTAAGCACAATTTTCGCCTTCGCGCGCTTTTTGCTGATGACGTCAGCATGACGTCACGGGGTGGGACCCAGTACGGCGGATTACGTCAACATGATGACGTCAGCATGTACGGCGGGTGATGTGACAGTGACATGGTGGCAGTGACGTGGCAGGGTGAGTTGGCAGTACGGTGGCAGGAGGCCAACGCAGGCAGGTGACATCAGCGGGTGACATGGTGCTGACACAGGAGGGTGGAAGCGGTTTTTGATTTTGGGCGCACCGCCTTTGGGCAAACGGCGATATCGAAGGAGGGGCTCCGCCATAGCCAAGAGGGTGACGCGTGGCGGGAGTACGGCGGGAAAACCACCCATCTCCCAGACGCTAACCATCGGCGGGTTCGGAGATGGGAAGGCCCGCCCACCGTAGATCTGGGGCGCGGGTGATCGGACGGCCGGCGGCATGGACGAGGCGGTTGAGGGTTAAGGGACAGGCGCGCAAATATTCAAATTTTAATACAATGCCGCGGGGGGGTTTAAAACTTAGGAAATGTGGGTTTTTGGGGATTTTAGAAGTGAGTGAGTCAAATATTTGGTGGGTAAGACCTTAGGATGAGGCGGAAAATGGGTTTTTTCAGGGATAAGGCTTAGGGGAAATGGTTATTAGTTTGACCAGAGGTTAAACTAACCCTTGTAAGGACACGGATTGGCTAAAAACAGCCCCAGCTGGACTGTTTTTTCCCGGACTTAGATGAATAGGGCTATAGTGCCAGGGAGGGGGTATTATTATATTTTTGGGATTTTTATACATAGTTTTAGTAGGGGAAAGGGAAATAGATAGGGTGCTATATATTACAGTCAGTAGTTGATATGACAAGTGATAAGAAAGTGCTAAGGTAAGGCACCTTAGGCTATTTTGGGGAAAAATGACTCATAGAGGAAGGAATGAACAATCCTTGAGTGAAGCAGATTTTCACCAAGGCAACTGATATGGAGAATGATAAAATTAATAGGAATCAAGCAGATCTTGACCTCTTCGGGGAAGTTAGTAAGTGATTTGGGGAAGAAAAGGAAGGGGGAGTTAGTAATGTACAGCTTGAGCTCCTCCAAATGGAAAACTGCATCATGATTGTGATCTGAAAATATATAACACTTTGAAACACAAAATTGATCATAAATCATCATTCTGCAACTTCAAAACTACCTACCGAGCCTACTTTCCTAACATTTTTTCCTTCTTTTTGGTTTGGGTGCACTTAGACTTACAGACCCAGCTTTGCAATTTTTCTTTTTTCTGTACTCCTATCTAAGTCTACACTTATTTCTGCCAAGGGCCCAGGTTAAATAGTTGGGCTCCTTTGATTCTCTACCTATCTACAAATCTGCCAAGATTAAGGTGTTTGGACACATATCATTCTCTATATTCTAAAAAGAGAAATTGAAACCTAGGGAGGCCAAGATTAAACTCTTTGGCCCTCCCTTTCAAAAATGGTTAAGTCATCAAAATTGGGATTCAGCAATGGCATTTGGACTAGCACACTTTCATGGCTTCTTCTCTGGCCTCCTTTGGAAATATGGAACCCTTTGGAAATATGGAACCTTGCAGCATGAAAGATGACATATTTGGCATGTAAAAAATGTCAATCATGAAATATGAACACCTGTTGCAACTCCTCTTAGACCCAACTCGTGTGGATCCTTCCCAATAGGAGAGCCTCCGTGACACTCTGCTATGATTTGACTCCATGTGAAGATTCCCATTTGATGGAGAGCCATTATGATGTTTGGAGATATAATGAAATTCTCCCCTGTTCCCATTATATGATCATACCCAATATAAACATTCTTGCCATTCTGCAGATTCCGAAAGACTCAATTTTCCTGAAACTTAGCCATATAGTAGATCCTTGAGGGGATCCAATAGACCCTTTTCTGAACCAGTATGATAAGTCTTTGTTTCCCATGTACTTCTTCCTTATGGATCTGCTCCAAAAATTGTCCCCATTTATACCTCTCCATAGGGACTTACATAGTAGAGCCTTCCCAAATTTTCGAATGTCCATGATTCCCCAACCACCAAGTACCTTTGGAAAAGTTATGTTTCTGAGATTTGTCAAATGATATTTTCTTTTTTCTTTACTGCCTCCCCATATAAAGTTTTACATCAATCTGTTTAGCATAGAAATGATGCGTGTGGGGAGGTAGAAAATATGGGCCCAAAAAACTGTCATCTGTGCCACATTGTGCTAGTACGGCTCTGCCTACCATAGAAAGGCACTTGAACTCCCACTCTACCATTCTTCTAAAGAAGTGATCAGTGATCCACATCCCGTCAGCTTTTGTGTAACCATAGTTTAAGATGATAACCTAGATATTTCATTCCTTCCTTTATGGGTTTTTCTTCTATATTGAAGAGTTCTCCTAGATATTCCATAGATTCCATATCTCCTTCACCAAAATAGAAAAAGGATTTTCGCTAGTTTATTAGGATTTGAGAGGCTCTTTGAAATTTTTTTAGTATATCATGTATGCATCTCCATGTAACACGGCATTCTAGAGGCTCTTTGAATTTTTTTAGTATATCATGTATACATCTCCATGAAAATATCATCCACGAATAAACTGTGAGATATGTGATTTCGCATGCAGATCATCATGGCCCTGCATTATTTTTCCATCACAACTTTTTTAATGGGTAAGCTCAATGACTCAAAAATTTTTTTGAGGTTACATATACACATAAACAGTCAAAAAAGATGTTTAGGCTACACATGGAAGCAATGAAAGAATGTAAGAAAAAAAATTAACGATAAAAGTCTTGTATATGTAATTTTATTTATTTAATAAAAATACAATAGGGTTGATAGGGACTGATAAGGGCAGATGTAAATTCGTAACTCTCTGAGTTTATTTCAATCACTGATTAGCCAATCAAACAAATATGATCCATAACAGTCCCCATATCTTTCTGATTGCCTAATATTAAGCTAATCAATAGAGATAAAGATGCCCTAAATGGATTCAGTGGAGGCAAGCAACCTGAACCTAAAATAAATAATTTCACAATATAAATTACATAAAAATATATCGAAATACTTGCACTCTGTATATTACATTATGAACGAATTATCTAGACTCCTGTTACTCTAACCTAAAATGATAAAAATCAGCTTAAGAGGATAGCCAAAACCATCAAACTGAGTTTTCATATAAAATCTGCCCCCTGCATCTTGATAAAGCACTTTTAACCATAAGATTCGAGAAAGAGAGAAAAGTGCATATTGTACATGAAACCGACGATATAGAACCAATACTATTTTGAGAAGTGTTAGAATGAAAAGAATGGAGCAGACATGGCTCTGCAAGTATTTGAAAACATAAATAAGATTATATTGGAAACAGTGATTAAATTAAATTAGATTAGATTAACTAAATTAAAATATTAAAATATATAGATGAATCATTATAATATTTAACAAGTGGTTACATTAAAATTTCTAAATTTTTCCAAATCCAAATAAATTGTTGAGTACTATTAACGGTTAAAAACCTCTACTACATGATACTTCCATACAGTCAATAATATTTACTGACGGCTAATTATTTTAGGAATGGTCTAACCCTGCAGAGCCAAAAGTCGGGGGAATTATAAAGACAGTGTTTGAATCATGTTTTTATGGTTGAAATAAATTCAGCACCCTCAAAAACGTCTAAAACACTTACAATTTCAAAGTTTAACAACTATAATTTAGATTCATCCTAATGCCTTATCAATAAATCTAAGTTACCAAGTTCGGCAGTATCCCAAAAAATTCGGAAATTTGTCAGTACGATTCGATTAGTGGTTTGATATGGTAAATACGGTACGGAGTTTTTAGTTTATGGATTCAATTTATGTTAACAAGGTCTAAAGTTTGCGGATTTTTATTATCTTCCAACCGGTGGTCGTTGCTGTTATTAGCGAAGAGGTCGAGAAGAGGGCACGGACCTTCGGAATAGCGTTTGAATCTCTTTTCATCAATTAGCAAGCATGCAATGTAAAATAGGTCTAAGTTGAAAAATAATAATTTTTATTGAAGTATTAAAAAGTGAGAATAGTAAGTTATATATTGAAAAATTGTAAAAATTTTAAAATAATTTTTCAATTTTCTTATTTATATGATAGTTATCAGTAAATTGGATAATAGTGGTTTCAGGTATGGAATTTGAATTTAATTTAAAAGGTTTAGAAATTAATTTATACATATTAATTATTGAATAAATTTGGATTTGAAGAAGAAAGAGATTGATCACCTGAAATTTAATTTTAATATTCAATATCTAATTTTTTATATAAATACCAGGTTTGAATTTTTATTATTTAGATTATTATATTTGATTTACAGGTTTTTCAAATTTGCAATACTAATAAATTTTGTTTGATGCATTTTTCTTTCATTATTAGGTAAGTTTTGTTTGATGCATTTTTCTTTCATTATTAGGTAAGTACCACATTATTTATAATATCTAGTGAGGAAAGATTATTTTCATTCTTTTTTTTTAATTTTGAAAAAAATAAAAAATTGTTAATCTTTATAAGATGTATATTGTCGAATTTTTCTAGTATTGAATTTTACATTGTCGAATTTTTTCGTATCGAATCGAATTCAAATTCGTATTTGAATTCGAATTTGGTAACTATGCAATAAATCAACCCATATGCTCGATCATAACAACCTCTAACGACCTCTGATATCGAAGCATTTATAGTGCGATCGGCGCGTATGATACGCCTGCCATAACATGTGATTACTCCTGCAAACAAACCCAAACGCATTCATCCAATATTCCATTTTATGTTCCTACAGACAACGACTCGTTACAATCCCCGCTCCAAAACTGAAACAAAGAAAATAAGTCAGCCATAGGACTTCACCCCCTTCTCAACAAAGAAAATCCGACGTGGAACTCTAGGCGTACAATATGTTTAGGGTTAGGGTTAGTGCCTGACGATCTGTGTAAAAGTAGGGTGGTCCTTTACAGTTATTTCAAAGCCTGTCGTCACAGTTCTCCCGCATCCCAATGCCAGGGCAGATTCTTGATATTAGAAAGTCTTTTACGTAAATAAAGGTCACAGGTATCAAATACTCGCGTTCACCGAAACGAATCAAATATAGTCGTCTCCAAATGAGTGGTTAGATCATATTTGCCAAAAATAAACGAGGAAAACAAAAAAATGCAACAGATTTTGAAGTTGTCAAATGATATGATTGATTGATATATATATATAAAGTTCGTTCTCATACGTTTGTTTTAGCTGTACGATAAAAACTATTCAAAATGCCCCATTTTGGATTCAGTTCCAGGTAGAAAATTTAGCAGAAATTCAATTCTTTTAGGCGGTCAAAGTTTAAAGTACAAATTCTTTTAGTAAAAATTTATTAAAGGAAGTTTTGAGTTTAGGGCCTTAAAGTTTTAAGGGCATAGTTTTTACGGGTTATAAAAGTTGTGAGAGTGTTTGGAGAAAATATTGAAAATTACTAAAATCCTTGGGATCTATGCATTATGTGGATATTTGTTTTAATTGAAAAGAATTTTAAAATTTATTCAAAATGACTTATAGTTATGACTTTTTTTTATAGTTACTACGAAAAGGTCTTACCACTAACATCTAAATTTATATGATTCATTAAGCTTATGATAATGATAAACTTTGTTTCTTTGAGTTGTAAAAATGTTTATCTAAAGCAACAAACAATGTTTGAGGTCTTCTTCTCTTTGGGACCATTTTCATTATTATTTTTTATTTCATCAAGTTTACTCTTTCCAAATGCTTTGAGCTTATCCTCGAAGATTTATTAATTATACTTTAATTTAATTTAAATTAAATATCATAAAGAATCTAAGTATTTTGATGTGCTGAAAACATACAAAATCATATATTTAATCTTCACAATCAAGTTTTTTTCTAAATCTATAACTTTTGAGCCATTAAATTATCTATATATACTAACAACAACAACATATTATATAAATATATTCAATGCTAAATCTATAACTTTTGAGCCATTAAATTATCTGTATATACTAACAACAACGACATATTATATAAATATATTCAATGCTATATCTTTTTATGACTAGAGTTACAAAACTAGTTGTAGAAAATGAATGGTGACATTTTTCTTTGCTAATTCATATGTGCAAGAATTAACTTTGTGAGTAAGTATTGTACTAGAACTTTCGTAATATAGCCAAGAGCTTTACCAATCACTTGGAAAACCTATGAATAAAATTCATTTTTTCTATATCTTACTCAAACATGGAATCTTTGTCAGCTTTGATTGTCATTGAAAGAAATATATCACAATCTCTTAAATGAACCATAGACTCATATATTATCTATCTTATGGTAACTTGAGGTCAAGAGATCAAAACTCAATAACTTTAACATCTTATCCTAGGCCAAAGAAATATAGCCCCTATAAGAGTGGTTTCAAGATAAATCTCCTACAAATCACTCATATTTGGTAATATCCATGTAATCATATGGTTAGATGGGAAGAAGAATGTGGAATAATCTCATGTTGATATCTGAGAGGCTCTCACTAAATTATTGGTAGATAATGTAAGAATGGGTTGTGTAGGAACGTTCTTACATTCTTAAGAATATGCATACCTTCTTTAACCTCCACTTATGTAACTTCCACATTTCCTAGTAGAGGGCCAAATGGGAACTTTCAAAAAAGCATCCACTTTTTTTACTGCATATGCTATTCTAAGCATGCACATGCTCATGTTATGTTTTATTGGAGAAAAATGATGTAGCTAATTCATTGCTACCACTATGCTTTCCTCTTCATTCACCAATTTGAAGAGAAACTTTAGTAGAGCTTGAGGAAATGTAGGAGTTTGTTGAATTGATGTTTGATTGGTTCCAAGTAAGTTTCTATAATTTATTGATTTTACATTTCATAAGTTTTTGAAAATATAGAAAATAAATAATAAAAAAATCAAGTCTCCTTTATTTAAATGTAGCATATTTAAATAACAAGGAGGCTTCACATGGATAAATTCCAAACCCACCATCGCCATATGAAGATATGGCCACATGAAGATACATTAAACCCAAACCCAAAACTAGGAAATGTTAACTTTGAAATCAATGCAAGGTTAAGGTCATTAAGAACCCTTCTACAAGATTTAAGAAATAACAAAGAGCCATCATAACTTTCACTAACCATGTAAGTAGATACCATTGTTTCTTCTATTGTAAACACCCATAGCTAATTCTCAAAATAGTTATTAAAGGGCTATATTCTTTTACTATTACAAGATAGGTTAAATAGAAACCAAGCTTACATAGAGACCCCAAAATTTCAAAATAATATTTGGTGACATTGTTTACTGACCCTATAAACATAACACAGCCTCTAGTCACAAAGAAATGCATTTGCATGGGCTGGACAACCTACCAACCTTTTGTAGACAATTGGAGGGATATGAGGTTCATGGATTTTGGCTAACATCCTTGTAATAATAGGGTGGCCCCTTTGTATTTCATTATTAAATTATCACTTGAGTTTATCTTAGTTCACCATGTCAACTACTTTGACAATAGTGAGTCCTAAGGAGTGGTTCAATGAAATCTTTGTTACTACCTAGTGCTATGTCATCATCCTCTTAGGAAGTGGCCTAACCACCTACTCAACATCCTCCCATATAATAAAACATTAGCTAGACATAGTTGTCCATTTCCACCTTGACCCATAGCCTAGTGCAACATAGCACATTTAGAACATTAACTTACCATCATAGATATTTAGGTGTTGTTGGTGGAGGGATTGGGGCTTTAGGCCCTACAATAAATTATGGCCAAAAGAGGCCATATTCAAGCACTAGGCATTCCCATCTTAGTTCATGTGACCCTGATAGATTGTTGAGTTGCATGTAGACTTGTTATGGGTAGATAAAGGCTACTAGACATGACAATGTCATCGATGATGTTAGTATCTTGATATTTATATTATTCATTGAGAGAGAGAGAGAGATGTCATTTTTCTCCATGTCTAGTTATATCATGTGTGCAGCTTCTCAACAATTGCATATGCATTAGTTTTAGTTTTCACCATTAATGTAGAAGTAACAACACCCCATTTGTAAGATGTACCACACTTGCAGGTATGGTGTACGAAAAAAACTTCCTTATATAAAAATATATGCATGCAAGTTATGGATATGTAGGAACTTTACTATTTTTTGGGTACACATTCAAGACTATGGTGCTATGCTAAAATCCTACATGCAAATGCAAGATTTAATCAATAATAAGAAAATAATTAAAACAAGTAGCTAGTGGATTACAATGCATAACACTTTCGTAGTATTAGATGATGATATTAACTTCTTAACGGTTGATGCAAGCATATTTGTCTTTAAAATTTCCAAAATGTTATAAATGTTTCGTGAAACAAATAATAATACAAGGCATGGTAATCTAATTGAAATGTATTAAAGTTTAAAGTACAATTCATGTTATATTAAATTGTTCAAAATTGATTGGGATATGTCCCTTAGCAATTCATACTACATTGAAAGTGAATATCGAGACTATGAAATTTATATTGAGATACACTTCTATTTGTATTTGTGTAATACCCTAGGTTATGCCACCTTGTCTTACACTTGCAAAGCATAAATTTTGGTTTTGTGTTGTTATACCCATACCTTGTCATCATGCCATATCAACTTCTCATTGATAGGCTATCCACTAAATCAAAATGTCATTAGCTTGATATTCCGCCCATATCCTACATATCTCCTTTGCCTCCATGTGGCCTAATACGATATCTTCTCTTAAATTTTTTGGTTTCCCTGGGATGAGCCCAAGCATTCCTTGAAAATGAAGTTCATGAATATAATGTCTTTGTGATAATCCATGTAGTATTATGACCTTAGACTAAGATGACCCCCTCAACACCCACTTCACTTTGTCAAACACTTTTTAACATACCCAGACCCATGTTGGGTCGCGCCATAAAATTTTTCCCACTCTGGAATTAAATTGTAATGTACCTAAAAGATAAGGTACCTCAAGAACACATACTCTTAAACTAATTTTAGAATTTTTGATACCAAACTAAATGAATCAAGAAGCATGTATTGGAAAGGAATTGGAAAACCATCAAGAAATACAAATATAAATAAGAAACTATATTTTTCGCACATCATTCACTTGTGAGAAAACATACAATTAATATAATGAATAGAGAACACTTATATTTATCAAATAATGACGCTAGCTGGATGTAGACATTGAGTGTTCCACCCAACCATAGGCATTAATTGTTTCTCTAAATATTTTAGTGGTAGTACAACCCTGAGCTAAGGCTATGAATACACAAGGATAGGTGCTTAGGATAACTCTAATTTCACATAGATAGTCAAGTTCTCATATGGTCATACTTTCTTTAATCACTGACATAGAAATATGAACCTAGTATCACTATTTCCCCTTCATCCTGCACAACCCAAAGAAAAGAATTTCCTTCTTTGCAATGCAATACCTCAAGCTATTCTATTTCTATCTAAGGATACAATATAGTCTAGTCATGAAATATTAATGATGGAAGCTCCAAATATTCTTAAGTGTGGGTGAATTTTCAATAAAATACTAATGTATCCATGCACTCAAGCATATTTTCTTTGCTAGAAGTAACTAGTCTTTTAATACATCCATTTAACATTGACTCTCTACAATAGAAAAATCCTCCTTTGTTCCTTTGAAGAAAGAACTAGAACGAATGAAAATTGAAGAATGAGGAATGATTCATAAATTGTCATTGATATTCCATTGGATAGTTCATCACAATATATTTGATAAAATAGATTGAAATCTATATTATGAGGGTTGATTTCCTTAGATTCTTGATTTATTAATTATTGCTTTTCTACTCATGCATGTAATGGATAGAATGCAAAAAATAGAGAAAAATAAAAGGCAACCACATGCCAACCACAATGAACACAAGATATTATATTGAAAACCCTTACTAAAGAAAACCCATCTTAAAGGTGAGGTTACACTACTCCGTCTTTCTCTGGAAAGGAAATAATGTAATTACAAAGGAGAATTGATCTCGATGGAGCTAATTGAGACCTGTGACCTAATAGGATAGTATTGCACAATAAACTTCCTATATTCTCTCTCAATCCCAACCCCAAAGAATCTATACTCTCCTATAGAAATCGATATAATGGAATAGAATTGAATCCCTTTTCCTTTTAATGGACATGCTATAGCATAACCAAAAATCGAACTAGCAGTTAGGTTTGACATCGTAAACTCCCAGCTAGAGTTAGACTTTCGCCCTTCTATAGTTTTATTCATGGTTTGCATGTTTCTAGCCCAACATGTATGAGTAATGGAGGATGATCTGGGATCTACTTGTGTTATGGAAGTCAAAATAGTAGGTCAACTTCCAATTGGCATAACTTTCTCATATGAACATTGATTAGCATGATTCTTGCATCATTAAAAAGGTCCCTAAATTTATAATAGATTCATGGGGTCCCTTGATTAACCAAGAATTTTTTTCCACCGAAAAAATCCATTTAAGGTATCAAAAATCCTCAAAAAGGTTTTAGACCCCAAATCCCCAAACTAGGTCCCACTAATAAACCTACTCTTATAACATAATTACTTTAATTTTTTCACTCTAAAAGTATCGATATGGTTGAAAACTTATATAAGGATTCAATTTGGATCACACTTTCACAATTTTCGAAGCTTTTGGTCCCCAAAATATTTATTAACTAAGGTGAGGAAATTTTTCCTCTACCTTGTCTCTGGAGTACCATTTAGCTTTCCCTGAAATGTTTCCTTTCTATCTAATCTCTGGAAGATCATACTAACCCCATCTTATAGTTCTGGACCTCTTCTACAAAATGATATCTTTTGTGAACTCTACGTAGGTATATAGAGCTAAATCCTCTATGGAAGGTAGGATCTACTCCTCTTCATGATTCAATGAGGAAGGCTCATATAGTTTGAAATTTTTCACATTCACCACTAAGTAAATGTACATGTCTTAGGTTAGACTGATTTTATAGGCATTATCTCCCACCTTTTCTAGTATCTTGAAAGGAAAATATCATAGAGCATTTATTTTCTTACGAGGATATGATAACCTATCCTTATTCAATGATGAGGATATGTTGTCTTCCACTCTAATGACTTCTTATTGACTCTCTTTCCATCTTTCATAAGGTCTAACTCTTCCATTTTGGAATCATCCTTAGTAGGTTCAGTTTTCTTATATGTATTAGGACTATTTCTTTAGAAATGAGCTTTGAATCCCTTCTTTATCTAATTTTTTTTTTTCTTCTTCATATCCTTCCAAGACTATTGATCCGAACTGGATCCATAGAAGACTATTAAAGAACCATGACTGTATCAGGCTGGGACAAATCTCTGAAGAATTCTTAAACAACGATCGAAAACACCCCTCAACCAGTGGCAAAGGCAGCCAGCATGGAACGACGAGGACCTCAGTCAAAGTGCACTGATTGAGGCCCATGGAGACTATGTAGGAGGTCAAAGTAGCCCTTGGGAGCCTCGGATCAGGAAAAGGAGGTGGAATTTTATGTGCGATTAGTGCTTAGTGCATCGCTGGGTGAACAGGGCTGTGAAAGAAAAGCTGTTATATACCTAGGGGGGATAATATGGGGTACCAAGGGAGGTACCCAAGGTAATAATGTAATAATGGGATGGGCCATAGTAATAAATAAGGTGGTTAACCCATGTCATGTAAGGGACCACAAGTAGTTAATAATAATGTAATGGGCCCATGGTATTAGTTGATGGTATGAGGGAACCATGGTAATGACCCATGGTATTGTATGTATGAGGCCTATATAGAGGCTAGAGACTCCACATGGGAGATAGTCAAGGATTATTGTATGAACATGCATATGGCTTGTGGAGTGTTCTCCTTTCTTAAGGAGTGAATGTATGGTGTTGCCCTACCTTAAGGGTTTGATCAATAAAGTGAATCATTTCTATCTATATTCAGATCTTGTTATTTCTTGGGTTTATTTTAATTGTCTTATATCTTCATATCAGATCTACAACAATTGGTATCAGAGCTCTTTCTTGGGCACAAAGTGGAGATTTTTTTTTATTTTTTGCAGGGTTTCGGGGGGGCGACTTTGCAGGTCAGATCTATGCATTTTGGTGCAAGATCTGTAAAATATAATTACAGATCTGGATTCTTTGTGCAAAAATAGTTGAATTCAAAAAAAAAATCAGTTGAATCGGAGTCTGGATGAAGGAGATATCACTGATCTAAAAATCAGTGGGGTCGTAGACAATTTTCAGGGCAGCGATTTTGCGGCGCAGATCTAGACGTCCTGGTACAAGATCTGCAAAATATAATTGCAGATCTAGATTCTTTGGGAAAAAATACCCAATTTCAAAAAAAAAAATCAGTCGAATCGGAGTCCGGATGAGGGAGATATTGCTGATTTAAAATCAGCTCTTTTTGCAGAAATTTTGGTGACGACGGGTGAGTAGCAGCACAGATCTGAAATTTCAAGTGCCTGGATCAAGATTTCTACGACATGGGCAGATGCAGAATGATTGTTCCATTTCTAAAAACAGGTTATAATAGAGATTCTGAGCAATATTGATGAAACTGTAACAATTTCAAATTTTCGCCAAAGTAAGTGAATTTTTTTTCAAACCCTCTTCATGGAAAATTTTACTGGAAAAGATGATAGCCCTACTATTGAAGAATTCATACAAAACCTAAAGAAAATATTTGAGGAGACATGGAAGTTTATGGTACCAATTTTTTTGAAAGAAGAGGCCGCCATATGGTGGAACTCACTGGGCATTATAGCCTTGTCCAAATTCTCGAATGAAGAAATGGAAAAACTCCTTATGGACAAATGGTCTCAGACTAGAAAACAAGATAAGGGGAAACATGTGGGGTTATTTCCTACTGGTATATCCTTATTGCATGTTCATGGATTGATTCAGAAAGAAAAGATCATTGTTTCTATAAATCCTAGTTGCAAGCATAATCTCATAAATGTCAACTTGGTAAAAAAATTGCAAGTTCCAGCGAAACAAATTGAAAGTACACAGGTTGATGATGAGGTTGTTCAAATTTATAAGGATTTGAAACTTTCTATGGATAAGTATGTGTTTCATGGTGAATTTTATGCTTCAGATATGGATAACATGGATGTTTTTTGGGATACCCTTGGATGGAATTAGTGGTACTATAAATATTAATGTGCAGAAGAAATTCCTGAAGCTCTCGTATAAAAAGAAGAAAATTACATTACAGGATATTTCCATTAATAAGCAAGTAGAGTCCAAGGAGGTTGAAGCAGAAGATGTTACAGGGACTGACATATCAGATGATGAGCAGTTGATGGTCGACAATCAAACACAAAAAGAGGCTGAAGCCGAAAAGGTAACAGGTGCTGACACATCTGATGAGGGTTCAGTGGTTGAAGTCATATTGGAAAAGAAGACACCACAACAGGCACCACAGTAGGGTGAATTAAAGAAAAAGACATCGTGGGTTAAAACTTCAAAATATCATCACCAACATCACCTCGCAAGACAACCATCAAGATGGAAACCAAGTACTCACATGACGGATAGCGAGGAGAGAAGATCCACCCACTGCACATCAACACAGAAGAGCTGCCACGGTCAACTTCCATCTCAAGCGAGCGAGGCACCAGCGAGATCGAGGGTTCACCTTTCTCTTGGATGGCTAGATACACGTGCATGGTATCAGTGGACTACTCTTTTGAGTAGATCTTATTATTTGTGTTCTTCCCATGTTTCGGGGACGAAACATGCTTAGGGGGTAGAATGTTATATACCTAGGGGGGATAATATGGGGTACCAAGGGAGGTACCCAAGGTAATAATGTAATAATGGGATGGGCCATAGTAATAAATAAGGTGGTTAACCCATGTCATGTTGTTGTTGGGAAAAGTATCCAATACAGAATGACCCTATCCCACTCTAAGGGTGATAGTACCTCAGCAACAATCAAAGCAAAGCTATTCGAGATTACTTCTTTATGAGATGTAATAGAAGGGAGAAAGAGATCCACTAACCGTTGTCTTCCGCTAATGATTGATCCAATCTTCCCTCTTTGCTGCTTGCTCCCAGCTCCTTGCTCTTTCACTGGCCCAGCTACACCAAGATCCTGCAAAATAACAAGAAGGAGAAACTACAAGCAGCATACATTCATAATTGATTCAAGGATTAGAATAAATCAAATATACAAGTATCAATACGCCATTGAGACACAGGCATATAGAAGAACCTCAAATGCTTTATTAATGGAAGAAGTAAAGTTCAGGAAGTGATACAACCATAAAAGGCCCAATCCAGCATCACCTCCCAGCAGAAAGAAATCTCCTCTTCACCTCCTTCAAGCAAATCACCCAATAGTTCTATACTCAAACCAACAACACTTCCTTACATTCACAAGATTCCAGCCTCTTTAGACCTCATGAGAGAGATCTATATATAGGATTTTTGGAGAAAGGATGAGTCAGCTTGAGCTTGGCATGGAGCTGACTAGTGTCCTCTCCCACTTCAGTTATTCTTCAGTTCTTGAGTCCACTTGGAGGTTCTTGCTTCCACTTGGAGATCTAGACCCTCTTACTCATCACAAGTCGAATTCCCTGATCCAAGTGTCATTTTGGAAGCTTCCTGGGCATTGACACCTTGAGGAATGACTGTGCCACTTGGCCAAACTCGCCCAACGCAGGTAGCCTTCTTTGCAGTTGACATTCAGCGCAGGTACACAGTGGAGCAGTTGACATTCAGCGCAGATGCTCAGTGGAGCAGTTGACATGATCCAGAATTAGCTTGTTTTTGAGTGTTTTCAGGTGGAGAACTGATATTCAGTGCTGTGGTTTGCTGACCTTGTTCCTCTAGGGGTAGGAACAACATGTTTAGGGACTTTGGATCCCTCAGATTATTGACATTTCATGCTTCATGCTGTAAGGCACAAAAATGTCTATAACAGTTGCCCCCTAAAGTATGAGGTCGTTTATCAGGTGAAATGCTTTATCAGGAGGATCCAAAGTTCATTCAATCGCTGAGAGGTGACCTGTAATAAAATAGAATACAATACATTATTTTTCATTCTGCTTTCATGATCTAGCTGAGGCGGGCATTCCCATGCTCAGCTTTATAAATTCATTTTGGTACATAGAACAGACGATCATCTGATGGTAGACTGATAATTCTCTGCTGAAATTATCATCCTTTGAGTAGGATGATCATCTGCTGCAATGATGTCAAATGTTTTTATATTTCCTGAATATATATCGCAGCCCGGATGGATGAAACTAGATCCGAGGTCTTCAAACTCGTTCGATCTTCACTCTAAGTACAAGTCGATCCATGTGAGAATTGCGTTGAAGTCGAACATGGAAAGACATCGCTTGATTACCGGTCAATAATGTAAACCGTTAACAAGCGCGAGAGGAATCACCGATAATGATAATGACCCTCAAGGTACTGCAGTACAATTCACGCAGTGTGAATAAAGGACTTGGCGTCGAACACCACGCAAAATCTTCTGGTCGAAGGCCATTGATGTATACCTGTCGCCGGAAGTGAGAAACTTGCCATTGAGGCATGCAAGTTTCAAAGTACAGAGGGGGTTGTTCCTAGATCAACTTCTTGGATAATGAGCTGAAGTCGACAAGAAGCGATCCGTTAAAGGAGGGCCTTAATGAATCCCACATCAGTGACACGGAACGGAGCTAATGATTTTAGTGGAGGTGAAAACAATCTGTGACATATGATTCAGGGTGGCGATCATGGGTGGATGAAGGATAATGTATGGCAGTGGATGGGACACGGTTGACTCTTTCTGAACAACATCTCTTGAACATATAACGACACTGATGCGATGGATCGGTAGCATTACCCCAAATGTGGATGGTTTGGCGAAGACCATGGTGATGAGACCGGTGAATGAAACAACCCAACCCGATGTGATACGGAGGAAAAGTGTCATGTTCAAGAGCGACTTGCTACCATTAAAGCTTTGAGGTTCTCCCAATTTTTCCCCAGTCATTTCTGACCAGTACCTCTTTATTTTTGTCAAGCTTGAGGAGGATAACATATGCTTGTTCTATAACCTGCCCTTCGGGCAAGCCCATCGCTATGTTTTAACGAGCCTAGCGATAGGGAAACTCGTTCTCGTCTAAAGACAAGTTTGTCGCTATTAATCATTTTAACGAGTCTAACGACAAGGAAAACTCGGTCCTTTTCATCTTTAGAGAGTCTGAAAAGGTACAGAAAGTTAACTCCAAAATTCCTTTTTCGTCATCTAATCCCTTAAGTCCGAAAAAGTATAAAACAATACAGAAGGGATGAGTTTTCGATAACTTTAACGAGCCGAATAAAACAAGCGCTCGACCTTTTTGTGCAATAATCCCTCAGGTCCAAAAAGATTAAAATCTAGAGGAGGGATAGCTTTTCCGGTCATTTTAACGAGCTGGAAGGCCAAAACTCGGCAAACTTTTCATATTTTACGAGTCAGCTGAAAAGAGCTCAAAGAAGACTCGTCTTTTGAGGAACGAGTGATAAACAGGGATAGCAGCAGATTCCAGGTACAGGTTGGAATTTTCCAATCACGGCAGTGTCACAAGGATGGCTAGGTGAAATCACTCTTCGCAGCTGTTCCTCAAAATGGGTAAACAATCATATGGAGGTGAACGATTGGCCAAATGAAATGGAGGTGGCAGGTGCAAACACGACCAAGGCTTTTTATGGCTAATAAACTTACGATCACAATGGTTATTTACCGGGGTGTGTTCATTTTTTAATGAGCTTGAATGCTCAACCTTATGTTTATTTTTTAACGAGCATGAACTATGTACTAAAACTGCTTGGATTTCGCTTTTCTATTTTTTAACGAGCATAAATTTCGCGGTAAAATTGCTCGAATCTTATGTTTATTTTTTAACGAGCATGAACTATGTGCTAAAACTGCTCGATTATACCAGTCATAAGATAAGAAATGTCTCCTGTAAGATCCCATTTTTTATAGAGCTTGCGCCTTACATAAGCTATGCTCCCTCTCATCCTTTCTTTATGCAAGTTCGGAAACGGCTAATCCCAAAAACAGATAAATAACCGCTCTTAGCTTACACTCCAAAAGGTTTGCATGCCCCCAGGTATAAAGTACAATTTCAAGGCTGCCTCTACTTATCCGATAAAACATTTTTTTTAAAGGGTGAGGCTTGCCTCTTTCTGGTTACCCAAAGATTGTTTTGTTAACACCATCAAACGAAAACATTTCCTCGGCACTGTCTACCGAAGTAGACAATGGTGAATGACCTTTGTCAAACAAGTAACCTTGACAAAAGAACTCTGTTCTAGAAAAACCCCTCTTCCATCCACGGACGGGGTACGGACTAGTCATATTCTTCCGCGGAAATTCTACCCTATACCCAAGGTTTCCTCTGCCCGAAGCAGACCAGGATGCATGCCCCCTGGGTTCCAGTCCCATCTTTCCAAATCACTCGCACTCATCGGGAAGGAGGACTGGGGGTGGAGACATTTCTTGATTGAATAGACCATTCAGGGTTGGTATGTGACTATTTGCGATGCGTGATCCCGGAAATGAAAGTTGGTCTACGAGCTTGACCATTCTTCCTTCGTGTGGAAAACACATTACTCTAAAGAGTGAGGAGACTATAGCTCCCATGCAATATATATAGTCTCGTCCAAGGAGTAGGTTATAATCCAAGGGTCCTTGAACGACCATCACGTTCGTTTGAACGGTCTTCCCTTTCAATGTAACAGGTACATTGGGGAGGATCCCTAATGGTCGACTGGTTCCTTTATCAAAACCCGAGAGATTTCTTATCTCAGGCAAAAGCTCCGGGGAACCCAGTGCTTTCCAAGCAATAGAGGAAAGGATACTCACAGATGCCCCTTCATCAATGATAGTGCCGGCCATTACCATTCTATAAATTTGGACTATGATTCTGAATGGTATACTGGCTAGCAACCGGGGTCTGCCTAGTTGGTTCCAATCAAAGGACACAACCAGGTTGCTTGGTGGTGGGACCGAATACACGGCCGGATACGACCCTGACGATGTTCCTTCCTGCGATAAAGGAATGGGTGCATTGCCCTGACGCTCATCAGAGTCTGTGTTGATGAAAAGAATCTGGATGGTGTCATCCTTATTCTCTTCAGTGAGGGTGTCATTTGAAGATGAATCTTCAGTGACGGTGTCATTTGAAGATGAAACCTCCGAAGGCAGAACCGGGTCAACTGCCGTATTGACCTTTGGACTTTCGTCCGGTCTGGATTTAGTAGGTTCATTTTCAATGACTGACGCTTCAGCTGACCACTTGAGCGGGCCAGCTGTATTTTCAACCAACGAAGGACTTGGCACGAGTTTTTTGTATCCAGGAGGAAGTCTCAACGGTGAAACCGGGCGATCTTCCAAAACTCTCTTCGCTTCGTCTAAGAAGGGACAACGGTGGATGGCGTGATCGCCTTCACACAGTCTGCAGGGGGATCTTGCTCCCCCTCTTTGTCTTGAACCTTCACTTTCGCTGGTTGACGGTAAGCATTCAACATGGCTATCAAAGGTTGATGCTCCCGAATTGTGCAAACGAGGGGACCAGTCCCTTAGTATCCGGGGAATACAGGGACAATCTCTATGGAAGTGGTCTCCTCTACAAATGACACATGGCGATTTAGGCCCGGTCTGTGCTGTGTGTGGATTTTTGTCAGATGTCTTTTGCTTGCCCCCAGTCGCCTTAGGCTCCTTCTTCTTCTTCTCTCTCTTCTTCTTCTCCTTCTTCTCCATGGGAGCTTGGCTTTTGCCGGCTCTACCTTGCGAAGATGAAGGATTGGAGGAAGAGTTATAGGAAGTAGAAGGCTGGTGGGCAGCTCTAGACTGATCTAACTGTTGACTCGACTGTTCAGGAACCATGGTGTTCTGAACTACATTGGTTGAGAATAGCCAAATTGGCAGGCCAATTGTCGGTCCTCGAAGCGACAATGTGGCCATGTGGGGCGCACCAACTTCTCCCCAAGAGGAGAAAGGACTAGGATTTCCATCATGTGGAATTCCTTGGTTGGGGCGTTCCATGTTCTCAACCTAAAGATCAACGTAGGAATAGGAGGTGATTATGTTCCGTTTAAAATAAATTTTATAACGACGCTTTAGACACAACTTGCTTTTTCACTTTTTAAGAGTCGAGAAAAAGCTAAAGATGACTCTAGTCTCCTTCGATGTTTTAACGAGCCCGAAGTGACAAATGCTCGGATGGACTTTTTCAGTTATAGAGTTTGAAAAAGGCCAAAAGAAACTACTCTGGAGTTCTAGGCAGAGGGTGTGCCAAACTTTTCATAAAACCACAGAATACATTTTACGGTACGAGTGGTCGATCTTCGTGAATGCTGTGTTCACTGCATTGCGATCAGTAGGGCGGCCGACACGGTTTCCTATGGATAAAGGCTTTGTTCCTATAGGGGTCTCCCAATATATACGCGACGGTACGTGGGAGCACAAGTCCGTATTGATACTTATCGCTTCACCGTGGAGGAATCACCCAACCACTCAACGCCAAGATATCACGTTTAACGACGCCGGAACACATCTCTAGCTTAGACCTCTATGTGTTTGCGTTATGTTTCAATGCGTTGTTATGTAAATTCAATTCATTTTAATGTTGATCTTGTTTAGCAGTTTTCCTTTATGGATCACCACGAGATGTATGATAACACTCCTAAATGCAGTCTAAGATGATAAGCAAGCTTTTCAATCTTTCAACTTTGAAAATCTTAACTACTGAGGGAAAAGAAAGACATCATCTTTTCACACAGATCATAGAACACACACTAAATGCACTTTTTCCTAAATCAACATGCAAGCTGTCAAAATGCACGTGCACAATGCAGGTATTTCTTTTCTCTTTCTTAATGTTGATGTAATACAAAAAGAAAGCTGTTGTATAACTTTGAATTCAATTTCAAGTGAAAGAAAACAAGCTTGTCCAAAATCAAAAGACACCTTAAGATTTACTTGTTTCGACACTAGAAATATATAAATTCAAACCATATGACGAAAGCAAAAGCTCAATCAGCTATGAACAACAAACAAACTAACTCTTAAGATCAAAACGACACTTATCACACGTCTAGATCTAAGAGGTCACAGCAAGACTAGTTCACTTTCGTTATGGGAAACTGTAAATGATATAAGAAATACACAAAGAACAAACACAGTTTCTTTATACAACCGAGGTGGAATAGTGGCAAGGAAAGTTGGTTTCAGATAGGTACATTGACTGGTAACAGGCTGCAAAAACAAGAGTGAAAACAGGGCAATAAACAGGAGGGAACCCCAGTAGCACTAGGCAAAACTGGTTCAGCGCAGGTAGTACACTGGCAGTTTGACCTTCAGCGCAGGTAGCCCCTTCGGGAACTGCGCTGAAATGCAGACTGCCTTCACAGTGCCTGCACTGAAGAGATAAACTTGCGTTTTTCTCAGTTTCCGGGTCACAGATTGCTCAAAAATTCACAGTTTTTGGCCAAATCAGAAGCTATCAGTCAAGTACACACTAAGGGATGAAAAGGAGGATGAAAAGCTATCACTAAGAGCTGTTCAGAGTCCTTGTGGATCAGCTCTTCAAATCATAAACATGCCCAGAAACTGAGCTAGAGTAGCTGCCCTCTACTTTGCATTTAAAAGATCCAAATGCAGTTCGATTCGGTACTCCCTGTGTTTATGAAATGAATAGCAAAAACACAAACAACCAACAAGATATGATCCCCAGTGGAGTTGCCAATTTTTTGTTGGGAAAAGTATCCAATACGGAATGACCCTATCCCACTCTAAGGGTGATAGTACCTCAACAACAATCAAAGCAAAGCTATTCGAGATTACTTCTTTATGAGATGTAATAGAAGGGAGAAAGAGATCCACTAACCGTTGTCTTCCGCTAATGATTGATCCAATCTTCCCTCTTTGCTGCTTGCTCCCAGCTCCTTGCTCTTTCACTGGCCCAGCTACACCAAGATCCTGCAAAATAACAAGAAGGAGAAACTACAAGCAGCATACATTCATAATTGATTCAAGGATTAGAATAAATCAAATATACAAGTATCAATACGCCATTGAGACACATGCATATAGAAGAACCTCAAATGCTTTATTAATGGAAGAAGTAAAGCTCAGGAAGTGATACAACCATAAAAGGCCCAATCCAGCATCACCTCCCAGCAGAAAGAAATCTCCTCTTCACCTCCTTCAAGCAAATCACCCAATAGTTCTATACTCAAACCAACAGCACTTCCTTACATTCACAAGATTCCAGCCTCTTTAGACCTCATGAGAGAGATCTATATATAGGATTTTTGGAGAAAGGATGAGTCAGCTTGAGCTTGGCATGGAGCTGACTAGTGTCCTCTCCCACTTCAGTTATTCTTCAGTTCTTGAGTCCACTTGGAGGTTCTTGCTTCCACTTGGAGATCTAGACCCTCTTACTCATCACAAGTCGAATTCCCTGATCCAAGTGTCATTTTGGAAGCTTCCTGGGCATTGACATCTTGAGGAATGACTGTGCCACTTGGCCAAACTCGCCCAGTGCAGGTAGCCTTCTTTGCAGTTGACATTCAACGCAGGTACACAGTGGAGCAGTTGACATTCAGCGCAGATGCTCAGTGGAGCAGTTGACATGATCTAGAATTAGCTTGTTTTTGAGTGTTTTCAGGTGGAGAACTGATATTCAGTGCTGTGGTTTGCTGACCTTGTTCCTCTAGGGGTAGGAACAACATGTTTAGGGACTTTGGATCCCTTAGATTATTGACATTTCATGCTTCATGCTGTAAGGCACAAAAATTTCTATAACACATGTAAGGGACCACAAGTAGTTAATAATAATGTAATGGGCCCATGGTATTAGTTGATGGTATGAGGGAACCATGATAATGACCCATGGTATTGTATGTATGAGGCTGTTGTGGGGAAAAATGCCTATGCAGGACGATCCTATCCACCTAAGGTGTGACAGTGCCTTAGCAACAAACAAGGACAGCTATTCTAGTTTCTTCCTTTATGAAATGTGAAAGAAGAGAGATAAATAGACTTACCGGTGTCTTCCGTTTGTCCCTCGATCCGGTCTCTCTTCTCTTTGGGAGTTCACAGCTACTTTCCTTCTCGCTCACCCAACTTCAACAGGTTCATGCAAGATCACAAGAGAACAACTACTTGCCTTCTTGCTTGTCCAGCTTCAATGGGTTCCTGCAACATCACAAGAGAACAACTACTTGCGACAAGAGAAGAACACTACACAAAGACAGATATTCACATTCATAACTAGTTTAGGATTAGAAATAAACCAAATACACTAATGCAATCATACATCAAAGACACATCAGTATATAGGAGAAACCAAGATAGCTTTATTGATGAATAACAAGGTTCAGGAAGAGATACAACCCAGAGGGCTCCAATCCAGCATCTCCTTCCCAACAAAGGGAATTCCTATCTTCACCCCCTTCAAAGCATTAAGCACCCAATGATTCCAATCGCAAACCAACAACAATTCTTTGCAATAACAAAATTCCAGCCTCTAACCTCATGGAGGAGAGATCCATATATAGATGTTTGGAGAGAGGATGAGTTAGCTTGAGATCTGACTAGTGTCCTCTCCCTCTGTCAGTTCTTGATTCCACTTGGAGGTTCTTGCTTCCACTTGGAGATTTGGAACCTCTTACTCATCAGCAGTCGAATTCCCTGAGGCAAGTGTCATTGAGGAAGATTTTGGAAGCTTCCTGGGTTTTGACACCTCATGGAATGAACTTGCCACATGTCAACTCTCGCTCAGCGCAGGTAGCCAGTGTTGGCTTTGCCATTCAGCGCAGGTAGCCAGTGTTGGCTTTGACATTCAGCACAGACAGCTAGTGGAGACACTGAATTGATCTTGAATTGACTTGTTTTTGAGCAGTTTCTGGTGGAGAACTTCTGTGAATTGCTGTGGTTTGTTAGCCTTGTTCCTCTAGGGGTAGGAACAACATGTTTAGGGACTTTGGATCCCTTAGATTATGGACATTTCATGCTCAATGCTGTAAGGCACAAAAATGTCTATAACAGTTGCCCCCTAAAGTATGAGGCCGTTTATCGGGTGAAATGCTTTATCAAGGGGATCCGAAGTTCATCCAATGCTGGGAGGAGACCTGTAATAAGATACAATACAATACATTATTTTTCATACTCCTTTCATGATCTAGCTGAGGCGGGCATTCCCATGCTCAGCTTTATAAATTCATTTTCCTGTACATAGAACAGATAATCGTCTGATGGTAGACTGATAATTTTGATGAAATTATCATCGTTTGAGTAGGATGATTATCTGCTGCAATGATGTACATGTCAATGTCTTTATCTTTCCTGAATATATATCACAGCCCGGATGGATGAGACTAGATCCAAGGTCTTCAAACTCGTTCAATCTTCACTCTAAGTACAAGTCGATCCATGTGAGAAATGTTCTGAAGTCGAACATGGAAAGACATCGCTTGATTACCGGTCAATGAGGTAAACCGTTAATAAGCACGAGAGGAATCACCTATAATGATAATGACCCTCAAGGTACTGCAGTACAATTCACGTGGTGTGAATAAAGGACTTGGTGTCGAACACCACGCAAAATCTTTCGGTCGAAGGTCATTGATGTATACCTATCGCCGGAAGTGAGAAACTTGCCATTGAGGCATGCAAGCTTCAAAGTACTGAAGGGGTTGTTCCTAGATCAACTTCTTGGATAATGAGTTGATGTTGACAAGAAGCGATCTGTCAAAGGAGGGCCTTAATGAATCCCACATCAATGACACGGAACGGAGCTAATGATTTTGATGGAGGTGAAAACGATCTGTGACATATGATTCAGGGTGGCAGTCATGAAAGGATGAAGGATAATGTACGGCAGTGGATGGGACACGGTTGACTTTTCTGAACAACTTCTCTTGAACATATGGTGACACTGATGCGATGGATCGGTAGCATTACCCCAAAATATGGATGGTATGGCGAGACCATGGATGTGACCGGTGAATGAAACAACCCAACCCGATTGTGGTACGGAGGAAAAGTGTCATGTTCAAGAGCGACTTGCTACCATCAAAGTTGTCTTTAGTTTCTCCCAATTTTTCCCCAGTCATTGCTGACCAGTACCTCTTTATTTTTGTCAAGCTTGAGGAGGATAACATATGCTTGTTCTATAACCTGCCCTTCGGGCAAGCCCATCACTATGTTTTAACGAGCCTAGCGATAGTGAAACTCGTTCTCGTCTAAAGACAAGTTTGTCGATATTTAATGATTTTAACGAGTCTAACGACAAGGATAACTCGGTCCTTTTCATTTTTAGAGAGTCTGAAAAGGTACATAAAGTTAACTCCAAAGGTCATTTTTCGTCATCTAATCCCTTAAGTCTGAAAAAGTATAAAACAATACAGAAGGGATGAGTTTTCGATAGTTTTAACGAGCCGAATAAAACAAGCGCTCGATCTTTTTGTGCAATAATCCCTCAGGTCCAAAAAGATTAAAATCTAGAGGAGGGATAGCACTTCTTGTCGCTTTAACGAGTTGGAAGGCCAAAACTCGCCAATCTTTTCATATTTTACGAGTCAAATGAAAAGAGCTTAAAGAAGACTCGTCTTTTGAGGAACGAGTGATGAAATGGGTTAGCAGCTGATTCCAGGTACAGGTTGGAATTTTCCAATCACGGTAGTGTCACAAGGATGGCTAGTGAAATCACTCTTCGCAGATGTTCCTCAAAATGGGTAAACAATCATATGGAGGTGAACGATCGGCCAATGGAAAAGTGGAGGTGACGGTGCAAACACGACCAAGGCTTTAATGGCTAATGATATTACATTCACAGTGGTTATTTACCGGGATAGTTCATTTTTTAACGAGCTTAAACGCGGGTGGAAACATTTGCTCGATCTTATGTTTATTTTTTAACGAGCATGAACTATGTGCTAAAACTGCTCGGATCTTGCATTTATTTTTTAACGAGCATGAACTGTGTGCTAAAACTGCTCGATAAGTTTAAAACATTTGCTCGATCTTATGTTTATTTTTTAACGAGCATGAACTATGTGCTAAAACTGCTCGAATCTTGCGTTTATTTTTTAACGAGAATGAACTGTGTGCTAAAACTGCTCGATAAGTTTGCATGCCCCCAGCATATTAACACAAATCGAGGTGCATGCCCCCCCAAGCTTCATTGCATTCAACTCGGTGGTTGGAATGAAGGTTTACCTTTGAGATTTGGAAAGGAGATTGTTTCATTTTTTAATGAGGTTGACACAGTAAAAGAACTATCCTCATGACTCCTTGTTTCATTTTTTAACGAGGTTGACACGAGATTAGAACCGTCCTCGGAGCCCACTGTATTTACAGTATTTCTATTAGGGCGATGATCCATGTTGACAAAATGTTTAGGAATCTTCCGAATCCATTAGATATAGAAGATTTCATATTGTAGGTTTCCACTGTGGCCACTTCCGCCAGATTACTTGCAGGCGGTAGGGCAAAAGTACCCATTAAGGCAGGGTCTTTTAGGAGACCTACTCCAATATTTTGAAGCGAATGATTGCTTTCGTGGATCATTGGAATGCTTCCCGTAACTTGCGAACTGTCGGGGAGGAAAGTTTGTTGGTCGACGACTGTAATTCCTCCTTGAAAGGGAAATGCAATCTTCCTGAAGTAGGTCAACACAACTGCGGCCATGGCATATATCCAGGGCCTTCCCAGTAGGATGTTGTAATCGAGGTTTCCATCAATTGCTTCAACATCAATTCCTACTGTTTTGCCCCCTAGTTCAACTTGCAAGTTATTTAAAATCCCGTATGGAGTGTATGATCGTCCATCAAATGCTTTTAACGTCGTTGACGATCTCGACAAGGGTGGTGAGCCTAAATTCTTCCAGCAACTCATCGACATAATACACGTAGATGCCCCCTCATCAATAATTGTTCGATGAAAAGTTTTGTTGAGGGCTTTCACTTGAATAAGGAAAGCTAGTTGAGCTAGTAACTGAGGGTCATATCCTTTATGATCAAAGGCCACAAGATTGGAGTCCATTGGGTCAATTTCACCTATTGCTGATAATAAAGCTTGCTCTTGGGAGAGGCAATTTTGCGGTACCTCAAGCGTCGACATAGCGGACGGCGACTGGGCCAGGTCCTCTATTATATTATAATTCTGTGCTATTTTTGCACGAGGATTAAATGTCGACTTGTACCCTACTCCCTTTGGTGACTTTATCATTTGTTCAGGAATGGTGGGTGGCACAACTTTGGTCAAAGTTGTTGTCGAACTACTAGGTTGTTCATTAGCCTTGTTATTCGACACCTGTGGATTCCCGTAATCTTTATTCCTTGCCAAAGCATCATTTTGCTGCTTTGAGATAGACAACATAAGCACTTGGGATCGGGAAGAATTTTGATTAGCAACCAGTTTGGTACCCGGGCTTGGAAATGGATCAGTCAATACTGCTGAGGTTTTTGAACTCTTAAAGAGTTTCTTAACTTCAGCTATATGTGGACAATCTCTCATCCAATGATCCTCATCGCATATATGACACCCCGCAGGGGGTTTCCTTTTTCTCCCTTTCTTTTTCTTCTTACCCCCTGGTTGCTTCAGTTGTTTGCCCTTGTCGGTAGACGCGGCATTTACTTCCGAGGCAAGAAGTTCCTCATTTGCATTTTGACTGGAAATCTTACGGGCCCTTTTAGAGGTAGCCTTTGTCGATTTCATGTCAGTCGTGCCAATCACGCCATCGATGGCATGAGAGTCATTGTTTGATTTAGGAGGAGGAGGAATTGAGAATTCCGGTCTAGGGGCGTCAGGTATTTTGTCGTAGAGCGTGCCAGACTGAGTATAGACCAAGTCCAGATATTGCGCACGAGCGATGACTTGCTCTTCCGTTACGACTCCCCCCTTTGCCACATCTTCCGTGATTGTAGGAAGTAAGGATTTGATAAACCATTCAGCTAATAGCTGATCGGGAACGTACATTTTTACCATCCTACGACGACGTCGCCACTCATGTATATGATCCGATATGTGAGTGGCCGTTGTATGTTTGAAGTTGGTTAGGAGTTCCGTTCCCGTTTCATACCTTATCGGTAATTGAAAATGGGTTAAGAAAGTCGTGGCTAAGGTACTGAAGTTGTTGAACGAAGCTCTAGGCAATTCAATATACCATTTTTCCGCTAGACCCATTAACGTCCTCTGAAAAAGGCGAAGCCTTATCGAATCATCGTTTAGGGTGTTTGATGAACACCATAGATGAAATGTCATCATGTGATTCGATGGATCTTCACCTGGATTTCCATTAAATTTAGGAATATTTGACAGAAGTTTATGCGGAATCGCTGGCCACCAAGGGGCATAAGCAATTCGATCATTCGTCAGCTGGTTTAGATCTGGTAATTCTAGAGTTGCTACAAAGGGCAACTGTTGATTCAGGTTAGGCGAAGCATACCCAGGATAAGATGGAATCGCCTGAGCAGTGGGTCTTTGCATACCAGCATAATGCTGGCAACTTTGACAAGGTTGATGGGCATAACCACTATAATATGGCTGTCCATTACTTACAAAGACTTGTTGCTCAGGTCCTTGATATGATTGCTGGAATGGGGGTTGTTGAGTTTGAACCAGCTCTGGTTGTTGAACCATTTGCTGTTGACCAATACTGGATGATTGACCAAGGTGAGGAGTCACAGTACTTGTTTGATCCTGAGTCGCTCCAGATAAGGAGGCACTAACCTGAGGTTGTGATTGAGTCGTTGAGACAAGAGGTTGTTGTATTGCAACCTGAGAAACTTGGGGTTGACATACAACAGGTAGCGCTTGTACTTGCGACGCAATCATCATATCAGGTATAGTGGGAATATTCGACACAGGGTGGACTGGTTGCATTGAATATACAACCCTTGGTTGTTGAGGTAGTATTGGTACCCAACCGCTGGATATAATTCCAGTTTGACCTGAACTTTGTTGTAAACTCCCATATGGTTGTTCTCCGGGAGGGAACAATGAAAAGGCATACTGCCCTCCATATGGTGGCAATCCAGTACTTAAAGGGCAGATTGGCCTTTGAAGACACATTGGATTAATTTGTTGAGTTTCAACATAAGAAATACCAGATGATAATCCGGATGAAGAAATAGGAACTAACCATGTCGTCGAAGCAGTCCCTGATGGGACTCCGGCTTGTTGTTGATAACTTGCCGAGACAGCTGGTATACCATCGAACATCGTTGGGGTAGCAGCAGGAGGCTCTGCCGCTGTTGTGTCGGATGACACAGTCCTGGATGTCGACGGTTGTTCAGACATATCTAGTCTATCCAAAAGATTTTCTAGCGATTCTACAAGAACTTACGATGAAAAGAGATTAACTTCGAAGATCAATGAGGGAATGGTGATGATTATTCCGTTTAAAATAAATTTTAACGACACTTTAGACACAACTTTCTTTTTCAATTTTAAAGAGTCGAGAAAAAGCTAAAGATGACTCTAGTCTCCTTCGATGTTTTAACGAGCCCGAAGTGACAAATGCTCGGCTGGACTTTTTCCGTTATAGAGTCTGAAAAAGGCCAAAAGGAACTGCTTTGGAGTTCTAGGTAGAGGGTGTGCCAAACTTTTCGCAAAACCGCAGAATACTTTTTTAAGGTACGAGCGGTCGATCTTCCTGAATGCTGTGTTCAGTGCATTGCGATCAGTAGGGCGGCCGACACGACTTCCTAAGGATAAAAGTTTTATGCCTATAGGGGTCTCCCAATATATACGCGACGGTACGTGGGAGCACAATCCGTACTGGCGCTATCGTCCCTCAGGAGGAATCACCCACCATCAACGAGATCGACAGTCACCAGGCTTTACGACGCCGGAACACGTCTCTAGCCTAGACCTCTATGTTGTGCGTTATGTTGCAAAGCGTTGTTAAGTTCATTCAATTTATTTTAGGTTGATCTTTTTAGAAGTTTGCCTTTTGAGGTTCACCATGAGATGCATGATACAATTCCTAAATGCAGTCTAAAGATGATAAGCAAGCTTTATATCTTTTCAACTTATGAAAATCCTAGCTACAAAGGGAAAAGAAAGACACCATCTTTTCTCAAAGAGCAATCAGCACACTCTAATGCACTTTTTCCTAAATCAAACATGCAAACTATCAAAATGCAAATGCACAATGTAGGTGTTTGTTTTCCGCTTGCTTAGTATTGATGCCTACAAAGAAAGCTTTTTGTACAACTTTGAATTTGCTTTTAAATGACCAATACAAAAAAGTTTACTTTTTCCGAAATCAGAGAGGGTAGAAGAAATTACAACACTTAACGATTTTCGAAATGAACACTTGTTTCGACACTTAAAAGAGACAAACTCAAACCAAAACCAAAAGTAAATGTATAATCAACTGCAAACAGCCAATGAACTCTCTCCTAAGATCATAATCAACAGATCTAAATCAAGGGCTACAGGATGATTATTTCACTCATGCAAAGGAAAACTGTAAATGACGCCACAAACACATAAAAACACTCACAGTCTTTTTGTACAAAAGGAGGCGGAATTTAAGCAGAGAAAAGGAGTTATCAGACTGGTACCTATGCTGGTTACAGGCTGCAAAAATCAGAGATCAAAACAAGGAAAAACAGAGCAGAGAACCCCAGCTGCACAAGGTCTAACTGGTTGAGCGCAACCTCAACACAGGGGTTTTGACATTCAGCATAGGTAGCCTTCACAGGACCTGCGTTGAAATGCAGAACCTCTTCACAGGGGTCGCGCTGAAGGAGAAACGAGAGTTTCTCACTGGGTTCTGGGTCACAGATTGCTATTTAATTCACTCTTTTAGGCCAAATAAAAGCAACAAGCAAGGTGTAATCAAAGGGATGCTTTGAGGGGCTACTAAGATCTATCACAAGGATCATCAAATCATTTGTGAGTCCATTGTTGAGATCATAGACAAGTCCAGTGATTGGATCAAGGCAGCAACTGTCTACTTTGCATCCGGGAATAGCAGATGCAGTTCAATTGTTGCTGTCAAGTCTATGAAACAAACAATGATAGAAACACAAATAAAATGACTAAACAGATCTCCCCAGCGGAGTCGCCAATTTGTTGTGGGGAAAAATGCCTATGCAGGACGATCCTATCCACCTAAGGTGTGACAGTTCCTTAGCAACAAACAAGGACAGCTATTCTGGTTTCTTCCTTTATGAAATGTGAAAGAAGAGAGATAAATAGACTTACCGGTGTCTTCCGTTTGTCCCTCGATCCGGTCTCTCTTCTCTTTGGGAGTTCACAGCTACTTGCCTTCTCGCTCACCCAACTTCAACAGGTTCATGCAAGATCACAAGAGAACAGCTACTTGCCTTCTTGCTTGTCCAGCTTCAACAGGTTCCTGCAAGATCACAAGAGAACAACTACTTGCAACAAGAGAAGAACACTACACAAAGACAGATATTCACATTCATAACTAGTTTAGGATTAGAAATAAACCAAATACACTAATGCAATCATACATCAAAGACACATCAGTATATAGGAGAAACCAAGATAGCTTTATTGACGAATAACAAGGTTCAGGAAGAGATACAACCCAGAGGGCTCCAATCCAGCATCTCCTTCCCAGAAAATGGAATTCCTATCTTCACCCCCTTCAAAGCATTAAGCACCCAATGATTCCAATCTCAAACAAACAACAATTCTTTGCAATAACAAAATTCCAGCCTCTAACCTCATGGAGGAGAGATCCATATATAGATGTTTGGAGAGAGGATGAATCAGCTTGAGATCTGACTAGTGTCCTCTCCCTCTATCAGTTCTTGATTCCACTTGGAGGTTCTTGCTTTCACTTGGATATTTGGAACCTCTTACTCATCACCAGTCGAATTCCCTGAGGCAAGTGTCATTGAGGAAGATTTTGGAAGCTTCCTGGGTTTTGAAACCTCATGGAATGAACTTTCCACATGTCAACTCTCGCTCAGCGCAGGTAGCCAGTGTTGGCTTTGACATTCAGCGCAGGTAGCCAGTGTTGGCTTTGACATTTAGCACAGACAGCTATTGGAGCCACTGAATTGATCTTGAATTGACTTGTTTTTGAGCAGTTTCTCGTGAAGAACTTCTGTGAATTGCTGTGGTTTGTTAGCCTTGTTCCTCTAGGGGTAGGAACAACATGTTTAGGGACTTTGGATCCCTTAGATTATGGACATTTCATGCTCATTGCTGTAAGGCACAAAAATGTCTATAACGGAGGCCTATATAGAGGCTAGAGACTCCACATGGGAGATAGTCAAGGATTATTGTATGAACATGCATATGGCTTGTGGAGTGTTCTCCTTCCTTAAGGAGTGAATGTATGGTGTTGCCCTACCTTAAGGATTTGATCAATAAAGTGAATCATTTCTATCTATATTCAGATCTTGTTATTTCCGGGTTTATTTTCATTGTCTTATATCTTCATATCAGATCTACAACAAAAGCTCGATCACTCAGTCGAATGGGGGAACTAGAGAACTTCGAGTAGAAAACGAAAAAGCACTGAAAGTACAAAGGCGGGACCCACGCTCTGGAAACCAGCGGTTTTGATCAGGGTGCCCTTAAAGGGTAAGAGGTTTTTGATGAGAGCGAAGTGATTCCATACATCAATCAACGTGTGGCAGGCGGAGGTGAGAGAAAACCACCGTTGATCACGTGCTATCGGTCGAGCAAGTCAACTGCGTGAAATGTGCGTATGGCATCAGATCTGGAGGACCCAGATCGAATGGCTGAGACCGCGCCTGATGGAGGAAGCAGAATCGACGAAGGAATGAGCTGCATTTTAGAAGGGATTTGGAATCCGTTTGACTGCCATGGTGGAGAAAGACTTCATCCAAGACCTAACTGAAGAAATGAACCGACAAAGTAGGCTGGCGCCGTTTAGAGGAGGACAAGCGACCACTCCCTGAGCGCTAATGATGACACCGAATATGGAACTCCAAGCGCAATTGTAGAAGGTGAATCAACAGAGGTAGAAGAGGAACTGAACAGGCGTAGGGGACGGATGGCTAAAATCCATGAACATAGATAGTTGAATCAGTCGAGTTGGACAATTAGTCGAAGTTGAGAGATGAAGACAGAAAGACTAGAATCCCAAGAGGAGGATGGAACACAGAGAATAGTGAAGCAAAAGCCAAAAGAGACAGAGGGCTGAGCTAACCAGAGGTAGCATCGAGCACCAGGGAGCTTGAAGATTCGAGCCATCCCATAGAGGATCTATCTGGGCTGAGCACTATTATAGACATATTTCGGCACTGCAACCCCAGTCACATATTTCCATAAACCAAGGACTTCCAAACCCCTAAAGGTGTTGTTTCATATCCCAAAGGAACAGGGTTAGCTGATTACATCATTTCCCAGAAGTTCTCCCTGAAAGACTGCTCAGAACTGGTCAAAACTGGACCATACAGACTGCTCCATCCATAGGGTGGGATGCATCTCACCTATTACACATGGGGGTTGTGATGCATATTTAAAAGCCCTTCTGAAGGGTGTGATGAGCGAGAGCAGAAAAATGGCAAAAGCAGTTTGCTAGGTGGAAACTCAAAGAATCTTCTAGAAACTACTCATATGAAACTTGCATCTCTAAATTTTCCCAGGGATGAGTAAGAGATCATGAAATATCCAAGTAGAACCAAGAACTATCAGTGAAATGACGCTAATCAAAATCCTAGAAGCTGACTCACTCTCCTGCAAACATCTATATATGGATCCCTCATCCTAGAGATCCAGAGGCTGGAATTTTGTAATTTGCAAGGAAGTGCTGTTGGTTTCTCTTTGAAGACATTGTTGGGTGATCTTGCTTTGTATGAGGTGAAGAGGGCTTTCATGCTAGGAGGATGATGCTAGATCAAACAGCTTGGTTGTAATCGTCTCTCCTACTACTTCTATCAATAAAGCTATTTGAGTTTTCCTCCATATGCTTGTATATCTCTGAATCTTGTATTTGTATATGCATTTATATTGTTAATGTACATCTGATTGCACACTGTTTATGGTTATAGATCTCTATGCTTTGATGGTATTTTGCTACTTTGACTCTACAGGTGTTCTTTGAAGTGGGACACGTGAGAAAGGAGTGGCGAAAGCTCTATCAAAGGAGAGAGGAAATGGGTAAGGAGACTAGCGAAAGACTAAGGTTGGCACTCTCTGCTTCTCTCTCATCTATCTCTCATAAAGGAAGACATAAGTAACTTTAGTTTGTTTGTTTCTAAGATAGCTACCCATCTTAGTGGGACTAGCAGCTCTGAATGGACACTAGTTTTCCCGATAACAAAATGGTGACTCTACTGGGGAACGAATAGTTTGTTTGTTTTGTTACTGTTGTTTGCTTTATAAACCACAGATAGAGCCTGAAGTTAATCCAGCTAGCCCTCGAACTGCTTTTGCTATGCAACTGCAAAGTAGATCAACGGTGCTTCAGTCAATCTCTGGGTTGGTTTATGAACTGAACATCTAGCTTGAAAACATCCTAAGTGCCCCGGTGGTAGCTCAAATAACCTCATTAGATCAGCCCCTATACATTGTGTTTACTTACAATCATTAGCTCAACCTAAATCCCTGAACTTAGATGCAAACTATGAGTGAAAACCAAGCTCAGTCTCATCCCTAGACCATCGCACTATCTCTTATTGACAACCTAGATGCATCACACCTCTCGTGTGTTGCAGGTTAGATGCATCCCTATTTCCCTGTGTTACAGGTGCGATGATTGACTAAGACTGTTTCTGCCTCCAGATTTTGGTTTTTTATTCATTGTCTTCACCTTTATTCAATAGTTTTTCTATCTATGATTAGTACATCACTGTTGAAACCTTCTTCCTTTGCTTTATTCAGCTTCCACTGATAAGGAATTGTGAATTTTTTTAATGTATTTTTCATCATTTACAATTCTCCTTTGCAAATAGTAGCTTAATCGAACAATAGTCTTTTGATTTGAAAGTGTCGCAAGTGTCATTTTCAGTCAAGAAAAAGAGTGTCGTAAAGCATTCCTCTTTTAGATAGTCGATTACACTTTTGCCATTATATTTGATTTAAACTAATAGTATTTCAAGTGACAAAATCAATTTTAAGTTCGAAATTGTAAAGTGTCGTCTTATCCTTCCTTTCATTTTTGAAGAGAAAAATGTTAGTACTGTCACTTTGAAAGAAGATAGTTCAGATCTATACTTAGTTTTCTTTTGTCATTCTCACATTAAGGAAACTGAAAAACAATATATGCATGTGCATTTGCATTTAGACTGCATGCTGAAATTGATTTAGGAAAAGTGCATCTAGTGTGTGCTCTCTGCTCTATGTTGAACGAATTTCATTTCTCTTTCCTTAGTAGCTAGGATTTTCATTGCAAAAAGAAAGTAAACGACTGTTTATCATCTTAGATTGCACATTTAGGAATTGTATATCTACATCACATGGTGAACCTTAAAGGAAAACTTATTAAGAAAGATCAACTATAAAATAAACCTCAATGAACATAAAAACGCTTTGGAACCTAACGCACAACATTTGGAAGTCTAGGCTAGAGACGTATTCCGACGTTGTAAAACCTGGTAACTAAGGCTTTCTTCGTAGGTTAGGTGATTCCTTCTCTTTGAGACGACAAGTGCCAGTACAGACTTATGCTCCCACGTACCGTCAAGTATATATTTGGAGACCACAATAGGCTACATCCTTTATCCTTAGGAAGTCATGTCTACTGCCCTATCGATCGCAATACACTGAACACAGCATTCGGGAAGATTGACTGCCATACCGTAAAAAGTATTCTGCAGTTTTGCGATTGGTTTGGTAATCCCTCTGTCTAGATTTCTAGAGTAGTCACTTTCGTTCCTTTTCAGACTCCTTAAAATAAAAGGTCCATCTGAGCACTTGTCACTTTAGGCTCATTAAAAATAGAAGGCGACTAGATTCATCTTTATCTTTTTCTCGACTCTCAAAAATTGAAAAAGCAAGTTGTGTCAAAGCGTCATAAAATTTATTTTAATCGGAATAACGTCACTATTCCCTCATTGGTCTTAGGTTGAGAAGATGGAGTCTACTAATCAAGGATTTCTCCTTGGGGGAAATCCTAGTCCCTTCCCCTCTTGGGGGGATGTTGGTGCTCCACACATGGCTACATTGTCCCTCCCAGGACTCACAATTGGCCTGCCAGTATGGCTTTTCTCGACCTCTATCGTTCAAAACACTGCAATTCCTTAGAAATCAAATCAGCAACCATATGATCCTGAAGTCGCTCCCCCACCTTCTACTTCATTTGTTTCTCCCTCTCGTTCTTCCTCTTCGCTTGGTGAAACTAGTAACACTAAAAACCAAGTAACTGAGAAGAAGAAGAAAGGGAAGAAGAAGAAGAAGAAGCCAACGGAAAAAGGGGGCAACCATTCATTGTCTGGAGAAAATCCACACACTGTACCATCCAAACCTAAATTCCCATGTGTCATTTACAAGGGAGACCACTATCATCGAGATTGTCCCTGCATCCCATCGATCCTAAGGGACTGGTCTCCTCGCTTGCACAATATGGTGTCTTCAACCTCTGACGATCATGTTGAGAGCATGCCATCAACTAGTGAAAATGAAGAAAATGGAAAGAAGGGAAGATCTAAATTTCCTTGTAGACTGTGTGAAGGCAATCATGTCCTCCACCATTTTCCTTTCCTAGATGAAGCTAAAAGAGTCTTGGATAATTGTCTTGCTTCACCACAACAACTTCCTCCTAGATACAAGAAGCTCTTTTTGAGTCCATCACTAGTTGAAAAAATCTGACTGACACACCTTTGTTTTCGGTCGAAGCGCCTATCATTGAAGATAAACCCTCTAAGTCCACACTGGACCAAAGTCAACAGGTTGAGATGGCAGTCAACCCAATCTTGTCTTCAAAAGGTCCACCTTCAAATGACACTGTCACCAAAGAGAATGAGAACGACATCGTTCAAATTCTTTTCGTTAACATAGAATCTGATGAACATGGGGGCAATCTACCCATTCCTTTACCCTAGGAAGGAAGTTCGTCAGAGATTTACCCAGCCATTTATTCGGTCCCTCCTCCAAGCAATCTAGTCATTTCCTTTGATTGGAATATATTAGGGAGACCCTGCTTACTGTTATAGACATTTTTGTGCCTTACAGCATTGAGCATGAAATGTCCATAATCCAAGGGATCCAAAGTCCCTAAATAAGTTGTTCCTACCCCTAAAGGAACAATGTCAACCAAAGACAGCTTCTCCCAGAAGTTCTCCACCAAAAAACACTCAGAAACAGTCAATTCAGGATCAATTCAGAGGTTCCACTAGCTGTCTGCGCTGAAATGCAGAGGTTACACTGGCTAGGTGCACTGCAACGCAGGTAGAAGCACTACCAGGGTGCGCTGAGCGGGAAATGACAAATGGCAAGTTCATTCAACGAGGTGGAAAGACCCTGGAAGCTTCCAGAATCTTCCTCAATGACACTTGCCTCAATGAATTCGACTAGTGATGAGTAAGAGGTTCTCAACCTCCAAGTGGAAGCAAGAACTGACAGAGAGAAGCCACAAGTCAAAACATGAGCTGACTCATCCTCTCTGCTCACATCTATATATGGATCTCTCACCCAAAGGTTCAGGAGGCTGGAATTTGGTATTTTGCAGAGAATTGTTGTTGGTTTGAGATTGAGATTAGTACATTGGATTGTTTATGCTTTGTTGGAGGAGAGGAAGGGATTCTTTTGCTGGGAGGTAGATGCTGGATCGGGACTCATTTGGTTGTATCTCCTCTTGAACCTTGTTATCATATCAATAAAGCTACTTGAGTTTCTCCTATATGCTTGTATTTCAATGATGTTTTGTTATATTTTCATATTTAGTTTATATCTGATCCTAAACTAGTTATGAATGTGAATCTATGTCTTTTGTGTAGTTTTTCTCTCTTGTGATCTTGTAGGAACTGGGTGAAGCTGGACCAGTGAAAGAGCAGGCAGCGAGAAGAGAACGAAAGAGAGAGTGATTGGATCGACAAACTAGCGGAAGACATCGGTTAGTTACATCCTTCTTTCTCTATTTTCATTTCATAAAGAAGAATACTCAGATAGCTTTCCTTGTTTGTTGCTAAGGCACTATCACCTCTTAGAGTGGGATAGGGGCATTCCGAATTGGATACTTTTCCCAACAACAAATTGGCGACTCCATTGGGGAGAGTATCTTGTTAGTTTATTTGTGTTTCTATTGCTATTCATTTCATAAACTCAAGAGTGTCGAATCGAACTACATTTGCTATTTACAAATGCAAAGTAGAGATCAGCTACTCTAGTCCACTCGTTGGGCCTGTTTATGATCTGAACAGTTGATCCACAAGTGCTCTAACAGCCCTTTGTGATAGATCTTAGTCCTCCTATAAATCATCCTCCTAATTGTACCTAATTGATAGCTTTTATCCGGCCAAAAACTATAGATCAAACTGCAAACCGTAACCCAGAACCCAGAAACAACTCTCGTTTCTGCTTCAGCGCAGACTCTGTGAAGAGGTTCTGCATTTCAACACAGGTCCCGTGAAGGCTACCTGCGCTGAATGTCAAATCCTCTGTGTTGGGAGTGCGCTGATCAGTCTTTGCCTTGTGCAGCTGTGGTTCCCTGCTTCCTTTTGCTCAGTTTCATCTCTGTTTTTTGCAGCCTGTTATCAGTCAGTGTACCTATCTGAAACCCCTTTTCTTTGCCTCAATTCCACCTCAGTTGTATAAAGAAACTATATTTTTTCTTTGTGTATTTGTTACATCATTTGCAGTTTCCCATTACAAAAGTAAACTAGTCATACTGTCGCCCTTAGATCTAGACCTGTCATAAGTGTCGTTTTGATCTTAGGAGTGAGTTTGTTTGCTGTTCACAGTTGATTTAGCTTTTACTTTTGTCTTTTGGTTTGAATTTATGCATTTCGAGTGTCGAAACAAGTAAATCATAAAGTGTCGTAATCGTCTTTTTGATTTCGAAAAAGGAACTTGTTTGTGTTTTCACTTGAAATCGAATTCAAATATATATAACAGCTTTATTTTTAGGCATCAATATTAAGAAAGTGAAAACAAATACATGCATATGTGCATTTGCATTTTGACAGTTTGTATGTTGATTTAGGGAAAAGTGCATTACTGTGTGCTCTATGCTCTTTGAGAAAAGATGGTGTCTTTCTTTTTCCCTTGTAGCTAGGATTTTCATTGTTGAAAAGATATAAAAGCTTGCTTATCATCTTTAGACTGCATTTAGGAATTGTATCATACATCTCGTGGTGATCCAAAAAGGCAAACTTCTAAGAAAGATCAACCTAAAATAAATTGAATGAACTTAACAACGCTTTGTAACTTAACGCACAACATAGAGGTCTAGGCTAGAGACGTGTTCGGCGTCGTAAAACCTGGTGACTGTCGATCTCGCTGATGGTTGGCTGATTCCTCCTGAGAGACGATAGCGCCAGTACGGATTGTGCTCCCACGTACCGTCGAGTATATATTGGGAGACCCCTATAGGCATAAAACCTTTATCCTTAGGAAACCGTGTCGGCCACCCTACTGATCGCAATGCACTGAACACAGCATTCGGGAAGATTGACCGCCCGTACCCTAAAAAGTATTCTGCGGTTTTGTGAAAAGTTTGGCACACCCTCTACCTAGAACTCCAGAGCAGTTCCTTTTGGCCTTTTTCAGACTCTATAACAGAAAAAGTCCATCTGAGCATTTGTCACTTCGGGCTCGTTAAAACATCGAAGGGGACTAGAGTCATCTTTAGCTTTTTCTCGACTCTTTAAAATTGAAAAAGCAAGTTGTGTCTAAAGTGTCGTTAAAATTTATTTTAAACGGAACAATCACCCCTTTTTCCTGCGTTGATCTTTAGGTTGAGAAAATGGAGCCCACCAACCAAGGAATTCCCCTTGGTAGAAATCCTAGTCCCTTCTCCTCTTGGGGAGATGTTGGTGCGCCCCATATGGCCACATTGTCGCTTCCAGGACTGACAATTGGCTTGCCGGTCTGGCTCTTCTCAACCAATGTCGTTCAAAACACCACTATTCCTGAACAATCAAATCAACAGTTAGACCAGTCCAGAGTTTCCCACCAGCCTTCTACTTCCTCTAATTCTTCCTCTCCTCCTTCCTCTTCGCTTGACGGAACTGGTAAAACAAAAAACCAAGTTCCTAAGGAGAAGAAGGAAAAGAAGAAGAAAGAGAAGAAGAAGAAGGAGCCAAAAGCGAATAGGGGCAAACAAGTGTCGTCTGACAAAAATCCACACACAGCACTGACTAGGCCTAAATCGCCATGCGTCATATGCAAGGGAGACCACTTCCACAGAGATTGTCCCTGCATCCCTCGGATACTAAGGGACTGGTCTCCCCATTTGCACAATCCGGTGGCATCAACCTCTGATAGCCATGTTGAATGCATACCGTCAACTAGCGAAAGTGAAGTCCTTGGACAAAAAGGAGAGCTAGATCTCCCTGTAGACTGTGTGAAGGCAACCACGCCATCCACCGTTGTCCCTTCTTAGACGAAGCGAAAAGAGTTTTGGATGATCGTCCGGTTTCACCGTTACGACTTCCTCCTGGATATAAAAAACTCTTGCTGAGTCCTTCGTTAGTTGAAAATCCAGCTGGCTCGCTCAAGTGGTCAGCTGAAGCGCCGGTCATTGAAGATGAACCAGCTGAATCCATACCCAACGAAAGTCAAAAGGTCGAGGCGGCAGTTGACCCGGTCTTGCCTTCAGAGGTTTTGTCTTCGAATGATACAGTCACTGAGGAGAATAAAGATGACACCATCCAGATTCTCTTCATCAGCACAGACTCTGACGAACATAGGGGCAATTCCCCCATTCCTTTATCGCAGGAAGGAAGTTCGTCAGAGCGATACCCGGCCGTCTACTCAGTCCCACCACCAAGCAACCTAGTTGTCTCCTTCGACTGGAACCAACTAGGCAGACCCCGTTTACCAGCAAGCATACCATTCAGAATTATCATCCAAATATACAGAATGGTCATGGCTGGCACCATCATTAATGAGGGGGCATCTGTGAGTATCCTTTCCTCTATTGCTTGGAAAGCGCTTGGTTCGCCAGCGCTTTTGCCTGAAATGAGAAATCTGACAGGTTTTGATAAAGGAACCAGTCAACCTTTAGGGATCCTCCCCAATGTGCCCATAACATTGAGAGGGAAGACCGTTCAGATGAATGTGATGGTCGTTCAAGGACCCTTGGATTATAACCTACTCCTTGGATGAGACTATATATATTGCATGGGAGCCATCGTCTCTCACTCTTTAGAGTAATGTGTTTTCCGCACGAAGGAAGAGTGGTCAAGCTCGTGGACCAGCTTTCATTTCCCGGATCACGCATCGCAAATAGTCATATACCATCCCTAAATGGTCTCTTCACGCAAGAAATGTCTCAACCCACGGTCCGTCCTCCCAATGAGCGCGAGTAATTCGGAGGGATATGACTGGAACCCAAGGGGCATGCGTTCTGGTCTGCTTCGGCAGGAAAACTTCGGGTATAGGGTAGGTTTCCGCGAGAGAATATGACTAGTCTGTACCCCTCCCATGCTGGAAGAGGGTTATTCTAGAATAAGATTCTCTTGTCAAAGTTATGTGAGTTGACAGAACTGAGTCAATCACCTTTGTCTTCCTCGGTAGACATTGCCGAAGAAGTGTTTTGTTTGAAAGATTAATAGAACAATCTTTGGGTGACCTGTAAGAGGTAGACCTCTCTCGCTGAAACAAATGTTTTATCGGACTAAAGTAGGGGTAACCTTGAAACTCTGTTTTATACCTGGGGGCATGCAACCCTTTTGGAGTGCAAGCAAGGGGCGGCTATTTATTTTTTAAATTTTTAGGTCCTCCCTTTAAACCTGTAGGTCTAACCCTTTAAACTCGTAGGATTAGTCGTTTCCGAACTCGCATAACGAAAGGATGCGGGGCATAGCTTTGGTAAGGCGCAAGCTCCATAAAAAATGGCATCTTACATGAGACATTCTTATCATATGACTGGATAATCAAGCAGTTTTGGCACAAAGTTCATGCTCGTTAAAAAATAAACGCAAGATCCGAGCAGTTTTAGCGCATAGTTCATGCCCGTTAAAAAATAAACATAAGATCGAGCAAATGTTTCAATCCACGTTTAAGCTCGTTAAAAAATGAACTTCCGGTAAATAACCACTGCGAATGTAAATTTATCAGCCATTAAAGCCGTGGTCGTGTTTGCACCGTCACCACCACTTTTCCATTGGCCGATCATTCACCTCCATTTGATTGTTTACCCATTTTGAGGAACAGCTGCAAAGAGTGATTTCACTTAGCCATCCTTGTGACACTGCCGTGATTGGAAAATTCCAAACCTTACCTGGAATCAACTGCTAATCCGTTTTATCACTCGTTCTTCAAAAGACGAGTCTTCTTTAAGCTCTTTTCATCTGACTCGTAAAATATGAAAAGATTGCCGAGTTTTTGCCTTCCAGCTCGTTAAAGTGACCGGAAGTGCTATCCCTCCTCTAGATTTTAATCTTTTTGGACCTGAGGGATTATTGCACAAAAAGATCGAGTGCTTGTTTTGTTCGGCTCATTAAAACTATCGAAAACTTATCCCTTCTGTATTGTTTTATACTTTTTTGGACTTAAGGGATTAGATGAAGAAAAAGGACCTTTGGAGTTATCTTTACGTACCTTTTTAGACTCTCTAAAAATGAAAAGGGACCGAGTTATCTTTGTCGTTAAACTCGTTAAAAAACATTAATAGCGACAAAATTGTCTTTAGACGAGAACGAGTTTCACTATCGCTAGGCTCGTTAAAACATAGCGATGGGTTTGCCCGAAGGGAAAATTATAGAACAAGCATATGTTATCCTCCTCAACCTTGACAAAAATAAAGAGGTACTGGTCAGAAATGACTGGGGAAAAATTGGGAAGAAACTCAAAGAACTTTTATTGGTAGCAAGTCGCTCTTGAACATGACACTTCCACTCTGTGCCTGAGTCGGGTTGGGTTGTTTCATTCACCAGTCACATCACCACGGTCTCGCCAATACCATCCATCTTTGGGGTAAATGCTACCAATCCATCACACAAGTGTCGCGGATATGTTCAAGAGAAGTCATCCAGAGAAGTCAACCGTGTCCCATCCACTACCATACATTATCCTTCATCCTTTCATGACCGCCACCCTGAACCATATATCATCAGATCGTTTTCACCTCCATCAAAATAATTTGCTCCGTTCTGTGTCACTGATGTGGGATACATTAAGGCCCTCCTTTGACGGATCGCTTCTTGTCGACATCAACTCATTTTCCAAGAAGTTGATCTAGGAACACACCCCCTCAGTACTTTGAAGCTTGCATGCCTCAATGGCAAGTTTCTCACTTCCGGCGACAGGTATACATCAATGACCTTCGACTGAAAGATTTTACGTGGTGTTCGACGCCAAGTCCTTTATTCACACCACGTGAATTGTACTGTAGTACCTTGAGGGTCATTATCATTATCGGTGATTCCTCTCGTGCTTGTTAACAGTTTACATCATTGACTGGTAATCAAGCGATGTCTTTCCATGTTCGACTTCAGAACATTTCTCACGTGGATCGACTTGTACTTAGAGTGAAGATCGGACGAGATTGAAGACCCCGGATCTAGGTTCATCCATCCGGGCTGCGATATATATTCAGGAAAAATAAAGACATTGACATGTACAACATTGCAGCAGATAATCATCCTGCCAAAAGGATGATGATTCCATCAAAATCATCAGTCTACCATCAGACGATTGTCTGTTCTATGTACAGAAAAATGAATTTATAAAGCTGAGCATGGGAATGCCCGCCTCAGCTAGATCATGAAAGCATTATGAAAAATAATGTATTGTATTGTATCTTATTACATGTCTCCTCCCAGCATTGGAAGAACTTCGGATCCTCCTAATAAAGCATTTCACCCGATAAACGACCTCATACTTTAGGGGGCAACTGTTATAGACATTTTTGTGCCTTACAGCATTGAGCATGAAATGTCCATAATCCAAGGGATCCAAAGTCCCTAAATAAGTTGTTCCTACCCCTAAAGGAACAAGGTCAACCAAAGACAGCTTCTCCCAGAAGTTCTCCACCAAAAAACACTCAGAAACAGTCAATTCAGGATCAATTCAGAGGCTCCACTAGCTTTCTGCACTGAAATGCAGAGGTTACACTGGCTAGGTGCACTGCAACGCAGGTAGAAGCACTACCAGGGTGCGCTGAGCGGGAAATGACAAATGGCAAGTTCATTCAACGAGGTGGAAAGACCCTGGAAGCTTCCAGAATCTTCCTCAATGACACTTGCCTCAATGAATTCGACTAGTGATGAGTAAGAGGTTCTCAACCTCCAAGTGGAAGCAAGAACTGACAGAGAGAAGCCACAAGTCAAAACATGAGCTGACTCATCCTCTCTGCTCACATCTATATATGGATCTCTCACCCAGAGGTTCAGGAGGCTGGAATTTGGTATTTTGCAGAGAATTGCTGTTGGTTTGAGATTGAGATTAGTACATTGGGTGATTTATGCTTTGTTGGAGGAGAGGAAGGGATTCTTTTGCTGGGAGGTAGATGCTGGATCGGGACTCATTTGGTTGTATCTCCTCTTGAACCTTGTTATCATATCAATAAAGCTACTTGAGTTTCTCCTATATGCTTGTATTTCAATGATGTTTTGTTATATTTGCATATTTAGTTTATATCTGATCCTAAACTAGTTATGAATGTGAATCTATGTCTTTTGTGTAGTTTTTCTCTCTTGTGATCTTGTAGGAACTGGGTGAAGCTGGACCAGTGAAAGAGCAGGCAGCGAGAAGCGAATGAAAGAGAGAGTGATTGGATCGAAAAACTAGCGAAGACATCGGTTAGTTACATCCTTCTTTCTCTATTTGCATTTCATAAAGAAGAATACTCAGATAGCTTTCCTTGTTTGTTGCTAAGGCACTATCACCTCTTAGAGTGGGATAGGGGCATTCCGAATTGGATACTTTTCCCAACAACACTTACCATCTAATGTACCATTCTGAATCATAGTACAAGCTTACAGAATGATCATGGTCGGTACTATCATAGGTGAAGGGGCTTCTATGAGTATCCTTTCCACAACTACTTGGAAAGTGCTTGGTTTGCCATCGCTTCTGCCTGAGATTCGAAATCTGACAAGCTTCCACAAAGGAACCAGTCGACCATTGGGGATCCTTCCAAATTTGCCTATAACTTTGAGAAGGAAAATCATTCATCTAAACGTGATGGTAGTCCAAGGGCCTCTAGATTACAATCTACTCCTTGGGCGTGACTACATTTATAGCATGGGAGCTATTGTTTCCTCACTTTTTCGAGTGATGTGTTTTCCACATGAAGGCAGAGTGTTATAAAACTAGCTCAAGAAAAGATAGAAAAGATAGATCAACGCCTTAGAATTTAGCTTCTTCGAGGGGGAAACCTCCTTTACATTACATAAATGAACAATTCTTCAATGATTCAAATGACAAAACCTCCTCTCTATATATAGGAGTCTAAGGAGTCACAATATAACCTAGCCGACCTAACAATAATAATATAAAGCCACAAAAATAACAATAGAGGGATTCTATGGGGCACAGTAATAACAATATGGGGATAATAGGTGCACAACAATATTAATAAGAGATGCAACTACAATAGTAATGGGGTAATCACTAGTATTATAGGGACCCAACATGCCCCTCTCCTTCAAAAAAGTGTTGTTCTCAACGCTTGAGTAGTTCTGGATGCTTCTGTATAAAATTCTCATCCTCCCATGTGGAATCTTTAGCGGATAAGTTCTTCCACTTGATAAGATACTCTGAAATTGATCGATTTCATAGCTGTCAAGTTCTTGTTTCTGTGACTACTTCTGGTTCCAATATAATTTTTCCTTCCTCGTCAAGTTTTGGAAATATTGTTTGAACTGGGAGCTTGTTGCCTATAACCTTCTTTAAACATGAAACATGGAAAACTGGGTGCAATCAAGAAGCTGCAGGAAGCTCCAATTTGTAAGCCATAGTACCAATCTTTTGCAACACATTGTATGGACCATAATACTTTGGTGATAATTTATTATCCTTGTTAGCTTGCATGAGGGGCATTTTCTTATATGGTTGTAGCCGTAGGAATACCCAATCACCTACATCAAAACTTCTTTCGCTGCAATGTTAATCTGCCTGTCGTTTCATTCTATTCTGTCACAAAACGAGGTTATCCTTTAGGAGTTGGAGGACTTGTTGTTGATGTTCGATGTGATGTTCCACTACTTGAACCTTAGAATTTTCTCTTAAATATGATGTGATGGATGGTGGCTGATATCCATAAAGTGCCATAAATGGGGTCATTTTTGTTGTTGTATGGAAGGAAGTGTTATACCACCATTCTGCTAGAGGCAACCATTTGACCCATTGTGTCTATTTATCAGATACAAAGCAACAAAGATATCCTTCCAAACATTTGTTTACTATCTCAGTTTTCCCATCAGATTGAGGATGATAAGATGAGTTATGAGCTAACTGAGTACCAAGACAAGAAAATAATTTTGTCCAAAAATTTCTAATGAAAATGGGATCTTTGTGACTTACAATAATCTTTGGGTTTCCATGTAGCTTTTGAATTGTTTCCATAAATGCAGTAGAAACTGTACTGGCTTTAAATGGATGTGATAATGCACAAAAGTGTGCATACTTGGTAAGTATATCAATTACCACCATGATGACACTCTTTCCCTCAAACTTCGGTAAACTTGTGATAAAATCCATTGAAACCTCCTCCCAACGTTGGCTTGGAATGGATAAAGGTTGTAATAGACCTAGTGTCTTAATTGTTTCAACTTTATTTTGTTGGAAAACCAAACATTCCACCACAAATTTTTGAATATCCGATTTAAGGCCATCCCAAAAAAATTCCTTCTTAACCCTGTGGTAAGTTTTTAAAAATCTTGAGTGCCCTCCTAAGGGAGAAGTGTGCAATTCCATAAGAACCTTTTGTTTTAGTTGGGAATTCTTACAGAGATATAAGCGATCTGTGTACCATAAAGAATCATTTTTCTAGCTAAATGTATCAGATGTACTGGAATCTTGTTGTAACTTTCGAATAAGTGCCCACACTTCTTCGTCATTCTTCCATTCCTCCCTTGATTCGTTTATCCAATCTGGTTGGATAATAGAAATGGCACACAACAATGCTGCCACATCCTCATCCTTTCTCGAGAGTGCATCTGCCACCACATTTTGCTTCCCTTTTTTGTAGATGATTTCAAAGTCATAACCCAACATCTTTGTGACCCACTTTTGTTGCTCTTCAGAGGATAATATTTGTTCTAAAAAGTATTTAAGGCTATCATGATCTGTTTTTACCTTGAAGTGTCTTCCAATTAGGTAGGGTTGCCATTTCTTAAGTGCATGGAGTATTGCCAACATTTCCTTCTCATAAATAGCTTTGTGTAAAAACATTCCCTTGATTGGATGACTTTCAAAAGCAATGGGTCTTTCATCTTTCATTAAAACAGCACCAATTCCATTTCCTGAAGCATCACATTCCACAATAAAGGTTTTTGTGAAGTCCAGTGTAGCTAAGACTGGTGCTTGGCACATTGCCTCTTTAAGATGTTCGAAGGCCTTTGTTGCTTCTGGAGTCCATGAAAATGCATGTTTCTTCAATAATGTTGTTATAGGTGCTGCTATTCTCCCATAATTCTTAACAAACTTGCGATAATACCCTGTCAACTAGAGAAATCCTCGTATATTCTTTATGGATGTGGGGATTTTCCATTCCTTAATGGCTTTAATTTTTCTAGGGTCTACCTTAACTCCTTCATGAGATATAATATGACCCAGATTTTCCACCTCTTGTACTCCAAAGAAACATTTGGATCTTTTTGCATATAATTGTTTCTCCTCCAATAGTTGTAGCACCCTGTCAACATGTTCAACATGATCCTTCCAAGACTTGCTGTAGATTAGTATATCATCAAAAAATACTAACACAAATTTTCTAAGGAATGGTTTGAAAATGGAATTCATCAAACCTTGAAATGTTGAAGGTGCATTGGTAAGGCCAAAATGCATGACCAAAGATTCATAATGACCCTCATGAGTTCTAAATGTTGTTTTCCGAATGTCTTCAGTCTTCATTCTGATTTGATGATATCTTGAACGAAGATCCAACTTGGTGAAGTAAATTGATCCATGCAATTGATCGAGTAATTCATCAATGACGGGAATGGGAAACTTATCTTTAGTAGTGAGCTTGTTGAGCTCCCTATAATCTGGACACATGCACCATGATCCATCCTTCTTGTGCACTAATACTACTGGAGCAGAGAAAGAACTTTCACTCGGTTGAATTATACCAGCCTCTAGCATTTCTGCAACCATACGTTCAATTTCACTCTTTTGGGAATAGGCATATTTGTATGGCCTGATGTTTGGAGGAACACTTCCTCGAATCAGATGAATAGCATGATCATGATCACGAATAGGTGGGAGACCTTTGGGAGTCTCAAATACCTTGGAATTATTGTCCAAGACTTTTTGCAGATCTGAAGAAATAGATGAATCCAATGTGGAAACATCTAGTGAACATAATTGTGCAATTACACCCCTTTGTTCCTTTTTTAGAAGCTTTGTCATACCGTTAGAGCTGATTGTCTTTCCTGGTTTCCCTGCAATACCCCTTAATTCAACTTCCTTTCCTTCCACAGAAAATTTCATGAAAATTTCTTGAAAATTAAAAGCTATTGTACCCAAGGATTGTAGCCATTGGACTCCTAGTACAACATCAGCACCTCCCATTGGAATGGAAAGCATTGGGCTAGTCAATACATATTCTCCCATCGATAGCTTGATATTATGGCACTTTCCAGAGCAATTTATTGTTCCTCCATTTGCAACCATCACTTGACACTCTAGTGCTGGATATAAGAAGCAATTCAATTCTTTTGCTACCTTACAATGAATAAAGTTGTGGGTATTTCTTGAATCAATCAACACTATTACCTTTTTCTTCTTGATTTGTCCTTCTATCTTGATGGTTTAGGAGTGGTAATTCCCACCAACGCATTACAAGATATGGTTGGATTCATTTCTTCTTTATCTAGGCTTTGTTCCTGGAGTATATCCTCTTCTTTTGACCTTTCTTGCTCCTTTTCTTCTTCCTCTTCACAATCTATGTAGAATAATTTCTTCTCAGCACACTTATGACCTTTAGTGTATTTGCTATCATAACTGTAACAAAGCCCTTTTTCTCTTTTTTCTTCCAATTTTTGTGGTGTCAACCTTATAGGTTGTGGAAGACTAGGGGCAACAACACTTCCATCTTTATAGTTGTGAGTGGTATGCTTCCTGGTTGCCATAATTTTGCTTTCCATTTTTCTTGCTAACCTGAATGCCTTCTCTGATTAATCAAGTTCCCAAAGGTGAACATCATGTTGGATATTATTCTTTAAAGTCCCTATGAACACATCAATCCTATGCTCCTCTGGAATATTTTTTACCCTTATGTTCAATTTTTGGAACTCCTCAATGTGCTCCATTTTTGAATCCTTTTGTTTGAGACTTATCAATTGGCTAAAAAAAGTGTTTCTTTCTGTATCCTCATAATGTGCTGTCAATTCTTCCATAAAAATTGCCCAAGTGATAATTTGTTTACAAGAACAAAGCCATTGATACCATACAAACTGATTTGGTTCCAAATATAAAGTTGCAATACGTACCTTTTGTGTGTTTTGCACATTATTGATATCAAAAAATTGCTCCAACTGTAATATCCATGTTGCAGGATCCTTGCCATCAAAATTCCTCATATCGATTTTTGGAATATGGTGGGTCTTCGATCCCACATTCGAGTCTATGAAATCATGATTAACATTTCTTTTGTTCGCATCATGAGTTTCCTTTACTACCCTTTCACCATTAGTAAGTATTTCTTGTAGAAAAATTTTCAAATCTGTCTTGAAATCTATCTTCAAATCATCAATCTTAGCTTCCACGCCATTCATATTAGCTTCCATGCCATTTATCTTAGATTCCATGCCATCTATCTTAGCTTCTGTTAGCTTTTGTGAGAGTGACATTTGTTGCACTTGTTCTTGTAATTTTGATATATTATGTAGCATTTCTTCCTCTTCTTCATGAGTCATGCTAGAACTTTCAGGTTGCTTGCTAGGTGTTTGCATTTTCTTTCCTCGGGGCATTAGTTACCAATAGTAATGCTCTACTACGCCCTTTGAATTCCTTCAAAATAAATTTTCAAACCAATCTTAAGCAAAAATTTAAAAGAATCTACACACCTTTTTTCACTTTGTAGTAGCTCGATATTGCCTCTAATGTATCTCTGTACTTTTAGATCATCCAGTTCTGAAATTGCAATCTGCAGTAGCCTCTGTGTGCTCTTTCCAATGCCACCAGTTTGATCCAAATTGGATTCTCCAAGGAAGAGTTATGCGAAATCTCCCACAGTGACCTGATTATAGACTAGTTCAGTAGAGCGAACTTGTATGACGTGCCACGAGTCACTGTTTCAACCTTTGGCTCTGAAAAATATATACAAGAAACTGCAGTCCGTCCTCTTTCTATACCTTCTTACAAAATTTCAATCCGATGCACAGAACCAAAGTTATGACTATTTTCCCCAGGTCACCTGTTTGGAATGTAATTCAGGAGTCCACAAAAAGACCAACTTCCTCAGATAATATCTCCATAAATATAGCGTGAAAAGCTCTGAAATTAGGCCCCGAGGTTTAGTGTGATTTCGTATCAAATGGGTTTGTTTTTTAGCTTGTGAAACATCGCAGAAAAAACGTTATAGCGAAAATTCCACGATGACCTATTTGGAGCAGCGAAACCCTAGAATCCAAAGCTCTGATACCAAATGTTATGAAACTAGCTCAAGAAAAGATAGAAAAGATAGATCAACGCCTTATAATTCAGCCTCTTTGAAGGTGAAACCTCCTTTACATTACATAAATGAACAATTCTTCGATGATTCAAATGACAAAACCTCCTTTCTATATATAGGAGTCTAAGGAGTCACAATATAACTCAGCCGACCTAACAATAATAATATAAAGCCACAAGAATTACAATAGAGGGATTCTATGGGGCACAATAATAACAATATGGGGATAATAGGTGAACAACAATATTAATAAGGGATGCAACTACAATAGTAATGGGGTAATCACTAGTATTATAAGGACCCAACATAGAGTGGTCCACCTAGTTGACCAGCTTTCATTCCTTGGTTCAAACATAGCTATTAGTCAAATGCCATCCCTAACTCATCCTTTTACACAAGGAATGTCTCATCAATCTCCAGTCCATCCACCTAATGAGCACAAGTGATTCGGTGATTGTGGCTTGAAAACCCAGGAGGCATGCACCCTGGTTTACTTCGGCAGGAAAACCCCAGATATAAGGTAGGTTTCCGTGTAGGAATATGACTAGTCTGATAATCCTATCCGTTTAGGAAAATGGTTTAGTCTGGAAAAGGATTCCCCCGTCAAAGGTTACGTGATTGGAACTGGATTCACCTTCGTCCATTTCGATGGACAAAGACAAGGAAGCGTTTTTCTGCTACATGGATGAAAAAATCTTGCTAATGCAAGAACTTCCATATGGTAACCTGGAAACTCTATTTCGTTATACCTGGGGGCATGCAAAACTTTTTGCATGTGAGTGAAAAATGACCTTTTATTTTCTTAGTTTGTAGGCTCTCAACCCTTTAAACTTGTAGGTTGGTCGTTCCTAGCTTGCATACGAAAGGCTTCGGAGCAAAGTTTCAATGGGGAAAGCTCCCTAAAAAATGAACCCTCTAATGATGAGACATACTATTATTATATGACTGCAACAAGCAGTTTTTGCGAAGTTAGCTCAAAAACTTAAAAAAAAAAAAACCCAGAGTCAACTCAACCGAGTTCAAGCTCATTAAAAAATGACCCTCCTTCAGTAATAACCATTGTGATCGCATAATTATTAGCTTTTGAGCCTTGGTTGTGTTCTTACCATCACCTCCACTCTTGTTTAGCTGATCATACACCTCCATTTAATTGTTTACCCTTTTGAGGAAAAGATGTGATGAGTGATTCTATTAGCCGCCTTCTTTACACTGCCATGACTGAAAAGTTCCAAACCTTACCTAGAACCAGCTACTATCCGAAAACACCACACGTTCCTCAAAATACGAGTCTCCTTTAAGCTCTTTTCATCTGACTCGTAAAATATGAAAAGATTGCTGAGCAATTGGCCTCTCTAGCTCGTTAACGTGATTGGAAGTGCCATCCCTCCTCTAGATTTTAATCTTTTTGGACCTAAGGGATAATTACACAAAAAGATGGAGCACTTGTCTTGTTCGGCTCATTAAAACTATCGAAAAGTCATCCCTTTCATATTATTTTACGCTTTTTCAGACTTAAGGCATTGCATTACGAAAAAGGACTATTGGAGTTGCCTTTACATCTCTTTTTAGACTCTCTAAAATTGAAAAGGACCAAGTTATATTTGTCGTTAAACTCGTTAAAACAATAGCGACAAACTTGTACATGCAGACAAGAACGAATTTTACTGTCGCTAGGCTCGTTAAAACATAGCGACAGGTTTGCCCAAAGGGAAAATTATAGAACAAGCATATGTTATCCTCCTCAAGCTTGAGAAAAATAAAGAGGTACTCGTCAGCAATGACTGGGGAAAAAGGGAAGAAAACTTGAATAACTTCATTGGTAGCAAGTTGCTCCTGAACATGACACTTACACTCCGTCACCATGATTGACTTGGGTTGGGTTATTCCATTCACCGGTCATATCACCATTGGTCTGCCGTACCATCCATTTTTGGGGTTAATGCTACCAATCCATTTCATTGTCGCCGATATGTTCAAGGGAAGTCACTGAAAGAATTCACCAGCCTAGCTAATGCCTCATCTGCTGCAATACCTTCACTCTCCATTTTTCATGACCGCCACCCTGAACCTTGTATCAACAAATCTTTTTCACCTCCACAAAATAATTTGCTCTATTCCGTGTCGTAGATGTGGGATTCATTAAGGCCCTCCTATGATGGGTCACTTCTTGTCGACATCGACTCATTATCCAAGAGGTTGACTTAGGAACAACCCTTTCGGTACTTTGAAGCTTGCATGCCTCAATGGCAAGTTTCTCACTTCCAGCGACAGGTTTACGTCAATGGCCTTCAACCGAAAGATTTTGCGCTGTGTTCGGCATCAACTCATGTATTCACACCACGTGAATTGTATTGCATTACCTTGAGGGTCATCATCATTATCAGTGATTCCTCTCATGCTTATTAACAACTTATATCATTGGCTGGTAATCAGGCGATGTCTTTCCATGTTCGACATCAAAACATCTTTTCACATGGATCAACTTGTACTTCGGACGAAGATTGAACGAGTTTGAAGGCCCCGGATCTAGTTTTACCCATCCAGGCTGCGATTTTTTTAGGAAAATAAAGACATCAAATGTACATCATAGCTACACAGATAATCATCCAAACTAAGGGATGATGGCTATACCAGAATCATCAGTCTACCACACATATTATTGTTTATCTTATGTACATGAAAATGAATTGATAAAGCTGAGCATGGGAATGCCTGCCTCAGCTAGCTCATGAAAATATTATGAAGATAATGCATTGTATTGTACCTTATTACAGGTCGCCTTCCAATTCGAAAAACCTCAGATCCTCATTATAAAGCATTTCACCCAACATCAGAAGATTTATGACCTCATGCTTTAGGGGGAAACTGTTATAGACATATTTGGGCACTGTAACCCCAATCACATATGTCCATAAACAAGGGCTTCCAAACCCCTAAAAATGTTGTTTCATACCCTAAAGGAACAAGGTCAGCTGATCACATCATTTCCCAGAAGTTCTCCCTGAAAAACTGCTTAGAACTGGTCAAAATTGGACCATACAGACTGCTCCATGCATAGGGTGTGATGAGTGAGAGCGGACAAATGGCAGAAACAATTTGCTAGGTGGAAACTCAAAGAATCTTCTAGGAACTTCTCATATGACACTTGCCTCTCTGAATTCACCCAGGGATGAGTAAGAGATCATGAAATCTCCAAGTGGAACCAAGAACTATCAGTGAAATGACACTAATCAAAATCCCAGAAGCTGACTCACTCTCCTGCAAACATCTATATATGGATCCCTCATCCTGGAGTTCCAGAGGCTGGCATTTTGTAACTTGAAAGGAAGTGTTGTTAGTTTCTCTTTGAAGACATTGTTGGGTGATCTTGCATTGTATGAGGTGAAGAGGGCTTTCATGCTGGGAGGATGATGCTGGATCAGACAACTTGGTTGTAATCCTCTCTTCTACTACTTCTATCAATAAAGTTATTTGAGTTTTCCTCCATATGCTTGTATATCTCTGAATCTTATATTTGTATATGCATTTATATGGTTAATGTACATCTGATCCTACATTGTTTATGGTTATAGGTCTCTATGCTTTGATGGTATTTTGCTGCTTTGACTCTACAGGTGTTCTTTGAAACAGGACAAGTGAGAAAGGAGTGGCGAAAGCTCTATCAAAGGAGAGAGGAAACGAGCAAGGAGACTAGCGAAAGACTAAGGTTGGTACTCTCTGCTTCTCTCTCATCTATCTCTCATAAAGGAAGACACAAGTAACTTTAGTTTGTTTGTTTCTAAGATAGCTACCCGTCTTAGTGGGACTAGTAGCTCTAAATGGACACTAGTTTTCCCGATAACAAGCACTACATTGGGCTCTTGCCATTGTAGACCAGAAGGTCACAGAGTTGGCAGAAGAAGAAGAGTTTGTGCACTCCAGTGGCTTGGGGAATCCAAGAACCACCCTGCCAAGAAAAACCTGTTTCAGGTGAACTCACATTGAGTCCCTGTATTGTAATTCTCTGCTTAAAGGCACAATAAAACAAGGCCACCACTGAAAACTAGACTGGAGATGTAGCCCTAGAGAATAGGGTGAACTCCTTATTAAAATTGCATGTGTCTTTATGTTTTCTTACTATATTTCTTTGTTGCCTTTCCATTTTATTGTCTGTGTATTGGAAATATGATCGATCCGTTGCTTCAATAACATAGAACACACACCAGCACATGAGTCTGTAATACCTTTAAACAATAAATCTTTAACTGATGTCACTCATAGTGTGAATATCAGATCAAGCGATATCAGAGCTCTAGGCTGTAAGGTTAGACAAGCTTGTGTTGGTTTAGCTGTGAATTCTCACAAGATCAAAGCTCAAATTAGGAGAAGGAGAGTTGGTGGAAACTCATCCTGAAATTGGGAGAGTCTATTCTCAAAAGACAATGTTAGAGGAAGGTTCTGCAGGGCCAGACCCTCAATTCATAGAGAGTTTCCTAGCTATTAAGTCCATGGTTGAAGAAATGTACAGAGACTTTATAAAGCATAAGGTGGAAGATTCATCAGGCTCTAAGAAATATAAAGAAGAAGATGAGTCTCACTTCAATGACCACTCCAAAGGAAAGGGGAAAGAGGAAAGCTTTCTCACACCTCCTAATAGCCCTGTGCATAATAAGAAAGCATATTTGATTAAGCTAGATGTTAAATTTGATTTGCCTATATATGATGGAGAGCTAAATGCTGAAAAATTGGACAATTGGATTAGACAAATTGATGTGTATTGTAGGGTATAGAACATAGACTCAGACAAGAGTAAGATTCAGTTGGCAAGCCTACGCCTAGGAGGCACTCCCTTGGTTTGGTTGGAAGGCAGAACCCAAGCTGAAATGAAAAGACATGGCAAGACCATCTTTGTCTGGAGTGAATTTGTTGTTGCAATCAAAAAGCAGTTCTATCCATTGGCCTACATGCAACAAGCCATGATGAGTTGGCAAACTCTTCGACAATTGAAATGGAAAAGTGTACAAGGGTATACTTAAGAATTCAGAAAGAGAGCATTGATGTTGGGTATATCATTAGACTCACCAAAGACTCTTTTGAGGTACATTGGTTGTCTACACAGCTACATGAGGCATACCACCCTCATGTTTAATTCCACTAGTATAGATGAGGTATCTATACAAGCTACTCATCTAGAAGCTAGAGGAAAAAATGGAAATCTAGAAGTTGGGGGACCATCCTAACCCACTGTAAGCTAGAGCAAGGAGAAAAGAAAGCAGAAGTGGAAAGCAAGGAAGACTAACACAAGCCAAAGTTTCATGCACTCACTGTAAAAGGAGGGGCATGATGATGAGCATTGTTGTATTTTGAATCCAGAGCTGAGACCTAAGAAGTCCGAGGGCAAGAAGAAGAAGACTGCTCCAGCCATTCAGAAAGATTTTGGATTAGACTCGAGAGATGAAACAACTATAGTAGCCACATGTATAAAAGGTAAGAATTCTAAAGCATCTACTAGTAATTCTGCTCAATCTGTTATTGATGAAGAAAATGAGAGAAAAATACACGAGCTTTTCCATATTCGAGTTATTTTGAAAAATCAAAAGATTGATACATTATTTGATAGTGGCTCACAAGTAAATCTAATTTCTGAAGTAATTGTAAAGAGATTGGGATTAGCCACTACACCTCACCAGAAACCATACCCATTGGGATGGTTAAATGATAAAGCACAACTACAAGTGACTAGAGAGTGCAAATTCAAGTTTTCTTTTAGGTCAACATTTGTAGATGAGGTTGAGTTAGACATAATTCCTTTAGATATATGTGGAATTGTTTTAGGAAGTCCTTACTTTTATGATAGAAAGGCTATTTTCTATAGAGCTGAGAACAAGTATCTACTTGTTAAAGATGGAATCGAATACTTTGTAAGAGCTCATAAGCTCAAGAATAATTATACCCTCATAAAATCAGGACAAATGAAAAGAATGATAAATTCATGCAAACAATTCTTACTAATGGTTGTAGAGGAAAAGAAACCTGATAAAACCAATGTATTTGAGGGTTGTAATGCTGAAAAACAAGCTAATATAGAAAAGGTTGTTTCAGAGTATGATGTCTTGTTTCAAGAACCTAAAGGTCTGCCACCCAAAAAGGGAATAGTACATGATATTATTTTACAGCAAGATGTTCCATTGCCTAACATTGGGATGTACAAGTTGTTTACTTTAGAGAATGCTAAAATCAAGAAGCAGGTGTAGGAGTTGCTTGAGAAAGGGTTCATCAGGCCTAGCACATCACCATGTGGGTCACCAATCGTTTTGGTGAGAAAGAAAGATGGCTCGTGGAGAATGTGCATTTATTATCGAGCACTGAATAAGATAACAATCAAAAAATGTTATCCCCTTCCTTGCATAGATGATCTTTTAGATCAATTGAAGGAAGTTTTTTATTTCACCAAGCTGGATTTGCATAGTGGATACCATTAGGTTAGAGTTGCAGAGCAATTTTCATGGAAGACTTCTTTCAAAACAAAGCAGGGATTGTATGAATGGTTGGTTATGCCTTTTGGCTTAACTAATGCTCTTGCTACTTTCATGAGATTACTGAATGATGTACTCAGACCTTTTCTTGATGATTTTGTTATTATATATCTAGATGACATTCTTATTTTTAGTAAAACGTGGGAAGAACATTTAAAGAATGTTAAGCAAACATTAGATGTTTTGAAAAGAGAAAAACTTTATGTTAAACTCTCAAAATGTGAATTTGGAAAAACATCTCTAAACTACTTGGGTCATATAGTAGGGGGAGGTGAATTGAAAATAGATCCCTCTAAAGTGGCAGTCATTGTGAACTGGCCTAAACCCAGGTCTGCTATAGAAGTGAGAAGCTTCTTAGGAGCAGCACAATATTGGAGGAAGTTCATTTCTAACTTCTCCTTGATTGCAGTGCCCTTACATTCTTTAACAGGATTGAATAAGGTGTTTCAGTGGGGAGGCAAACATCAGAAAGCCTTCGACACCTTGAAAGAAAAATTAGTACAACACCTGTACTAGTACTACCAGATCTACAAAGACCATTTGAGATCCAAACTGATGCCAGTGATTATGCCATGGGAGCAGTGTTGACACAGCACGGTAAACCCATATGTTATCATTCTGTGACTTTTAATCCTGCAGTAGTTAACTATCCTACATATGATAAAGAATTGTATGCATTAGTTCAAAGTGTGAAAAAGTGGAAACATTACTTAATGGGCAAAGAGACAGTAATACATAATGATCATCAACCACTTCAATATCTACACTCCCAAACTAAGTTGCAGCAATCAAGACATTATATATGGATGGGTTTTCTACAACAGTTTCATTTAGTCATCAGATATAAAAAGGGCATACATAACAAGGTTGTAGACATGTTATCTAGACCCATTATAAATGCATCTACCATACTTAAGCATAATTCTATACTACATGAAAGCTACATAGAACAATATGCTCAGATATGGACTTTAAAGATGTATATGCAACTTTGAGTCAAGGCAAAAGAGTAGAAGAATTGGACTATCATGTGAAGGACCAACTCTTATACCATTGTGGGAAACTTTGCATTCCACAAACTGAGAGGATAGAGATAATTAAGGAAGCACACACTTCTCTGATATCAGGTCACTTTGGGGTAAGTAAAACAGTT